>OX382327.1:10714484-11194823 GCA_947507615.1 Hemithea aestivaria | reverse complement strand
GAGGAGAAGGGAGGGGGTTACATATTTTGAAAGCGCTGCGTTGAGGTTTTTTTTTTAATTTTTAATTTAATACACTTGTTGCTATAGTAAGCTAGCTGTGCGGCGTGCGCATGTTTCTCTGTTTGTCTCTCTCTCTCTCTCTTATAGAAAGCAAGCCAGATATTTTCATTTCTATTTCGCATTGAACAGTGTGGTGTCGCGACGATTATTTTTGTTGAGTGTATACAGGTTTTTTGTAAATAATAAATCGTGTAAATCGTGGGCACCTCGTTCCATCCGGGTGTCCCTTGACACCTCTCAAGTTTTTTAAAAATGTATGTGTTCTCCTATCTACTACAATATGTATCAGACGCACTGTTACCCGCGGCACAGTTATTGCCGATAAAACTTGATTATAATAATTTTGGCCAAGTGGGGTAACGGCGAAGATTTTTGCCAAGTGGGATCGATGGCGAAGATAAGTACATGATAAGTACGCTGTCATGGAAAAGTCTTTCTGAGATATTGACATATCAAGTTTGACAGCTGTCATCTGAAATGTAGATTTCCTCAAGATCTTTCATTTCTTCCATGACAGCGTACTTATCATGTACTTATCTTCGCCATCGACCCCACTTGGCAAAAATCTTCGCCGTTATCACACTTGGCCAAAATCTACGCCGTAACCCCACTTGGCCAAAATTATTATAATCAAGTTTTATCGGCAATAACTGTGCCGCGGGTAACAGCGCGGGTCGCAGCTAGTATAATAATAAAAAACTTGAGAGGTGTCAAGAGACACCCTGATGGAACGAAGTTCCCACGATTTACATGATTTATTATTTACAAAAAACCTGTATACACTCAAAATAATCGTCGCGACACCACACTGTTCAATGCGAAATAGAAATGAAAATATCTGGCTTGCTTTCTATAAGAGATAGAGAGAGAGAGAGAGAGACAGAGAAACATGCGCACGCCGCACAGCTAGCTTACTATAGCAACAAGTGAATTAAATTAAAAATTTAAAAACAACCCCCAACGCAGCGCTTTCAAAATATGTAATTAGCGGTTTTTTGGTGGCGGCCATCTTAAATTTTAAATTTATCATAGTGCGTTGTATTCTACTAGTTAAGCCCCCCATCCCCCTCCCCATCCCTCATTCCCCTCCCCCTCACATCCCCCCATCATCCCCCATCCGCCCTCATCCCTCCTATTCCCCCCTTCATCCCCATCCCCTTCCCTCACCCCTCCCCATTTCCCTCACCCCTCCCCTTTCCCTCCCCTCCCCCTTCTCCCCTCCCCTCCCATTCCCTCCCCTTCACCCTCCAATTCCCCCTCTCCCTTCCCCCTCACCATCCCTCCTCCCCTCTCCCGTTCCCCTTCCCCCTCCCACTTTACCCCTCCCCACCCTTCCCCCTGCCCCCCTCACTCCCCCCTTCCCCCTCCCTCCCCCTACCCCTTCACCCCTCCGCCTCTCTTCCCCCTGCCCCCTCCCCTCCCCCTCCCCCCTTTTCAAAAAAAGGGGAACTACTGAGAAAAGAAGTTCCCACTAGATCCACTAGGGAACTAAAAGGGAATGATCCGTCGTTTTTGCGTCGGGGGTTAAAAACTTATAACACCCCGTCGTTTTTGCTTCGGGGGTTAAACACTTATAACACCCCGTCGTTTTTGCGTCGGGGGTTAAAACTTTAATACCTACATATTGACTTAATGATTTCAACAAATAACTTGCATTGCATAGGATCAAGACATTTTATTCCAAGCGACTACATGTTGTATTACTCGGCCGCGTAAGTGATGCATTGGTGTGCGTCGCGCTCAGCTAATATACCTAAACTTGACCGGGCTTCCCTCACTATAAATCCTCTTAAGCACGCAATGTACACAATTTTGTCTATAGATTCTAGTGTTTTACAAGTCGTTTTGCGATAGCCAATAGGCCCTCAGATTAAAGTTCCCAAATCATGGACAAAGCACAGCTATCCCTTAGTTTCAAATAATTAAAATTATTTTTTTTTTACTTACTAATTTTAATTTAGCCTCCTTCTCAAGTCTTTCTTGCAGCAGCATACTTTTGATTTTCTGTAATTTTTCCCATTGCCCAATGGCAACTTTTTCAGCTTGAAGCCATTTCTCATTTTCAACAGCATTAGACTTTGTGACTTGTTCCATTAATAGCATTTCCATCATTTCTTGTTCCTTTGCATATTCACTGTTATCATAGATTTTATCTAAAAATGGATGAAAAATATGTATGTAATAGTAATAAGTGTAAGACAGACTCGATTAAAGTTTAACTGAGGTAAAGTTTTTATTATTATGTTAAGCTTTACACTGATATAAATTTATTAATCAACTTATTCGAGTTACTTGAATATAAGAACATAGTCGTAGTTATAAGCTTCAAACCTCTTTCCTTGGCTTTTTGAGTTCGTATCCTACGTCGTCTCTCTCTCTTTGCAATTTTCCTCCATTCTTTATGTCTGAAATTATTATCCAAATATATTTTTTGATTATTTAGGTAGGTACTCAAGTAAAAACATTGATGACTTGTTAACTATGAGAGAGAAAATATATCTTATCTTCTGGTATTTGTTATAGATATTTGGCAAGACAATAGTAGGTAAATGCAGCGTTTAACTTTTATAATATTAAATGCTATTTTGAATTTTTATATCAAGAATAGGTTATATTATATACAACTCACCTTCCCATTGTAAGTTCAAGCATGAACAGAGTGTATTTTGATTAAAGCAATATTTTAAACTATTCCTGGTTATTTAATTTTAAAGAATAAAGCTAAAAAATTAAAAATCTCGAATGAAACTGAAAATATTTTTGTTTACATTTGTTGCAGGTTGCAGATGTCAGAAGTGATGGATGACGTTGACAACTTTGACACAAGATAGCTTTTGACATATCGTCGTTTAAGTTCTATCACCACGTAACTCATATTTTGGCGGTTTTACCATTTTGATGCCATGCACTAGAAAATCGAAGGGCGCGTCTTTTCAGAATAATTAAGATACCACCTTTATAACCTTTTACAATAATTACGGAAAAGAAATTGATTTGATTTGACAAAAACACATGACATGAGACCGTACGTAATAAATAATTTCGATTTCCAATAAATCGGTTTATTGGCTCTCCTGAAAAGACCATAAAGAAAACTTACGTGGTGATAGAACTAAAACGACGATATATATTTTTTTAAATTAATACCTCAACATAATATAAACCAGCAACACTACATGTGCATTTGTCAATATTATTATTAAAAATAATTATGGGACATTCTTCATATTTATCACATCTATTTATTGTCAAAAACCCTTGACTAAGAATATCACATCTTTTATTTGTGGTTTAAAAAAGGTGTGGTTCATAAAAAGTAATTTTATAAAGAAAATTTAATGAAAATATGAGGGTAGTTCTAAATTTCTGTTTGTTAATGTGTCACTTTGTAATATACATTTATTGTTCCACACCGGATCTTCGTACAGTGTTAATTAAAAATGAATATTAACAGCAATTTTATGAAAAAAATGATAATTTCAAAAAAGGACAAGGAAATAATAAAACACATTAAATCCGGATGGGACCCTAATGATGGAGGTGGATGGCCTATTCGTCTAGCTGCTAGACATGGTTGCTACTCGACAGTTGAAACATTAGTCAAATACGGTGCAAATCCTCATTTATTATCTGAATCTGGTACGTGAACGTAAAATATTATTAACACTTGTACATCTATAATATCAGCATATTAGCATTATAATAACGTAGGTACCAAATTTTCCCCAGTTTAAATGTTCGGCGTGCGTTAAGTATGTGTTAAGGCCCTTAGCCCTTAACACATTCAACGGACATGTTTAACAGTTTAGTGTTTTACCTAGCCTTAATTTCTTATTAGGTATGTAAAAAGCAGTTAAACCACATCATAACGATATTTCTGGCTAAGAGTTATTTTGGTTTCAGGTGCGTCTACATTACAACTGGCAGTATACTCCGGCAAGCACTGGGACAGCGACCACTGGTCGTTTCTGATATCCTGCTGCGACTCTTCGCAGCTTGCTGATGGAGCAGCGGTGGCTATTATATTCACTAACTGTGCCGCGTTCACGAGAATTTTAGAAACAGGGCGATGTAATATTCACATTCCTACGACACTAACAGGTAGGTCTTAAGTAACCTGTGCTGAAATGCGCCGATAGGTGTTAAATAGCCAATCCAAACCTTGGCCCTGAAAGGATCAGCGTATGGTAGTAGGAACCCAGACTGAAAAATCGCCAGTAATATCATTTTACTTGAATGTACTAAGGCGATGAAAAGTCGTGCACCCTAACTGGGTCCATATCGACAGTAGTAGGACCTATGTAACAAAACTTATCTAAAAATACTTTACTCATTATTTAAAAATATATATATTGCTTCAGGTAAGACATTAGAAGAACTGGCGAAAGGGTATCAATTGACGCATCTTTTACTGAACCCTCCAACGATCCGAACTCATTCTCCTGTCGTCACTCCATCATCATCACCAAGGATAGCAAGCGCACATCAATCGGTAAACTTTTTGTGAGATTTGCGTGACTCACAAGTCATGACTCATGACATGAGCCACATTATCATTAAAACCAGTCATTGCAAAGATTTTATCCAAAAGTTACTTAAATAGCCAATGATATTACTAATGCGATGATGGCTAGCGGCTAGGCGAACCGCTTACAGCCACGTGAACATCGAGCACATCTCTTTCATCTTCTGCATAAAAAATGTCCTTACTTAATTTTTGACATCACAAATCGCTATTTTGCTACCATGTCGTCTGTAGATGTGTGCCTACTACCTACCGCTACCCATCTCGTTTACTCCCTTTAACCCCGTCATAGAACTCGTGATTTCATATTAACCGACTTATTATTCGTTTTACTTTCCAGAGTGTAAGTAGTCGCCTGCTAACGCCACAGCAGGGCTCCCCTCGCCTGTCTCCATCCGTAGCCAGATTCTTCCAGCAAACAGCGAGTCAGACTTCACTGCGATCTCCGCAGAGATTAGATATCATTTCCTCGCCGACAACACAATATTTAAATTAGGCTATTTAATTATGATCGCCGCGGAACTGACGCTGCACAATGTGCAAAGTTTTAATATGATTACGTGTTATTAATATTGATAAGTACTTAATAATGTTTCATAATTAATATTTGACCGATATTCAATATTTTTCATTCAAATTTTTAATACAATTAAATAATAATTCAAACAACTACAAAATTATTTCATTACCATTGACCTCCCGTAATAAATAGGGTACACCTACCAATAAATCATATCGCGTCACCAGCACGAGAGTATACTAACTCTAAAGTTTAAAAAATACGAGTAATAAAATTATTGGTGTAACTAAATAACAACAAGATGTACCTACCTACCAACCAAATATTTTAAAATTTGGCTTTATAATACGTCTTACTTAGGTCACAGATAAAAGAATACTAGTACTTAGGTTATTACTTATGCCCATGTTCTACCGATGGCGTGACGTATCGTGTTATATTCTTAAGAGAATTTTTTTTATCCAAAAGAGATAGAAAATATACTTTTGACTAGAATATTTCAAAATTTTCCAGTTAATAATAGTTTTTTACGGTAACATACTAAAATAATTAACATAAAAAGCGTAAAGTTTTGTACAATTTATTCAAGTAGACCAGTACTTAGGTTTTTATTACATCAATGCTATTATAATAAATACAACAAATGAGTAGGTTTTCATATTTCACAATCGAACTTTCATGGGTGTTGTGTCGGCGTGCAAAGGCTGATAGCTTGAGTGTCGTTGAGAGTTCTTTTGTCATTCTGTAACATAAAAAAAACATAATGCAGCACGTATAAAAGCACTCTTTAGTAATAAGAAACTAGTAACTTAAACTAGCTTACTAGTTTCTCCTTTTGGTTTTAAAAAACCTACCTCGAATTTGTTATCGTCATTGCAATGGATTGTCAACGGCATTCCAAGGAAATGCGGCATTCGAGATTTCAAGCATGTCAGAAACTTCCCTAGTACGGTTTTCTGCAAAATGGCATATCAAAGAACTAATAAGGCCAAGACATATTATAAATTGGAGCAAATGAAGTAACTAGCTACGATTGGTTTCATTGTGTTAAAATGTTAATATCAATAAGCTATCTTCAAGCTCGCATTCAGTAGGCGAAACACATTATCTTAAATACTTCATCATCATTTCAGCCGCTCAGCCATAGGACGTCCACTGCTGAACATAGGCCTCCCCTTTGGATTTGTATCTTATCTTAATTCAATAATTATTAGTTCAATCAACAGCCTAGTTCCATTAATTATTTATTTAGGCTTATTAAATTACCTCTGAAGGCTTGGGCATTGGAGTAACGATTGGGAAGTTCCTCACGACACAAATTTCAGGGTAAGTCAGAGGCTCCCCGCGCCAAAACGCAATCGAGTAATAATTACATTCCTCTTCAGGCAATCTGTAGCCATGCTGTAGGGTTTAAAATATTGTTACATACTCGGAATTAAGGTATGTAGAGTAGTTTAGAGCCAAAAAAAGACTTTTCATAAAATGAATAATTTGAGATGTGTCGTTTTCTTAGTGACTGACCGATTTGCGCACCCGGGACCTGGTGTCGTCTTTTACAGTGACTAACTCGTAAAATATAAATAAATTATTATTTTGTGTCAGATTTAACCATGATAGGTATAACAGTTAGTTAAAGTGCAAGCTCACAATATTTTTCCAGTGTCTTCGCAAATCTTTATAACATTTGAAACTTCCTGACTTCGGCAACACGTCGTAATAGTCTTCGACGATGGCTTTGTTCAAGCTAATCAGAAAAAACAAATTAGTTAAAAAGTTAGCCTTGCCAATATCGTCTTTACCTATGTTACTAGTATTCTTTTATCTGTGCCTATGTTGTCTTTACCGGGGGTAGACTTCCTTTGCAGGAGGTCGACTAGGTGGGTAAGGGATGAATTATATTAGACCGGTCCGTTCCCGGGGCGTACCGTGTAACGTGTACGTGGCCCGGACGGGGCACGGATTTGAAACGTTACATACATTTTATATGAACCAGTTTATATTACACCAGCGTCGTCCGGGCCCGGATGGGACACGGATCATGCACTGTGTAATATAAACTGGTTCATATAAAATGTATGTAACGTTTCAAATCCGTGCCCCGTCCGGGCCACGTACACGGTACGCCCCGGACACGGACCGGTCTAATATAATTCATCCCTAATGGGTATCCCAACAGTACCAGTTATTCTTCCGCCTGAGCAGTGATGTGCAAACATTACTGTGCTTCGGTAGGAGGGCACTGTAGCTAGGGAAATTACTGGGCTAAAGAGTCTTAACATCTTATGACTCTTGAGTAAGAAGCGTTGGTGCAGTGCACCTAGAATTGCACATAATTGTGAAATTCTGGGTAGCACTGTACTGATTATGGGCAGCGTTATCTCTTAACATCAGGAGAGCGTCTTGCTCGTCTTCTTACTTCTCCACATAAAAAAAAAAATACAAGTACCATTATGTGTCTATTAGGGGCTGCGCAGACGACAGACTATCCATGACGCACTTTTTAGTCTGTGAAAATAGAACCTATGCAATTATATACAGTAACGCACACGACGCGCAAAAAGTCCGGCGCACAAATAATCCGTGTAATTCGGGCAGACCGCGCCGCGCCGCGCCGCTCCGCACAAAAAGTGTGTGAAAAAAATTGAACGTTTGCTTCAACGCGCGCTAACGCAGACGGCACACACTTTAGTCTGCAATCTGCATTTGCTAGTGGTGGACGTAACGCTTCTTTCTTCTTCTTTTTCTGTACTTCATGTACAAAATAATACTTCGCGATCTCTGCACGATTTCCATAGCGTCTACGTCCAGCCCTGGATTTACACTAGGGGCATTCGGGGCGAGTGCCCAGGGCGGCAAATTTTCAGGGGGCGGCAAATTTACTGAGGGCGGCAAATTTCGAAACGAGAAAAAAATATTCAATCCATAAACATCCGATGTTGAATTAAAATTTGTATTCTCAATCACGCTGGTTATTATTATAATTTTTTTTCATCCCACTATCTCGGAAAGTGTATTTTTACTCATCGATATCTGACTGGAAAAGTCCATTTTATCCTCTAGAGAAATTCAAATTTACTTTACCCTCTAGAGACAAAAACATAATTAAACCTATTTACTTCCACCTCTATGGTACCGAAATAAGCGTACAACTTTTTTAAATTTGTTAAAAACTCGGAGTAAGAACCTCTTTAGTAAACTTTTTTTTTTATTTGTTTTGGGCGCACCATCAGCCTTGCCAGTAAGTTACTTTTGTAACATATTACGTTTCTTTTGAACTATATTTACGTTAGTTGTTTAGATATAAGTTACATTTCGAGGCAATAATGTTTTTTTAATGAATTATATAGTACTGTAATAGTAAATAATAGTTGAGTTAATTTAGCAGAGTTATTAGAATAAGCCAATTTTTTATAACTTTATTTAGTTAGTAGCAAGATTTTTTCTAAGTATTACTTTTTAGTAACTTTTTTATTAACGATTTCTCACTGTAATAAACTGAAAATGAGGAAATAATCACTAAAACAAATAGGTAGAGTGCTTTTCACGAAAGGAGACTTTTTTGCGGGATGCCACTATCGCACATTTTAAAAGTTTAAATACCTTTAACTTTTTTACGCTTTATAATTTCTCATATTTAATTTCTAAATCAAAAAGGTATTTATTTTATATAACAAATAAAAATTATTTAAAATATGAAGTCCAATAATAATAGAATAAAAAATTAGTTCCGCCAAATTCCGTGGGACCTCTTTCGTGAAAAGGACTCTAAGTAAGCGTACCTACGTAAATTAAAATTGAATACTGGTTATTTTTGAAGATAGTGCACTGGCAACACTGTGTGCATCCATGGTGAGAATAATTTAAAAAAAAACTTTTAGCATTGAATTATTTCCGCGCTGAGGGGGGATGAAAAATTATGTGTCACACTCGAGTGCAAAGATTTTTGACCTTGTGCTCTTTTGATTCCCTCGCTAACGCTCAGGATTCTAATTATTAAATCACTCGCTACGCTCGTGATTTAATTTTAGAATCCTTCGCTTGCTCGGTCATACAAACTGAGCACGCGGTAAAAAAGCAACTTTGCACTCTTGTATAACAAATAACTATTGCGCTCATAATAAGAAGTCTGGAATACTGGCCACACAAACTCAAGAGTTTTGCTCCAAACGAGCTATCCGTCCATTTTCGTTGCAAGACTTTTCTCGGCACTTGCAGCTAGTTGCTCGCCTTCTTTTTTTTATTTTTGGCACTCAAAACGAACTACGCACTCACTTTTTGCAGTCAGATATACAAAATTTTCTTGGTGCTCGCAGCTAGCTTCTCGCGCTTTGAATAATATTTTTTTTTTATTTTAACACTCGGAGCAAACTATGCATCCATTGTTTATATTATAGTCAGAAAAACAAAATTTTCTCGGTGCTCACAGCGATTTTGGCACTCAGGGTGAAGTATGCGCCCACTGTTGTGTAGTCAAATACAAAATTTTCTCGCTCGCAGCAAGCTGCTCGCAGTCTTTTTAGTCAACATAATATTATAATTTTCTTGCCACTCCAAGCGAGTCTTACGCACACCTGTCGTAGACAGATAGATAGGTAGATAAAACACTTTATTGAAACATTGAAAAATAAACTTAAACATAAAAACCCGGTATTATAATCTATGTGTCACAATTCACAATCAGCGGTCTTATTGTAGTTAGCATTATAAAATTTCTCAATTATAATTTCTCTTTTTCAAAGCAAGCTATACACACAGCTTTCGTAGTTAGATGTATATATTTTTTTTTTTATAAATATTCATAATTACGTATAATATGAAAGAACTCGACAACAAATTTCTTAGCAAAATGTCTAGCCGATGAGCGTTTATAAATAATATTTCGGCGGAGGGGGGCGGCATTTTCTCACTGCCCAGGGCGGCATTTTGGCTAAATCCGGGCCTGTCTACGTCCCTACAGCTCTGCCGACAGAATGATCGAAGATGTGCGTCGTGTGCGTTGAGTCTGTGAAAAATCCGCAACCGACTTTTTGCGCGCCATGCAGATTTTTTGTGCGCCGCAGACTCGATCGTACAAAAAGTGTGCCGTCTGCGCAGTCCCTATAAGTATGTATTTACAAAAAAAAGTATATAAGTATTATATCCGTTATCCTAACCACCATAATTCAAAGCATTAAGTTACTTAGTTTGGGGTTAGGTGGCGCTGTGTGAAACGTCCTGAAATATTTTTTTTTGGAACGATGTTCCTTATCGCGCGTTGTGAAAGGGGGCTAGACGGAAAAAATTCTTACGAAAAGTTGTCACGACACTTTTTGCTATAGTAAGTTATTGTAAGCTGTGCGGCGTGCGCATGTTTCTCTGTCTGTCTCTCTCTCTCTCTTATAGAAAGCAAGCCAGATATTTTCATTAATCGAACTTCGTTCCGTTAGGGGGGGGGGGGCAGGGGGTCAAGGCCCCAGATGTCAGAGCTAGAGTGGGGTAAGTGCCCCACCCACCGAGACTACGTCCATGCTTCCTACATATTAAAACGAAATCAAAGTCTACCTAGGAAGAACTCTAATCCATTCTCCTGGCAGGAACTTTTCATCAGTCAAGGCCAAATTTATCTTCACCGGTTTCAGATCCATCACGGTCGAGTGTTCTAAAAAAATAGGTGCCTATATTATAAAAGCACTCATGATAAAAACACGGTTATTACAGACGGAACAAGTTTTTTTTTATTTTCCTATTTTCGTGATTAGGAATTCGTAAACGGTTGGGCCGATAAACTTTTAATCCTCATATAGGTAGGTAGGCAGGCCGCGGATGAGTGCTTTGGCGTACCCCGTTGCCCCGGCATTATGGCGTCCGCAGGAACACCCCCAGGTTTTTTTAGTGAGTATCCCCGCCTACAGATGTAAATACACCGATTTAAAACGTTATATTCCAAATCTTGTGGTATAATACTCCAAATACACAATTTCAAACAGTTTAAAACTCTCCTACAAATATAAAAAAAAATATTTTATTCTTCGTTATTTTGAGCAATTATTGTGTTAAAACCTACTACGTTAACATTACAGCAATGCCATGTCGCCAAAGTAAAAAAATCCTATACCCCTGCAATAAGTAGGTAAGTAAACCTACCTATAGTAAAAATATTATACAACATTAATAAAAAAGAAGCAAAACTAATATAATAAATCACCCTCAAAACAACAATAGCAAAATATTAGTTAATAGAATTTTAATAAAAGTTTATAGAATATCAATAGAGAGTAAGTACCTATTTCCTACAATATTGTCGAGATACCTACAACTGATTACGATATCGTAACGAGGCAAGAGTGTGAGTTTAGTTAAAACCGAATTAAAATTATTAGGTATACCTAAAGTAGGTATATTTATTATGTGGTTATCAAAAAAGTTTTTAATTCTATTCAACCTATAGTTTTTTATTACGAACACAGAGCTTTCACCGTATCAATGTAGTTTTTATAACTAATTCCTATCTCTCCACTTGGTCGGACGGACCAAACTAACTGAACTTACGGTACCTACTTGTAACGCCTATATTTAATATCAGTAAGTACTCAATCTCGATGCGACGTTGCCAGCTTTCAACTCTACATACACGGTAAAGAGTATCTCTTTACCGTGGTGCGGCGCCGGCACTGCTCTTTATGTATGTGTGTGAGTGTACGTAGTTATAGGTAGATTGCGAGTGTGTGAAAATGCGACGTTGCCGTTTGGTGCTGCGCCCGCACTGCTCTTTATGTATGTGTGTGAGTGTACGTAGTATAGGTAGATTGCGAATGTGTGCATTTGGTTAGATTGGTTAAGTTACAAACCGAATTAAATTATAACAAGCTTTTATTTGACAGAAAACAGACAGGTGAATGGTCTGTTGTCTGTCTATCTGTATTCAAATCCTAAACGTTTGTTTGCGCGCGTGTAGCTTAGGTGAGAATGTGTGAATTAGGTGAAAATGTGAAGAAAGTGTTCATCCCGTTGTGGATGTAATGACAAAAAACAAAAGTGCTTAGAAGGGATACATCATGTCGGTAACAAATGTTACAACCAGTATAATTATTCAGAACATACAGATTACGTTGAGGACATTAATTAGATAAAAATAAGTTTTTTTTTTAATAATTTTATCAGTAAGTTTAGTACAACACATACACCTACCTATTATTATGCTGATCACATCAGAAAAAAACTTGTAAATACAACTTATGAATACGTACCAGCTTACTTAAATTTTATTATATATTTTCATTACTATCGCACATGCTTTTTATTCAAAATTCTATGATCATTCTATAGAAAATCCGTCTAATCGCGTAGCTACCGCTATGAGTTCAGCGCTACCGATGCTCATTCAAACGGCTGCAGTTCCGTGTATATAGCTTTATTTTAATGATTAATGGTTTTTTAGAAAGCTGATGAAAGAAACTAAATATTTTATAATAACCTATATTTGCATTATTTAAAAAAAAAAAAAAAAAAAAACCTATATTTGCATTATCCTAACGGTTACCAAGTTATATACATAAGAAATTTTTTTTTTAGAAATTATGTTTTTTGGAATTATTTCCTTTCTTACTTACTTCACATTAATAGTTCTTAGAAATAAAATGATGCTTATTTAATAACCTTTCATTTGACACCCTACTTAAGTAAATCGGTTTAGTAGATATTGAAATAACCCGCACAATAGAATAGGCTGGCGGCCATCTTTGTGACGTCATAACTAAGTCCCTCTATACACTTAGGAAGTGACTACCGCACTTTTCGTGTTCAGGAAAATATGACAAATAAGTACATACCAATAATCTGTATGGCGGAGATGTGTCCCACGGAAATTTTATTTTTTTGTATTGGGGACCGTACTATATGCAAAATTCGTAACTCAAATAAAAGCTTGTATAATAATTTAATTCAATTTTTAACTAACAATAAAAAAAAAATATTCACACACTCTCACCTCAACTACACACACATACGCAAATGATTTGATTACAGATAGACAGACAACAGACCCTTCACCTGTCTGTTTTCTGTCAAATAAAAGCTTGTTATAATTTTGTTCGATTTCTAACTAACAATTTTTTTTAATATACTACGAAGTAAGAAGACGAGCAAGACGCTCTCCTGATGGTAAGAGATAACGCTGCCCATTAATTAATACAGTGCTACTCAGTATTTTACAAAGGTACGATTCTGGGTGCACTGCGCCAACGCTTCTTACTTGAGAGTCATAAGATGATAAGACTCCTCAGCCCAGTAATTTCATTAGCTACAGTGCCCTTCTACCGAAGCACAGTAATGTTTGCACATCACTGCTCAGGCGGTAGAATAACCGGCACTGTTGGGGTACCCACCTAGTCGACCTCCTGCAAAGGAAGTTTACCCCGGTAAAAGTAATAATAATATTCACACACTCACCAAAGCTACACGCACACAAACAAACGTTTAAGATTTGATTACAGATAGACAGACAACATACCATTCACCTGTCTGTTGTCAGTCAAATAAAAGCTTGTTATAATTTAATTCGGTTTGTAACTTAACCAATCTAACCAAATTCACACATTCGCAATCTACCTATACTACGTACACTCACACACATACATAAAGAGCAGTGCGGGCCCGCACTATACGGCAACGTCGCATTACATACACACTCGGAATCTACCTATACTACGTACACTCACACACATACATAAAGAGCAGTGCAGACGCCGCACAATACGGCAACGTCGCACGACTAGGGCGGATCCAGGATTGGGCCCTGGGGGGGAAGGTGCAAAAATATTATTATAACGTTAACTACAAAATGTGTGAGTTTTGCTCGCTCTGAACAGTTAAAAAATTCAAATATTCTTAAAAGATATATGCAAAATTCGTAACTCAAATTAAAGCTTGTAATAATTTAATTCAATTTCTAACTAACAATAAAATAATAATAATATTCACACACTCACGTCAACTACACACACATACGTAAAAGATTTGATTACAGATAGACAGACAACAGACCCTTCACCTGTCTTTTCTGTCAAATAATAGCTTGTTATAATTTAATTCAGTTTGTAACTAAACCAATCTAACAAAATTCACACAATCGCAATCTACCTATACTACGTACACTCACACACATACATAAAGAGCAGTGCAGACGCCGCACAATACGGCAACGTCGCACGACTAGGGCGGATCCAGGATTGGGCCATGGGGGGGAAGGTGCAAAAATATTATTATAACGTTAACTACAAAATGTGTGAGTTTTGCTCGCTCTGAACAGTTAAAAAATTCAAATATTCTTAAAAGATATATGCAAAATTCGTAACTCAAATTAAAGCTTGTAATAATTTAATTCAATTTCTAACTAACAATAAAATAATAATAATATTCACACACTCTCACCTCAACTACACACACATACGTAAAAGATATGATTACAAATAGATAGACAACAGACCTTTCACCTGTCTGTTGTCTGTCAAATAAAAGCTTGTTATAATTTAGTTCGATTTCTAACTAACAATAAAAAAGAATTTTATACTACGAAGTAAGAAGACGAGCAAGACGCTCTCCTGTTGGTAAGAGATAACGCTGCCCATTATTAGTACAGTGCTACTCAGTATTTTACAAACGTACGATTCTGGGTGCACTGCGCCAACGCTTCTTACTTGAGAGTCATAAGATGATAAGACTCCTCAGCCCAGTAATTTCATTAGCTACAGTGCCCTTCTACCGAAGCACAGTAATGTTTGCACATCACTGCTCAGGCGGTAGAATAACCGGCACTGTTGGGGTACCCACCTAGTCGACCTCCTGCAAAGGAAGTTTACCCCGGTAAAAGTAATAATAATATTCACACACTCACCAAAGCTACACGCACACACACAAACGTTTAAGATTTGATTACAGATAGACAGACAACAGACCATTCACCAGTCTGTTGTCAGTCAAATAAAAGATTGTTATAATTTAATTCGGTTTGTAACTTAACCAATCTAACCAAATTCACACATTCGCAATCTACCTATACTACGTACACTCACACATATACATAAAGAGCAGTGCGGGCGCGGCACAATACGGCAACGTCGCATTACATACACACTCGGAATCTACCTATACTACGTACACTCACACACATACATAAAGAGCAGTGCAGACGCCGCACAATACGGCAACGTCGCACGACTAGGGCGGATCCAGGATTGGGCCCTGGGGGGGAAGGTGCAAAAATATTATTATAACGTTAACTACAAAATGTGTGAGTTTTGCTCGCTCTGAACAGTTAAAAAGTTCAAATATTCATAAAAGAAATATGCAAAATTCGTAACTCAAATAAATGCTTGTAATAATTTAATTCAATTTCTAACTAACAATAAAAAAAAAAAAATATTCACACACTCTCACCTCAACTACACACACATACGTAAAAAATTTGATTACAGATAGACAGACAACAGACCCTTCATCTGTCTGTTTTCTGTCAAATAAAAGCTTGTTTTAATTTAATTCGGTTTGTAACTTAACCATATACAAGAGAGATATATACCGCGCTTAGGTCATTTTTTGTATGAAAACAAAGTCACCAAAACATGGTGGGGTGCGGGGGATGGGTGGCTAGATTTGATTGGCTCGTTCAAGGTGACGTCACAGTTACGCCACAGATTAGGTAATAGTTAGAGGCATAACATGACTTTCTAGTGATGTGGTAAAGTTACTATATCGTATCGATAAGAAAATATAAGTTACTGTTATTCTTAAGTTTAATGAGAAAGTTCGTTGTATTGTATACGAGAGATATTTTAATATAACTTCAATTATTGTTTTATTATAGCTTAAATGTTTTCTCATCTCTATTACCTCCCAAAGTACCCGAATAAACATTTTATATGGTTTCACTAAAATATAAATAGGTCCATCGCTCGCATACAATTTTTAGTCCTAATTTTAATAAATTATGCGTGCGAATGCGTGTTAGATAGCGAATTATATTTGTTTTTAAATTAGTGACAAATATAACATTATGTATTTTAAAAGCTTCGTTACACTTCTCTTATTATAAGCTTCATAATAACCATTCATGAATTAAATACCAGTAACCCTGTATAATATTAAACCCCGATAATTTTGGTACCTTAATATACCTACTTCAAAAATCTCAATAACATTTTTGTCGATAAAATTTGCGGTGTAAATTTAAATTTGTGTCTCATCACTAGTTCATCCGTACATAAGAGAGAACGAGATAATGTTATACAAATTTACCAAGAAAGAATGAGACGAAAAGAAACTTAGCCATTTTTATATTGCATTTTATGTTAAACATTTTTCAATGATTATTATCGGAATAATAACTTGCCTGTGTAATAAGATTTCGTCTTTTGCGTAACTGAATGTAGCGCTAGTCTTTCCGCGCCTTTTTATTGAACAATACGGCATTTTTATTAATTATTTTTCATTAAGTATGTGAATGTCACGCTGTCAATGTCGGCCGTGGAATGAACACGAAAAAGAGACGGAGCTACGAGCTTATGTTGATTCAGGCATATGACTTGGCGACTGTTACCTCATTTTAGCTTCCATCTCTAGCTTTATGATCTGTGAACTTAACCAATCTAACCAAATGCACACATTCGCAATCATCCTATACTACGTACACTCACACACATACATAAAGAGCAGTGCGGGCGCAGCACCAAACGGCAACGTCGCATTTTCACACACTCGCAATCTACCTGTAACTACGTACACTCACACATACATAAAGAGCAGTGCCGGTGCCGCATCAAGCGGCAACGTCGCACTTAAGACAAGGGCGGATCCAGGATTGGGCCCTGTGGGGAATGTGCAAAATATTATTATAATGTTAACTACAGACAGGTGAAGGGTCTGTTGTCTGTCTATCTGTAATCAAATCTTTTATGTATGTGTGTGTAGTTGAGGTGAGAGTGTGTGAATATTATTATTATTATTTTATCGTTAGTTAGAAATTGAATTAAATTATTACATGCTTTTATTTTAGTTACGGATTTTGCATATTTCTTTTACGAATGTATGAACTTTTTAACTGTTCAGAGCGAGCAAAACTCACACATTTTGTAGTTAACGTTATAATAATATTTTTGCACCTTCCCCCCCAGGGCCCAATCCTGGATCCGCCCTAGTCGTGCGACGTTGCCGTATTGTGCGGCGTCTGCACTGCTCTTTATGTATGTGTGTGAGTGTACGTAGTATAGGTAGATTCCGAGTGTGTATGTAATGCGACGTTGCCGTATTGTGCGGGCCCGCACTGCTCTTTATGTATGTGTGTGAGTGTACGTAGTATAGGTAGATTGCGAATGTGTGAATTTGGTTAGATTGGTTAAGTTACAAACCGAATTAAATTATAACAAGCTTTTATTTGACTGACAACAGACAGGTGAATGGTCTGTTGTCTGTCTATCTGTAATCAAATCTTAAACGTTTGTGTGTGTGCGTGTAGCTTTGGTGAGTGTGTGAATATTATTATTACTTTTACCGGGGTAAACTTCCTTTGCAGGAGGTCGACTAGGTGGGTACCCCAACAGTGCCGGTTATTCTACCGCCTGAGCAGTGATGTGCAAACATTACTGTGCTTCGGTAGAAGGGCACTGTAGCTAATGAAATTACTGGGCTGAGGAGTCTTATCATCTTATGACTCCCAAGTAAGAAGCGTTGGCGCAGTGCACCCAGAATCGTACCTTTGTAAAATACTGAGTAGCACTGTATTAATAATGGGCAGCGTTATCTCTTACCATCAGGAGAGCGTCTTGCTCGTCTTCTTACTTCGTAGTATATTGAAAAAAATTGTTAGTTAGAAATCGAACAAAATTATAACAAGCTTTTATTTGACAGACAACAGACAGGTGAAAGGTCTGTTGTCTATCTTTAATCAAATTTTTAACGTTTGTGTGTGTGCGAGGTGAGAATGTGTGAATTTTTATTTTTATGTGTGTGAATTTCATTATTATTTTATTGTAAGTTAGAAACCGAATTAAATTATTACAAGCTATTATTTGACAGACAACTGATAGGTGTAGGATCTGTTGTCTGTCTATCTGTAATCAAATCTTTTTCGTTTGTGTGAGTGTAGTTTAGGTGAGAATGTGAGTGTGTGAATTTTGTTAGATTGGTTAGTAATCGAATTAAATTATTACAAGCTTTTATTTGACATTAGAGTTATGAATTTTGCAATTTTTTTTTTGCAGTCTCAGCAAGCTTCTCGCTCTTATGTTATTAAGGATATTGGAATTTTTTAACTGTTCAGAGCGAGCTCAACTCACACTTCTCGTAGCAAACATTATAATATTTTTGCACCTTGCCACTTGCTGACGCAGCTCAAACGAGTTTGGGTTCATTTGATTTGTCTGAAAGAGTAGGAGTAATAATAGATTGTTTTTATTAAAGGGTTTTATAATTTTCTTTATGATAATATTATTTTTTTCAAAGAAGGAGCTTTTAAACTTATTACTCCTTTGTTTTTATAAATACATTAGGTAATCTCTGCTCTTGGTGGACTGATTGAGCTGAAATTTCGTATAGAGATAGCTTAGAACACATAGACTATAATATTATATAGAACAGCGGGTAAAACCGCTGGGGGCAGCTAATATGGACATAAGACACCTATTGCGTCTCGAAAAAATCAAGAAATGTAGTTATAATTACAAAAAAATGTTTTTTAATTCCAAAGGTTTTAAATGGTGTTTTACGGTGTTTTTGGGTATTAAATGGGTTTTTTGGTAACTAACCGATAGGTAAGATTGGTTATATACCGGCCTCACATCTATATCCCCGCCGCGCCCATCTTCGGCGGGGGAGCCCCCCCCGTGGGGTGATGATGCGTAACGCATTTTTCCTGGGATAAAAAAGTAGGTATGTAGGTACTTTTAAAGGATTAAACCGTTGGTTACAGTTTAATTAGGTAGCTTAGATCATAAAATACGAGTAGGTAAGTATATTATGTGATGACATAATTTGGTGCTTTCTATCCATATCTACCGTTAGTCCAAATCTGGTATTTGACTCCATCTTGTGGTCCCTTAGTGGTCAAGAAGTCCCTGTTGTTAATGTAGTAGTTGTATCCGATCGTGTTCCATACCGGCGCCAGTTTGGCAGACAGAGTGTAGCTGAAACACATCTGGAATACTTCCGGGGTCGTCGCTTCTATTGCTCCTTCCTAAGTTATATAAAAAAACAAGTGAATTTAAGAAATTTTTATATCAAACTTACTTTAAATTGCGTTCAATATGAGGGCGCACTATACTACTATACCTTTTTTTTTTCTTTTTAATAATTTGGCAACATGTACATTTTGCCAGTGTCGAGTAAAATTCGTGAATGTTCACGGGATATTAAATTATGGTCTCCACTTTCGTGTTTTGCCAGTGTCAAGTTAAATGTAATAAGTTAGTTAGTCAGGTCAGAGTCAGAGTGAGCTTAATAGCTCGTCTAGTCACGTGAGTCTTCCAGTAAAATGGGTGGAATTTTACTGAAAGTTCGGAGGAGTTTTGGAGGGGGCACCAAAATTCATATTTCAGCACCATATCACTTGCCTACATCTGTGCACATTCAAAAACACTTAACACGCAATATTCCACCATTATTACACGCTAACAATCAAATTCTACACGATTATTAAGCAAAAGACGTGGAACTAATGATATGATCAAGGCTTGCCGCCAAAACTCTCCTACTACTATACCTCTCGATCACAAATTATTCCTTTTAATACAAAAACAATATTTTCCAAATCGGTTCAGGCCGATTGAGGCGTCTGAATAATCGACGAACATGCATAAATTAGATCCCCACCAATTATAGTAAGCCCTTCCGTTTTCTAAGTCGGTTAAGATCATCGTAAACTTCGCAACTTTGCGATGATTGAATAAATAATAATATTACTAAGAGTTGATCAATGGATCTCACCTGAGTTAGTGAAAATTTTAGGAACAAAGAAATAAGCTTGTCATAATCATCACCCATTTTATTGAATACAATATGGACTTGTTTTACATCCTTTTTATCTGGGCATGCCAATATTGAAGAATTTGAAAATATTATCATCCTGAAAAAAAAAAGTGTCAATATCAGAACAATTTTTAATGATAAAAAATTAATTTAGTCTTATTCCTACTTGGAATACCCCAATGCTATTTACTACTTAATACTAACCTGCATTTCAAAGTTTTCCAATGGAAGTGCGATGGCGCAGATCTATCATGTTTGTCATCAGTATTGGCTACTGCTCGAAGGTAACCAACATTTCCAAGAATTGGATTTTTTATAACACATTTGTATGTATTTTGCATTTTAAAGCACTTTATGTGGAATACAAATTATTGAGAAATTAGTAAATTACGGCAGAAAACTATCGTAAAATTTTCCTATTTATGAGCAGACTGATGGAATTTTCGCGCCGTTTTGCAAGTTTTTTTATAAGGCGGTAGCAGTAGTGCTGTAACTGCTGCGGCACGATTCGTACATTTGCCAGTTTTAGTACGATTACCGAAATGCTTACATTAATAAAAATAAAACGATGTATGTATTTGGTGACATGGTAATTCAATTTATTGTCAATAAAAATCGTACAACCCTACAATATATTCGTAAGTACTAAAGTTATGTTAATTTTTTTACAAAACTAAAAATTCTTAATACAACGTGGCTAATAACAAATTGCGCCGAAGAATACCTACCTTGAGTTTTATAAAAGACCTATGTTAAAAAATATTTGAAATTCCATAAAAATTTCAAGAATAATTTCACACATACAGCAATGTGACGCGCAGTAAATGATAAGGCATTTATTAATAAAAAAGGCGGACCGTTTTGTACGACATGCGTCAGAAAATCAATAAATATAGCAGGAAAAAACTCGCCTAGTTGCTGATTGCTGATAGTGTGAAAAGAATTATGTCAATATAAACTAAATTATAAGGTACCTAATCAAATGTTAATTTAATCACAGATTAACCAATAAGCAATACATTATAAATACTACTTACAAAATTATAATTATACATAATGGTGACTCATATTAAAACAATACCATAAACTAAACAATATTCTAGAAGGCATAATGTAATTGATGATAATCATGAACCACCAGTATTTGCTTGCAAAGCTTGTTTAAAATGTTCTGTCTCATTGCAGAAAGACATGCTATTCTTGATGAAAAAGAAAATGATATCTATTCGTCAATAATTCATTTATTGAGTAAATCCCAATAATTTTAAGTTCATTTCTAGAATCTATGGGTATTACTGCAATAAACACAATCAAGGACAAACTGACACAAAGCCCCGGGAACTAATGCAATAATAATAATAGTTTCAGTCAGTCAATCTATCTATTTAAAAAATTGCATCAAAATCATCGTTGCGTAGTTTTAAAGATTTAAAAGCGTTTATATCGTTGACATTCTCTCGCGGTGCGTCCATTTGACAAATTTTGAAATAGAGATCATCAACCGATATAAATGCTTTTAAGCACACATAGGGACAATAGACAGACGCGGGAATCGACTTTGTTTTATACAATATCATCACTATATTAATAAGGCACTTATTTAGGGTTTTCAAACTGGTCGCGAGCTTTGCGTAGAACTCCGTGTGTCTTGTGTATCTCGCGGCAGATGGCGCGCTGCACGCTCCTCTTGCGCATGTTGGCTGCGTTCAGCTGCGTCAGCGTCTCCGCTAGCGTCGCCTTTGTTCGGGCCAACTTCTGTTTGAGTGTCACGTTCTCTTCCATTAGTGAACCTGAAGATAAAGGGTTTGGATTAGACATTAAAAAAAAATTGGGGTTTATACTCCAACAGAACAGGTTACCCTTCTTACACTGTCAGAGTCAAATCACAATTTATAGGTTATGTGGCGAACCTATATGTTGCAGTTTCAGGTCGCTGAGATTACTACAGGGCCTGCAATATGACCTAACGATTGCCTCCTACATATCTTATAGGAAACAGCCGGGAACCACAGTTTTGCGTGCCTTCCGACATTGAAGTATTCAGTATTCAACAAGCGACGCGACCTCGACGCGTGAGCTCCTGATGAAGGACATCGTAATTGTCGAAGCTCCGAGCCTAGCTTCGACTTTTATATTCGTGAGTTCGTGTATTTTTGCATAATTATTGGGCTTTTTCAAATAGTGAACACCTTCAGACTTCAGACAATGAAGTTTTTTCAGTCAGTCGTATTATTAGTTGGTTAGGTGCCTCTTAAGTGAGGGCACCATTAATGTTTTTTTATCATTCATTCAATCATCCATACATATAATAAGAATGGAAATTTCTCCCCATTCATTGTGATCCTTTACTAAGACAAACTGTGAAAATACGCATATGAACAAAACGACGCGAAAAAGTCGCTTGCGCGATCTAATTCGTAAAACATTTTGTCAATTTTTCCTACGGAAACGTAAAATAAAATAATAAAATAAATAATAATCATTTATATCGGACACATCGCCCCTAATTTACATCAAAAATTCGAAATAAAAGTAATAGAATATAAAGTAAATTCAATTCAAAAAAATCAAAAAGCAAAAAGTGCGACAAACTAAAAATACGCCATCTATCGATGTGGCTGTAAACGAACCTACGACCTTTAGTTTAATTTGGGCTAAATTTGTAAATAGTTTGTGTCACTGGTGTGGTTAAACAACACCACCGATTTGAATAAAATTTTCACTAATACGTTGCAGTTTTCTCTACTTGAAACTTAGTGTTGGTTTTAGTCAAATCGGTTCATAAATAAAAGAGTTATATCAATCTAAAGATTCGCATATAAAATGCTAATAAACAAGAATGGAAGTCAGAGGAACCGCGTAATCAAAAGACAAAACCTCATCGAGTTTGGGCTCATTTGATTCGTCTTGACGAGTACTTTAATACTATATAGTAACCAGGATTTGATGATGGAGCTGGAAGGTGACCATAGGAACTCCGTGATTAAAAGACAAAACCCCATCGAGTTTGGGCTCATTTGATTCGTCTTGACGAGTCCTTTGATGCTATATAGTAAACAAGGTCTGATGATGCACGACGAACGTAAATATAGTAATAGGTATCATTTTGTACCTTATTTTTTATTTCTAAACCATGTAAAATCATCAGTAAACAAATTAGAATTCATTTAAATTAGTAAATGTAACTTATTTCCAGCGCCAGCGGAAAATAATGGAACTAATCTAATGTGCGCATGACGCGTGTATATATCAGTAATAAGTATCTTTTTGCTGCTTATTTTAATTTCTAAAACATGTAAAATCATCTGAAGATAAATAGAAATTAATTTAAAGTTCATTATTTTTCATACAAAGTAGCGCCACGGAACATAATGGAACTAATGTCTTAGGAAATCTATTATATAAAATCGTCTATTATATAAAATCGTTCGTACACTTTTGTTCTATCAACGCACAGCCCAAACGGCTGGACGGATTGAGTTGAAATTTGGACAGCGTATTCTTAAGAAGATTTCATCGTGCAGTAAGAAGCGATTTTTTGAAATTCCCTCAGGAACAGGAATTATTCCCGAAAAACGAATGTATGCAAATCTGTAACCGCTGAACCGATTGAGCTGAAATTTTGTAAAACAATTGTTGGGATTGTGATTAGAAACATCAAATAGTTTTTTGTCAAAAATTTACTTTTAAGGGGGGGTAAAGGGGGGTCGAAGTTTGTATGGAAAATTTAGAACTGCTGACTCTATTGAGCTGAAATTTGGTACAGAGGTAGATTGAGTTCTAAAAAATTGTATGGTATACTTTTTATCCCAATAATCAACCTCTAAGGCGGGATAAAGGTGGTCAAAGTTTGAATGGGAAATCGGTAACCGCTTCTTTGTTTAAGCTGAAATTTAAACCAGCGTGTTCTTTAAGTAACGTAGGCGACCTATAAAAAGGAATTTTTGCAAAATTTCCCCGGAAACAGGAATTATTCCCGAAAAACGTTTGTATGCAAATCCGTAACCGCTGAACCGATTGAGCTGAAACTTTGTAAAACGATTGTCTGGAGTGTGTTTAGGAACATTGAATAGTTTTTATGCCAGAAATTTACTTTTAAGGGGGGGTAAAGGGGGGTCGAAGTTTGTAAGGAAAATTTAGAACCGCTGACCCTATTGAGCTGAAATTTTGGTACATAGGTAGATTGAGTCCTAAAAAATTGTATGGTATACTTTTTATCCCAAAAATTAACCTCAAAGGCGGGATAAAGGTGGTCAAAGTTTGAATGGGAAATCGGTAACCGCTTCTTTGTTTAAGCTGATATTTAAACCAGCGTGTTTTTTAGGTAACTTAGACGACTTATAAAAAGGAATTTTTGCAAAATTCCCCCGGGAACGGGAATTATTCTCGAAAAACCTTTGTATGCAAATCTGTAACCGATTGAGCTGAAATTTTGTAAAACGATTTTTGGGATTGTGATTAGAAACATTGAATAGTTTTATGTCAGAAATTTACTTTTAAGGGGGGTAAAGGGGGGGTCAAAGTTTGTATGGGAAATTTAGAACCGCTGATCCTATTGAGCTAAAATTTGGTACAGAGGTAGATTGAGTCCTAAAAATGATTGGTATACTTTTTATTCCAGAAAACAACCTTTAAGAGGGGAGAAAGGGGGTGCAAGTTTGTGTAAGAAATTGTAACCGCTTCTTTGTTTTCGCTGAAATTTGAACAGCGTGTTCTTTAGGTAACGTAGGCGACTTATAAAAAGGGATTTTTGCAAAATTCCCCCGGGAACGGAAATTATCCCCGAAAAACCTTTGTATGCAAATCCGTAACCGCTGAACCGATTGAGCTGAAATTTTGTAATACGATTGTTGAGGTTAGGTTGAGGAACATTAAATAGTTTTTTGTCAAAAATTAACATTTAAGGAGGGGTAAAGGGGGGTCAAAGTTTGTATGGGAAATTTAGAACCGCTAACCCTATAGAGCTAAAATTTGGTGCAGAGGTAGATTGAATTCTAAAACATGATATGGGACACTTTTTATCCCAGAAATCAACCTTTAAGAGGGGGAAAGGGGGGTGCAAGTTTGTGTAAGAAATCGTTAACCGTTTCTTTGTTTTAGCTGGAATTTGGACAGCGTATTCTTTAGGTAACGTAAGCGACCGATAAAAAGTCATTTTGCATGCTAAAAGTAAAAGTTTGTATGCCAATCCGTAACCGCTGAACCGATTAAGCTTGAATTTTGTAAAACCACTGTTTGAATCGTTTTTAGGAACATTGCATAGTTTTTATTTCCGAAATTTAATTTTAAGGGGGAGTAAAGGTGGGTCGAAATTTGTATGCGAAATTTAGAACCGCTGACCCTATTGAGCAGAAAATCGGTACAGAGGTAAAATAAGTCGAAAAAGAAAGAAATCAACCTTTGAAGGGGAGAAAGGGGGGTGCAGGTTTGTGTAAGAAATCGTTAACGCTCCTTTAGTTTTATCTTAAATTTGGACAGTGTGTTCTATAGGTAACGTTAGCGAAATTCCCACGGGAACGGGAATAATTCCCAAAAAACGTTTGTATGCAAATCCGTTACCACAAAACCGATTGAGTTGAAATTTTGTAAAACGATTGGTGGGGATGTGTTGAAAAATGTTATTTGGTTTTATATGACAGAAATTTACTTTAAGGGGGTAAAGGGGGGGTCCAAGTTTGTATGGAAAATTTTGAACCGCTGGCTCTATTGACCTAAAATTTAGTACAGAGGTAGATGGAGTCCTAAAAAATGATATAGGATACTTTTTATCTCGGGGGGGTGCAAGTTTTTGTTAGAAATCGTTAACCGCTTCTTTGTTTTAGCTGAAATTTTGACAGCGTATTATTTAGGTACCGTAAGCAGCCGATAAGGAGGGATTATGTAAAATTCTTCCGAGAACGGGAATTATTTCCAAAATAACTTTTGCTTGGTAATCAGTTACCGCTGAACCGAAAATGAGCTGATTTTTTGATAAACAATAGTCTAAGTTCAGTTAATGAATAGTTTTTCATGTCAGAAATTAACTTTTAGGGAGAATCAGAATTAAAGAAGGGAGGAAGGATGGTAAGAGTTATAATGGGAATTCAGGAACCAAGGGATTGATTTGAGTCGAGGGAAGGATAGTGTGAGAAATTAGTAACCAATAATAATTTAGCTTAGATACATTACGGTAGAGATAAGTTCAAGAGTTATCGGGAAAGGAACGCAAATACTTTTAATTCTTGCAAAGTGGCGTGAAAATTTGTGAAGGCAATCAAACAACCGCTGAACCGAGATAGTTTGACCTCTGGGAAAGGACAGGATTGGTACCTACTTTCTTACGGTAGCGAAACAAAACTGCGTAGAAATACCCAGTCCGATATTCTTCACTGCCCACAGCGGGAGCAAATGTTATAGCCATTGTTTAAACAGGCCTATACTTATTTTACGCTCACAAAGTCGCGGGGATTGAGTTACAATCATAGTCGAAAAGGCAGCACCAAATTTTCGCTTGAATAATAGACTGTCACGCGCAACGAAGTGCGCGCGGGTCAGCTAGTTGAGTATATTTATCTTTATTACTAGCTGTGCCCAGCGGTTTTACTGTAGCCCGCTGTACTGCGCTGTGTGCCTTTGTGTTATTCCAGGGTCTAAGCTATATCTATCCCAATTTCAGCTCAATCGGTACACCCGTTTAGGCGTGAAAGATTAACAAACATACATCCATACATTCTTACAAACTTTCGCGTTTATAATATTAGTAAGAATCCGCCGTTTATAAATTGATTGGGAAAAATTACAATTTATTATAAAGGACTTTAGTTTGGCTTAAAATATGTAATAATCATTTATTTATGTTACTTACGTGGTGACAAAGCAACAGCATCGTTATGTTCCAAGCTGGAGAGCCTGTCGCTATCGATGCCGAGGTCGGGTGAGGTCGGTCGGTCTTCCTCGGACGGCAGCCCCTCCATCATTGCGGCTATCTTATCATCGGCCACATGCGCCGTCCTGCGCGTCGCTTCAATTTCCAGCTGCGAATTAGTTTCTAGTGCTGAAGCGAGTTTGTCCCGAGTTTCCTCTAATTCTCTCTCTATTCTGAGGCGGTCGTGTTGAGCGCGCGCCCTCTCCAAAGCGGCTTGAGAAGCGTGTACGGTAGCCTCGTCAGCGGCACGACGCAAGGCCCGCTCCTTCTCAACAAACGTGGCCTCCAACTCCTGCCTCTCGTTCTTCAAAATCTCCACCACGTTAACCGCCTCGCACAGTTTCTTCTCCACTTCGTGTAGACGAGATTCCATATTCGCAATCTGTGTCCTCGTCGCTTCGACATTCTTGTTCGCCTCGTTAACGTTCGAGCGTTCAGTCTCCAAGGTAGCTTTCAGTGTGCGGTTCTCGGCGGTGAGCTCCTCGATCTCTTTGACGGTGTACTCTAGTTTCCCGATGAGATCTTTCCTGTCGGTCTCCATTCTGGTGCAGCGTTCGGTCAGTTCAGTCACCCTCTCGTGGATGGGGTCGTTCTTGTCGGCGGAGAGTTTGGCGCGGCGGGAGCGATGCGACTTGTTGTCTGATATTGAATCCCGTAGAGATATGGAGGCAATGCCGGTGTGACAGAGGCCGACGCGAGCGAGGGACACGTTCCTGTCTGGTTCCGACCAACACTCTGACTCGGAGACGACGTCTGCTTGTGGATAGTGTCTCCTCGATTGCCTCTGTTCATCGGTGCAGTTCATGTGGTGTCCAAACATAGCAGTCAAGTCCTCGAGGCGTACAGACTGTGATATGTCAAGGTTGCTCTCGTCCATGGTCAGCTCCTCTGGAGCCATCGTCTCGTCTAGCTCCAGTCCCACAGGTAGAGCTAGACTCTGTTCCAGGATGCTTTCCGCAAGCTTCTTTTTATCCTCGCCCAGCACACACCTGAACATAAATCATGTAGTTAAAGTCAAGCTGGCCAGGTGAAAGATTAAAGATTCAAAAGATAGAAAATAAATGTGAATTCTTACTTGTGTAGCAGTAACTTGTCCAAGAAGTAGGCCAGTCCTTGCAAACGTCTTGTCAATAGTTGTTGGAGGTTGCTAGAACAAAAAACATCATAAATTAAAACCAACACTAACATTTATAAGCTTATTATATTGTTTCATTAGAAAGTTAAGTGATCTATGCCTGTTTGCATGAAAATCTTTAATACATATTTATTTATCTACATAATCTATTTCTTACCCTGATTCCTCTATGTCCTGGGTTTCAATATTCATCTGCAAATCTCTAACTTTATTCTCCAACTCCTTGATGTGTTCATCCTTGCATTTCAATATTTCTTCGTACTTCTCTATTTGAGAATCGCTGACT
Source organism: Hemithea aestivaria (assembly GCA_947507615.1). Taxonomy (NCBI): domain Eukaryota; kingdom Metazoa; phylum Arthropoda; class Insecta; order Lepidoptera; family Geometridae; genus Hemithea; species Hemithea aestivaria. The sequence continues at coordinate 11,166,399 of OX382327.1, read as the reverse complement.
TGCGCGTATGTTAATTCTTTGTCCTAATAACAAAGGAATGGATTACCAAGAAGCTTATATTTAAAAAATTTACGAGTTTAGTATAAATTAAATATAGTATTACCAGTTTAATTTTCTTGATTTCTTTGTCTTGCTGTTGAATTTTCTTCATGCAACCTTTAATCATTTGTAAAGCTTTGCGGTTTTCTCTACGCAATCTTACTAGTTCATCCTGAAAACAATTTTTACAATATTTAACTCAGTCCGTTATAAGTTTTAATTAACTCAAAAAATCACTAGTGTAAATCACTTACCAAATCGTCGTTATTAACGGTGACACCCAAGTAGTCTCTAAAAATAAAGATAATCATTTTAAGTTTTGATGTAAAGAAATTTCTACAGTCAATGATGAACTCGAGGCATTTATTTAAATAGGGTACAATGGAGCACTTTTGCTAGTAAGTTTTTAACAAGTAATTTTAAGATTTAAGATTCTACCACCTGCCACCTATTTGGAATGTACTTAAGGGGTTAATAGTCGCTGAGCCTCTGTCTCGCTCGCACGATATAACTTATTTTCAAATAACAATTGATAAATTTACTTTTTGGAAATATGTTAAATTGAAAATTTAGCTCATATTTTTATACTATTTTTATAAGTATTCCCATTTTGCTACCTTAAATAACAACAATGGCATTCTCAATTATATGAAAAATATCTATCTTTAAACATGCCTCAACCATTTTATAAAGTATCAAACTGGTTATACTTTAAAAAATTGTATAAAAATATGAGTTAATTTTTCAATTTAACACATTTCCAAAAAGAAGGATTTATCAATTGTTATTTGACTAAGTTATATCGTGCGAGAGAGACAGAGCAACTCAGCGACTATTAACCCCTTAAATAGGGTACAATGGAACACTTTTGCTAGTAAGTTTTTAACAATTTTAAGATTTATGATTCTACCACCTGCCACCTATTCGGAATGTACTTCAGTGAGAAGAATGGGCAAGAAACTCTCAGTGATCTTTATTTAAATATGAGTTTACAATGTTGAGGTTGGTTATATAATTTGTTTGAGAGGCACCAGTTCATTTGTTATGCATAACTAACAAACTGGCCATTTGCAAAGATTATAACAAAAAAAAACTTACCCCGCTGATTCCGAGCCGGCGCACGTATCGTCAGTGACAATATTATCTTTCCTTTCTGCTGTCTAAAAACATCAAAATAGCTAATTAGATCTATGTGAATATTTATTAAATGACTGCCTATTAACTAATTAATTTACCTGATCATGATAGCTGATGTCTTTCTTCTGGACTGTGCTGTTATTCATTGATAATTCCACACTGTCTGTTGACATGGAACCCTGGAATTTCAAATAAACTAAAATTACTGGGCTAAAGAGTCTTAACATCTCATGACTTTTGAGTAAGAAGCGTTGGTGCAGTGCACCCAGAATTTCACATCATTGTGAAATCCTGGGTGGCATTGTACTGATTATGGGCAGCGTTATCTCTTAACATCAGGAGAGCGTCTTGCTCGTCTTCTTACTTCGTCGCATGAAAAAATTCAATTAGCCTTTATTTCTTATGAAATAGGGGTGATATATAATTTACCTGCTGTTCGAGAACATCAATTGCTTCAGCGGCCGCGGCGAGAAGCTCTTGCTTGTCAGATAGCTGGCGTCTCAGCTCTTCCACTTCTACTTGCAGTCTTACATTATGCTCCAAGAGTCCCTAAAAAGGTAAATAAAGTTGATAATGAGTTTGCCTGAATAACGACTTATTCAACATCAAGGTTTCCACAAGGGTCATCTTATGCACCTCACTATCTTCTTTATCTATTAAAATTACAAATGTTAAAGTTTGTTTACCTGCTGTTGGTAACTCTTCACACTAATAAAAAACCAATGGGAATGTTTTTTGGGATAGTTAGCTCACACTAATTTTAGGTTTACTTTTCAGAGAGAAGGACGCAAAAAAAAAACTATAGAACGAAATTAAAAGTACGTTTACGTGTACTTACTTGTACAGCTGGTGGAGATCCAGTGCCCAGCTTTTCCTCCAAGAAGTAAATCCTCAGCTTCAAATGGAAGTTTTCTTTGCGCAGTCCATTGAGTTGTTCTTCATATTGCTTCATGCTGATGCCGCTCGCGCTCGTCACGTCTATTTAGAGATGATAAATACTATAATCAGAGTCTACGAATATGTCTTGTGTTACAGAGGATGTTGTGATCGTCGTAAGGGGGTTTTGCCAATCAACTATCTCCTACTTGATGCAGAGTGCTCTAAGCACAGTCAGTAAATGGTGCTCGGAGAGCGGTCTAGCGGTGAACGCTGCTAAAACTACGATTGTACCCTTTACAAATAAGCGCAGGCTCGACAATCTTGTGCAGGCCAAACTTAGCGGTACAGTTGTTCCTTTTTCCACGGAAGTCAAGTACTTGGGCGTTACTATCGACCAAAAACTAACGTGGAATACTCACCTAGCCAACGTCCTGCAGAAAGCTAAGATGGCGCTAGGTGCGAGTGGCAGATTGGTAGGGAACAACTGGGGCGTAAATCCCCGAGTAGCCCTGTGGCTGTACACGGCCATTGTGAGGCCAATTATAACTTATGCCTCCATGGTCTGGTACTATAAAGTCACACAATCTACTGCTATCAGCAAACTTAACAGTCTGCAAAGGACTGCTGGCCTTATGGCCACGGGAGCAATGTCCACTACTCCTGGTGCGGCACTAGATGCAATGCTGGGGCTGCCACCCTTGCATATATTTGTATGCAAGGAGGCAAGGGCCAGCATGTACCGGGCCATAATACAGGGAGGAAGGAACTGGCTTTCCCAAAAATTGAGGTCTCTCGAAGACTCAACTCTGGAGTTTCCAACTCTGAGCATGACATCCGATGTCATGCTCCCGCGCTATGTATTTGAAAAAAGATACAGCGTGGAAATTCCTACTAGAGAAGACTGGCTAAACAGCCAACTTTTCCACAAAACCGGGAGCCTTAATTGGTTCACGGACGGATCAAAGATGGGGGCTGATGTGGGCTACGGAGTATATGGCGAGCGTCCCAGGTTTGGCAAGAGTGCTAGCTTGGGTACCCTCGCCTCTATCTTCCAGGCGGAGGTATATGCCATTCTCGAATGTGCATATATCAACCTGCAAAGGCACTACACCAACCACACCATCTATATAAATTCTGACAGCCAGGCTGCCCTCCTAGCGCTGGACTCGACAGTTCTCACGTCCAGGTTGGTTGAGGATTGTATGTCGCATTTGAACGCTCTGGGCACTAGAAACAGCGTTGTCCTCCGATGGGTCCCGGGACACGAGGGCGTCTACGGTAATGAGTGTGCCGATGAGCTCGCGCGCTCTGGGGCAGGGGGCTCGCAGTTTGGCCCTGAGCCCTTTTGTGGCATTCCCAAAAGCCTAGCTCTCAGAACCCTAATGAATTCATGCATTGGAGAGTCAACCAAGCTCTGGAAAGGCTGTTCTGGCATGAGTCATTCCAAGTCTCTAGTGAAAGCCTATGACAAACGGTTTAATAACCAAGTCACAGCGCTAAGTAGAAACAACCTACGCATCTTAACCAGAGCCCTGTCTGGACACTGTCGCCTTAACAAGCACATGTTCAAATTAGGGCTATGCAGCACACAAATCTGTAGATATTGTGAGGAGGCGGATGAAACGCCTCTTCACCTACTAGGGGAGTGTGAAGCTCTGATGCGAATACGTAGCATCGTTCTGGGACAGCACCAGCTTAGCCCGGACGAGCTTAGAGAGATCAACCCCAAGAAAATCCTTCAGTTCCTCGAAGCTGCAAGGGTCAGTGGCGAACTATAACGCCGCGCAAACGGGGTTTTGCTCACCCTTAAAGTGGCGATCACAATAGGACATATCTGGCCGCAGTGATACGTAAAGCCACTAAAAGCAAATAAAAAAAAAAAAAATACAGAGGATGTTGCTGAGGATGTGCATTGAAGTCTCCTCTGCCTACTAACAGATTCTGCAATCAGCTTCTAGAATTTTGAAGCGGTTTGAAGCGGTACGGTGGTCTTATGTGGTGCAAATGTACTTCTGGATTACAGAGTTCGAATCCCAGCCCCACATTAATGACTATAAATAATAGTCATCTCCGGTTTTTGCCACTCACTACACTGGTGGTAGGTTTCGGCTTTTTTTAGTTACCACGCACTGGAGAAAACCGTGTCGCCAAGCGTTTATTATGACCGTGTTCCGCCATGATGATGTTCAGTAAAGCCAGGGAGGGATTTATCCCGCCATCTAGATTTAGTCTGCTACCAACTAAAGCCCCAAATAAGCCCTATATTTATAATGTTTCTTTAGCACTTGAGTTGACCTGTCAGCGTCAATAAATGCTTTTTAATTTTTTTACTTTCTGAATAATTGTCAAAACGAATCCTTACTACTATTATAAACGTGAAAGTTTGTAAGAATGTATGGATGTCTGATGTCTGGATGTATTTTTGTTACTCTTTCGCGCCTAAACGGGTGGACCGATTGAGCTGAAATTTGGTACAGAGATAGCTTAGACCCTGGAACCCCGCTTTACCCGCGTTTTTATTTACCGCGCAAACCGCTGGGCGCAGCTAGTAAGCGCATAAACACTAACGCCCAAGAATGTTTACCTCATTTTCATGAAGATAAAAGGTATATTGCTGATTTGTTACCATGTACTCGTAAACTCGTAACGTATCAGATTGAATTGACTTGGTAAACAAAAAACTATACCTAAAGATTTCGTGGAACCAGTCTTTGGTATAAGTTAGTTCAAGTACCCTGAACACAAACAAGTGAAATTTTAAAAATACTTTTTAAAAACAAGCTTTAATTATTCTTACTATCTTGTATCATAAAGTACTCGTCAAGACGAATCAAATGAGCCCAAACTTGATGGGGTTGCGTTGTTTAATGACAGAGTTCCTATGGCCACCTTCCAGCTCCATCATCAGATCAGCTCGATGTCATAAAAATATTGCATTGTCATCCGATTTACACACGCATGCAAATTTTCAGCTCAATTGGAAACCGGGAAGTGGGTCAAATTAAACTTGCAAGATTTGATTACAGACAGACAGACACACAGACAGACAACAGACAGGTGAAAGTAATATAAAGCTTGTAAAAATGGGCTGTCACTGTTTAGGAAAAAGGTGTGTTTTTATGCATACCATGGCCATCTGGTAACGCCATTTCTTGTAGATTCCGTGGACTAGTGCTGAAACAAAAAATATCCTTTTGAGTATAAAAACGTTAAGACAGTACACATTTAACTGTGTCCTACTGAGTCCTACAGAGTATAATGCATGCAGTTCTGTGATAAAATTAGTTTTAATTTCATAGGCGTAAATTACTTATTTCTTTTCCCTGTGAGTCATAGCATTATTATAATTTATTATCGTTTTTAATGGCATTTCCTCAACTCATAAATATACGTTTTGACATTGACTTATAGGTAAATAAAATATTATTTAGTAGGTAGATACTTCAACACGATTTGTGTATAAATAATTCCTTCTCTTAATTACTGTTTAGGGCTCTTTCGTTTTAGCAACGCTTAAACAATAGTAAACCTTAAACATATAGAAATAAGGTGTTATTTCGAAACGGTGGACAGGCAAGATTTCAATTTTATTTATTTGTATTGTTAGTGGCAAAATAAAAACTAATTTTAACTCACCTAAATGGGGACGATATAGAATTACCATGTTTAGGACTGTGTCTTCGAGGCAAAGTTGCCATTTTGGTAATTATTTAATTAATTATGAAATCTAATAATAAATGTCCATTATAATATCACTTTAGTATTTTCTTGACGTACACAATCACTAACATCGGAAAATACAGTACCGAAGAGCACAGTTCACTGATAAGTGTAGAACAATGTTTATTGTAAAGAAAAATATAAGTAATGTACTAATTTATTGGCTGAACTATGAACTCACTGTCAACTTTTAGGTTGTACCTACATAACATTATATATTTATTCTTTTATGCTAATTCGTATAGATCTAAAATTTGTATTATTACGTATTTGATAGTTGTTGATATTTAGAACACAATACGAAACGTCGCGATTGGATTAATTAGGACGGGACGAATGACGTGAGTCCCTGTTGCGTCGCAGATTGGGGACGAACTCGGCACTCGCATTCGGCTTGAGGCGATAAGCTGATACAGCATTCAGACACTTATGGCACATCGGAATAACGAACTGACAGAGTGAGACTACAGCGCGTGAGAGAGACGGGACGTGAAGGGAGTCTGGAAGACACGGATGCTGGATGCTGTGTGCAGCCGTACACAGAAATAGAAAATACATCGCCGCGGCGAGTGCGACGCGTCTCGCCTGTTCCAAATTTTCGATTTATGTGTTACTTCCTGCTAACGTTAAAATTGAACCATTAGATCTTTGATGACATTAAGGAGATGCAGATGAACTTCCCAATATTATGCTTTTCCTATAACGAGCGCAGAGTAGTGTAGGTCTAAGTTTTTGAAATACACCCTTTGAAAGTTATAAGTCTAGATTTTCCGTAGATCTGATAAAATATTAGGTTTTGATGCTTTTTTAACCGATTTTAAAAAAGAAAGGTTCGCAAATCCGGACCTTTCCTTTTTTAATTTTTGTTTTTAGTAAGTTTTTACCGACTTGTTCACCGTTTCGGACACGCTTCAAACGATAATAATATAGTGGTGATCAATCATTTAAGTGGTCCCATTGAAATTATAATATTGTAATCGGTCGAGTGGTTCTCAAGTTATGAATTAAATGTAGGTACGTCTCGTCCTCGCTCATTGAAATCGAGCTTGAAGTCTGTTTAATATTATAGGTACTATTTTTAATTCACTTGTTTACAGAAGTTTATTTTTGAACTTTTGTTACCTACTTAAAATAAGTATAAGTTATAATTAAAATCTATAAATAAATTAGCATCTCTTTGGCTAGACAACTAATCACTATAACCACTACATAGTATAAAGTTGCTTCCCGCGTCTGTCTGTCCCTATGTATGCTTATATCTTTAAAACTACGCAACGGATTTTGAAGCAGGTTTCATTAATATATAGAGTGATTCAAGAGAAAGGTTTTAAGTTTATATATTATGTACATGCATAATATAGTAGAGAAACACTACTATGTAATTTACTGTAAGGCGCTGCGAAGTGCGCGCGGGTCTAATACCTAGTATGGTATATAATGGCTATTAGATGCATCCCCAGATTTTTTGTATATTTGAACCAATAGTGTTCGCCTATCTATTGATTTGATTGCTCCGTTCGCACGAGTTATCTTTTAGTTTTAGAGGTAGTTTATCACCCCATGACACAGAATACTAAATAGTACAAACAACCCATAGTAGTATCTGTAGTCTATAGTGACTAGTGACCCTTCGCCGATGGTCGATAGTAATTACGTGTAAGCATGAAGGGAGAATGGCCCTACCATTAATTATGTATTTACCCATATTATGTATTTACCAAATTATGTATGTATGCCTAGAATAACGAATGTTATTAGGTCAATAAATATCATTTATCAGTTCCTTGTGGTGCGTATTTCCCGTTCATTCACTCCCCATCGTTCATACTGTTAACAAATGAGAAAAATTGTTTCGATCACAGACATTGACGAACACTACTTTTATTTCAATCCGTTCGTTTTCGTACTTGATACCAGGGATGTAACGGAGGTAGTTTTATCGGAACCGAAATCGGAATCGGAGTTTTCAAATTTGATTTATCGGAATCGGAATCGAAATCGGAGGCAGGGTCAGTTTGTTTAAGGACAAATAAAACATGATTTATAGTCAATTCTTTTCATTTTTATTTTTTATTATAAAATAAAAAATAACTGAAAAAAAATTGGCATAATTCCAAATAAAGAAAAGATAAAATTAATGAATTTAAAGTTTAATTAAAATTAAAACCCAAAGTAGCGTGTTACATTTGGTTACATTACAATAAATGAACAAAAGCTAAAACAAATTAAATCAAAATGGACTCCAAAAGTAATGTATTGTACCTACTTTATGAACAAAAGCTTTGATGCTTTGTCCCCATCCAATCTATTTCTTAAAGAGTCGTAAATTAGGCCAGCACCACTAAAAAGTTGTTCGCTAGCTACCGAGCCCGGTGGACATGACAAATATTGCCGGGCAATTGATTGTAGGGTCTGGAATTTTGTATTTCCATTTACTTTCCAGTATGAACCTGTTCGGCACAGGCCGTCGCGCGCCGCCCGTTTTGTTTCGTTCGACCTCCGATTAACATCCGATACAAAAGTATCGGAACCGAAGTCGGAACCGAAAGTGTAATTCGAAGCTCCGTTACATCTCTGCTTGATACTGAGATAGGTACGAGTGGAATGAAAATTAGAGCTCTTCAATATTTAACGAGTGAAAAATATGTTCCCGTTCGTCAACAGTGTCGACGACGGGGAGTGGGCGAACGGGAAATACCCCTTGTGGATATAAGTCATAATATTGCCGAGATTTTTTTTCATTTCTTACTTCGAAAAGTGTGCATTTAAATTTAAATATATTATCATACTAACGAGAATTTTTTAAATTCAGTTAACTAAAAATGTTGTGCGATCAGCTAATTTTGGGCTATGAACATTTTATAATTTTATAAAAAACAAATGGATGCTAAAGCGGGACATTTTTGCTCTTTCTGGGGACAGCGGGACAGATAGTGTGAAAGCGGGACTATCCCGCCCAAAGCAGGACGTATGGTCACATTAGTTATAGTGCATTATTGTTACCTCTTTATAAACCTACTAGAAAGAAAGAAAATACATTTATTTGCACACATACATAACATATTATTAAATTAAACAAGCAATGAGGCTTATTGAGTATGCAATGTATGCAGGCGCGGATCCAGGGGGGGGGTCAAGGGGGTCATGACCCCCCCCAAAATCCTAGTCGGAAAAAAAATCCGATCATATCGACTGGTTTTACGCTACTAAGCGAGCTTAACGTACATTTTTACTCAGGATAGAAAATTAATTTTCTTCGCGATAGCAGAAAGCTGCTCGCTTAATTAGAAATAATATTTAAATTTTCTTAACGCTCGCTTTCTGATAACAAACTGATCATGTACCTTTCGTGGTTAGGATTATATACTTATGTTTTTCTTGGTGCTTGGTGCGAAATCAGTGGATAGCACACAGGTTTCAAAAAATTTCTCTAATAAGTAAAATGACTTTGATTTTGTGTGAACGAGCTAATAAACGTACATATTTTGCATTTAAAAATACAAAATGTTCTCTAGTTGGCTCTTACGTTGTTGGCTCGTGCTGAAAAGTTCAAAATTTTTTCGGCGCTCGCAGCGAGCTGCTGGCGCTCTATAAATATAAGAATATTTAGTTTCATTGCCACTCGGAGCAAGCTAAACGCACATCTGCTGAAATTTTCAAAATTTTCTTGGCGCTCGCAGCGAGCTGCTCGCGCTTTTATAAATGAGAATATTTAGTCTCTTTACCACTCGGAGCAAGCTAAACGCACATCATTCGTGCTGATAATTTCAAAATTTTCTCGGCGCTCGCAGCGAGCTGCTCGCGCTTTTATAAATGAGAATATTTAGTTTGCTTGCCCCTCGGAGCAAGCTAAACTCACTTCATTCGTGCTGAAAGTTTAAAATTTTTCTCGGCGCTCGTAACTCGTAGCGAGCTGCTCGCGCTCTATAAATATAAGAATATTTAATTTCATTGCCACTCGGAGCAAGCTAAACGCACATCATTTGTTCTGCAAATTTCAAAATTTTCTCGGCGCTCGCAGCGACCTGCTCGCGCTTTTATAAATGAGAATATTTAGTTTCCTTGCCACTCGGAACAAGCTAAACGCACATCATTCGTGCTGAAAATTTCAAAATTTTCTCGGCGCTCGTAGCGAGCTGCTCGCGCTCTATAAATAAGAATATTTAGTTTCCTTGCCACTCGAAGCAAGCTAAACACACATAATTCATGCTGAAAATTTAAAAAATTTCTCGGCGCTCGTAACGAGCTGCTCGCGGTCAATAAATATAAGAATATTTTGGTTCCTTGCCACTTGGAGCAAGCTAAACGCACATCATTCGTGCTGAAATTTTCAAAATTTTCTTGGCGCTCGCAGCGAGCTGCTCGCGCTTTTATAAATGAGATCATTTAGTCTCTTTGCCACTCGGAGCAAGCTAAACGCACATCATTCGTGCTGAAAATTTCAAAATTTTCTCGGCGCTCGCAGCGAGCTGCTCGCGCTTTTATAAATGAGAATATTTAGTTTGCTTGCCACTCGGAGCAAGCTAAACTCACTTCATTCGTGCTGAAAGTTTCAAATTTTTCTCGGCGCTCGCAGCGACCTGCTCGCGCTTTTATAAATGAGAATATTTAGTTTCCTTGCCACTCGGAACAAGCTAAACGCACATCATTCGTGCTGAAAATTTCAAAATTTTCTCGGCGCTCGTAGCGAGCTGCTCGCGCTCTATAAATAAGAATATTTAGTTTCCTTGCCACTCGAAGCAAGCTAAACACACATAATTCATGCTGAAAATTTAAAAAATTTCTCGGCGCTCGTAACGAGCTGCTCGCGGTCAATAAATATAAGAATATTTTGGTTCCTTGCCACTTGGAGCAAGCTAAACGCACATCATTCGTGCTGAAATTTTCAAAATTTTCTTGGCGCTCGCAGCGAGCTGCTCGCGCTTTTATAAATGAGATCATTTAGTCTCTTTGCCACTCGGAGCAAGCTAAACGCACATCATTCGTGCTGAAAATTTAAAAATTTTCTCGGCGCTCGCAGCGAGCTGCTCGCGCTTTTATAAATGAGAATATTTAGTTTGCTTGCCACTCGGAGCAAGCTAAACTCACTTCATTCGTGCTGAAAGTTTCAAATTTTTCTCGGCGCTCGTAGCGAGCTGCTCGCGCTCTATAAATAAGAATATTTAGTTTCCTTGCCACTCGGAGCAAGCTAAACACACATCATTCGTGCTGAAAATTCCAAAATTTTCTCGGCGCTCGCAGCGAGCTGCTCGCGCTTTTATAAATGAGAATATTTAATTTCATTGCCACTCGGAGCAAACAAAACGCGCATTCGTACTGAAAAATTTAAGATTTTCAAGACTACGCTTAAACGTGTCTCCAAAAAAATTCTAGCCGATGACCCCCCCCAAAATCATGGTCTGGATCCGCGCCTGAATGTATGCCACATAATGGTCCCAAGTCCCAACTCAGCATTATGCTGGCTGTGAACAACCAACACTGGTTTACCCACTGATCTAAAAATTTGTGTGGGTAGGTTACACTGGACGAACACATTAAGACATAAGACATAAGATTGTTTATTGCCATAAGTATTTTACAAGTTGAACAATAGTGCTTATAAACAGTTAGAAAATAATTAAAATGCTAAACAATTTGCCGTTGAGACCCAAACTAAGCTCTAGGCTTGTATCTTGAGCCTCGGGAGTGATGAACAAGGTCAGTTTAATATGATGGAGGTAGCACGAATGAAGTTGATGAACATGGCAAAAAAGTGTAATTACTTAGTTTAAACCTTATTATGGGTTACAAAATTACTAAATATGAGAATAAAAACATGCGTAGTAAAGAGCAATGCTAGCATAGAATACAAAATTTAATATAATGAATAAACTATTGGAAAGATAATAATATTAATTGCAACGACTATAATATGTATGTATACTCGTGTTTACTACACAGTTATAGGAGTAGATTCTAGAGTAGTTATAGTAGTGTGGAAGTAAAAGTGATGGGAGTGTTAGTGTGGCTGTGAGTGTACCTAAATGTGTGAGTGAGAGTGTGTGAAGTGTATGAGTGTGTATGTGTGTGTGCCGTAAGCTGGGAAGTGAGTTAAATTAGGTTTTCAGTTTCTGTATAAGAAAGGCTCAACAGCCATTTCTTGATGTTGTGCCTGCATGTGCTTGTAGGAGAGTTTTTTAAGTCGCGGCGAATTGTACATGCCTTGTTGTATGTGCATATCAGGGAATAAGCAGGGCTACGTTTAGCTAAGAGGGAAGATGCTGTAGGTTGAGGGATTTTGTACACACGTTTTAGCATGATGTTTTGATAATCAGTACGATCCTTCAGGGACGAATGCACTATCAGGACCGCCCTAAGTACAAAAAGCTGACGTACGCGCAAAACTCTGACCTCACTGTAAAGTGCGTCTGTTGAGAAGCGGAATGGTTTTCTGAGCATTACCTTTAGAAGGGCTCTCTGAGCCCTCTCAATTTGGATCATGAAACTCTTGCCCGCGCTTCCCCAGACAGAAATACAATACTGGGTGATGGACTGGCAAAGGGAGGTATACACTTGACGCAGTAGAGTTATTGGTGCGCAGTCCCTCAGGTTTTTAATGATGAAGATTAACTTCCGAACACGGGTGGATAGGTCAGCTATATGGTGTTTATAAGACAAATTTTCATCTAACGTGATACCTAAGTACTTAATGGTGCACGTACGTTCTATAGAGCTACAATTACAGCGGGTGGGTTGCATAATTTGACTAGTATAATTACAGTAATGGATTGTTAAATGTTTGTTGACAGGAGGATTAGAGATACATGTCTTGGAAAAGGGGATGTACTTGGTCTTTTTAGTATTTAAGGTAAGAAGGTTTCTGTCTAGAGTTCTAGCCACTAGAGAGAGTCCCTCTTCTGCTTTACTATATACATCATCCCAAGAATCCCCGTGAAAGAGAATCGCAGTGTCGTCGGCGTATGTAATTAGTTCTGCATTTTTTATTTGGCTAGTGAGTATGCTATTAAAGTATAAAATAAATAGTGTAGGGCCGAGGATGCTACCCTGCGGGACTCCATAATTAATAGGTAGCAGCGGGCTTCTATAGTTATCTACTTTAGTGTATTGAGTTCGGTTGCTGAGATAGCTTTGGAACCATTTGAGTGGCAAACCCCTGATTCCAAAGGATTCCAGCTTCTTTAGGAGTAGACCAACCGACACGGAGTCAAAAGCTTTGGCTAGATCCAAAAACACACTAAGGCAGTTCTCTCCATTATCAACGTATTTAGCCACCAGGTTAGCCAACAGCGTGACCGCGTCCTCGGTGGATCTAGTCCTGCGAAAGCCAAATTGTCTGTCGGATAGAAGGTTGTGTTTTTCTAAGTAATTTAGCAGACGGTTATTGACTAGCTTTTCTAGTATTTTCGAAACAACACTAAGTAATGCGATCGGTCTGTAATTATCCGGGGAGTCTTTACGTCCGTTCTTATAGATTGGCGATACCGCGGCTGTTTTCCACATCTCCGGAAACGTTCCTGTCTCAAGGCTTAAATTGCAGATGTACGTTAGCGGGTTAAGTAATGTCGCAATACTATTTTTTAGGAAAGAGGCAGTTATTCTGTCATGACCTGGAGCACTGTCGTTTTTAAAGTTCATTATGATTTTGTAAACTTCAAGAGGATCGGTTGGGTAAATGTAAAATGATTGATTGGAGGATGTAGCTGGCGTGAACGAGTGTATGATGGAATCTTCAGTTTCACTCAGCTTGGACAATATGTTATTAGCTAGCTTAGCACCAACGGACACAAAGAAGCTATTGCAGTTATTCAGGGATGCACTGGGAGAAGAGGCACTTAGCAGTTCCTGAGAGCTATTTTGTCGGTTAGAAGAGTAACATATACTTTTTATAGTTTTCCAGAGATTTTTTGAGTTATTCTTATTTTTCTCAAGAAGATGACTATGATATTGAGATTTAATTTTTCTTAGGAGCTTGTTACAGTAGTTTCTGTATCTCACGTAAATTTTGTGTCGAGTCATGTCATCGGGGTGTGCTTTGGAGTCTAAGTGAAGTTTGTCGCGGTGACGTATGCATCTAATAAGGCCTGGCGTGATCCAAGGTTTGATAGAAACTAGTTTTCTGCCTATCTTAATCTTCTTGGTATGTTTACTTATAGCCGAGACAACAATTTCATTAAAGGCCGATACAGCACTGTTCACACAGCTGTTTGTCATTACTGTTGTCCATTCGGATTTTTGCACTTCCAAGAGTGCGGCGTCAAAGTCAGTTTTTAGTCGGTATCGTGCTGTGTTTGCGTATGCTGTGTGAGAACATCGACTCACAGCCGCCAATACCATGTCATGATCAGTGATGGAGGAGTTACACACCAGGCCCGCTGCCTTCAGACCGGAATATTTAACGAATATGTGGTCGAGGCAAGCGGGCCCTCTAGTGGGCAGAGAAATGGCAGGCAATAAGCCATGAGATGCAAATAGACACAGGTAGTCAGAAATAGAGTTATCGGAGGAATTACAGATGTCGATATTCATATCTCCAGCGACAAAGACAAGTGGTTTACTCCTGACGTTATTTAAGGACAAATCTAAAGAATTTATAAAAGGTTCGGTGTTGACAGTAGACGGAGAGCGATAAATGCCAAGAATACTTATGTTGTTTTCTACGGTGACAAGCAAAGAATCTGCTGCAGTAATGAGTGGTTGTGAGGAAACAGATCTATGACAAGATTTTACATAGATAAGGACCCCCCCGTTCTTGTTTAGTTGAGAGGTACTGCGATGAGAGGTATACCCAGGAAGAACGTCAGTAACCAAGCCTTCGCTGAGCCAACACTCAGTCAATACAATAGCGTCAAATTCTAAACTGAATCTCTTAAGCGCGACAGCGAAATGGTCAAAATTCCTGTTAAAGCTGCGTATGTTAAGTGAGACTATCTTGAAATCCAGTTCGGAGTTATTGTGGAAAAAAGAGTTGCATGACTCAATAGATTTATGATAATGACAGTCAATAGATACGGTTTCGTCAATGTCCTCAGAAACATCAACTAAAGCCATCATTGTAAAATAAGAAATGGGAGGTATTAAATTTAGGTGATAAGAGTGTCATTATTCTTAAGAACGGTAGACAGACCAAGATGTTAAGCCAAACTTCCAAGAAAAGCGTATTGCTTATTTTGTGTGGTGTGGCGAGTGTGTGTTTATGGAATGTGTATTGTGGCTGAGGGCGTGGTGTGGTGTTTGTGTGTATCGAGTGTGTTAGCGTTAAACTACCAAGAGTCAAAAAGAGAAAACTTATTAGGTATGTAACAAAGGGCATGCAAGGGTGTAAGTAGAGTCTAACTCGTTTGTGAGGGAAGTCCGAGGACCATATGGAGTTCATTTTGAGTCCTGATTGGGACGGCGGGGTTTCCTTCTTGCTTTCGTACGTAGATTGTGCCGTGTTTGACCCAGCAGAACTTGTAGTTGGCCGTTCTGGACTCCAAACGGGCTGCCCGAAATAAGCGACGATTCTCTTGAGTGAGCCGCTCGTTTATGTAGAGTTTTCTGGTTGGGCCGGGGATGCAGACATCAGTAGTAGTCAGGCTTTTCTTAGCTTTCCCAGCCGCCAGGAACTTGTCACGGATGCAACGCCTAACAAATCTTACAACCAGTGGACGAGGTGCGGGAGAACTGGGGCCAGCAGATTTGGTGCCAGTGTCTACGGATTTTTGCGTATTGCGAGGCCCAACGCGAGTTATGAAGTCTATATCGTTTGCATCTAGAGAAACACCGATTCTTGCAGCGAGATCATTAACCAGCTGGGTGGAGTTCTCACCAGGTTGCTCGTTAGCACCGGAAATTTCAATCTCGTATCTGAGATCTTGCTGCGCTTTAGTATTCAGCTCTGACCGTAGTTGGGCTATGGTGATTTCGCACTGTAATACTTTATTTTCTCTCTGCTCCAATAGACGTATTCGGGATTCCTGGTCGTCAAGCCGCGCCACACATTTCTTAAGAAGTTCACATTCCTATCATATTAATGTTTTAGCAGATAAAAATATAATGATGCTACATGAGACAATAAATGTAGCAACTATATAGGTACCTAATTATTGAAAAAAAAACTTACTGGACACTTTCATCCACAATAAGGTCTGCCATTTTGTGATTTTCAGTCTTCAGTCTTCCCTGATGAATATCTAAAATATAATAAACATGTTTATTGACTGGCTTTTTTTTTAACTAGGTAGGTACTGATTGTTATTTTTTTTACAGCATCTTTATGGCTCATTTCACAAATGAGATACTTTTATCTTTACAGCGAAAGTTTTTGTGCTGTGCATGTTTGATAGCACAAATCTTTTCAAGTGAGCCGAGTGACTGTTTTTTAGCCCATTAGGGTTTCGATAGTGAATAATTGTGTCCGTTACTTTTTCACCTTAAATTGGCTGAACTGATTGACCTAAAAAGTGTAAGGATTTTACAAAGGTAAAATTCTGGGTGCAATGCGCCTACGCTTCTTACTTGAGAGTAAAACAGCTGGGCTCAGTTATTCGCGTAATATTTTGAATTATATTTGGCTTATGAGCTAATATACTTACATGGCAGATACAACTCTGGATACAACACTTATATGACTTTCAACGATTACAGATATGTTTTAGTTATTGTAGAAGTGATGTGATTTAATAAAATAAATAGAAAGTACAAAATTATTTTAATGTTTTTTGGTAAAGAAATTCAAAATCAAACCGAAACCATTTGCCGTTGACAATAGACAATATTATTTGACAATTTAACATTGAAATTAATTACACAGAACACAGATTATGTCATTTTCTAGTAAATAGCAAAATATCCAACCAATATTCAGTAAATTAAATTGATTGCTCAAAACATTTATTTTATTGTAAAAATACAGAAAGGATAATACGAATAAACTGATACTCGCTTAAAAAATTAAATGGAAAGAATAAATAAATTAAATGGATTGAAAACCATAACATGTATAAAGTCTGTCATGCTTACTAAAAAAAAAAACATGCAATATGTCATTATTGTCACCTGTGATTGTCACTGTCAAACGTCAAGTTCACGCAATAGCAGAAAATCGGAAAAGGATTTTTTTTGTAGTTTTTGGTTTTTTGTGGTTATAAAAGTGTGTGAATAATAATAAATAAATAATAAGTTTTTCAAAGATACCTTTGAAGCGGTAAATTAAAAATAATGGCACTTCATACTACCATTCGTTCGATTATCAACAGAGTAGTTCTCTCCGACTTTAGGGCAGGCACACGATTTTATTCAGAAGCTGCTGATGAGACCGCAAAAGAAGAAAAGATAATAGACCCAAGTAGAGATAGAACCAAGATTATACCTGTGGAAACAAGCATGAGATACATGGAAAGCAAGGCCTATGAACAAACGTATGGTGAAAATCCAGTCTGGTTTTTATACCGCCGTAATCACAAGGGTGCCTTTGCTCCGCGAAAAACAAGAAAATCATGTATAAGGAGTGGTGTCATTTACACTGGAAACCCGTGCCCAATCTGTCGTGATGAATATTTGATCCTTGATCACAGGAACACTAAGTTATTGAAACAGTTTATATCCCAGTACACTGGACAGGTAAAAGTTCTCATTAATAACCTATAAAATACTAACTGACCACCCCTCTCAGTTATTTTGTTATGCTATATATATTATGTCTGCAGCATCAAATCTCCTAAGCAATAAATGACCTAGTAATTGAACCAGTAATATAAATTTCACTTGTATACAAGTCCTTAATCCTTCAGCTATCAGCGCTTCAATTGTTTTGAAGCGGTGGTGGATTGAATTAGCTTCTAGAATCCTTTAACTAAGGCCTAAATTCGAAAGGGGTGGTTGCGGCCCTGATAAGCCGCTTGGGAGTTTAAGGGTTAAGTAGGGTGAAAATTACAATACTTCATCTAACAATCAATAATATTATTTGTTTCAGATCTTAGAAGCTTACAACACTGGACTCTGCCAAAGGAAACACAAGGAACTCCTGGTTGCCATACAACGTGCCTGGGATCAAGGTTTCCTAACATTTGATGTGCCCTTCAGGGTTTACGACTACTCATTATACAACAATCAGTTTCAAACAAATTAATTAAGTACAAAGTTATTGTAGTTTAATAAAACAACATTAGTAATTCAAACTTTATTATTTATTGCACAAAATACAAATTGGAAGCACATTAATGGCACACAATACCACATTTGTTTCTCTTATAATAATATAAATCTTCTTAATAAACATAGATAAATTGACAACACTATATACTTAAAACTTGTTTATAATTAAACTCCCAGTTTTATTACATGGCGAAATATTACACAACACTCACTAAGCAAAGTATTCTAATGCAGAGACTTTTTCTTTCAAATAAATATTTATTATAATTATTTAACTCTTGAAAAAAAGGTACATAAGAAAAGAACATAAAACCGTCACCATCATAATGTTAAAAGTTAAATTGCTATAAATTTAATGAAATAGGTACAAATCTTTTTTACTAATCTAAAGTCAAGTTAATTAAATATGGGCAAAACTGCTACTGTGAAATGGTTAACTGTAGATCAATCAAATAGATTTGCACCACTCATACCTCTAATATAATGGAAGACATTGAGATATTTTGCATTTTCATGACTAAAATACAGTAATTTAATATCTATTATGACTTGTTTTCCAATGGCTTAAAAATTTTAGAGATGAAAATGCAAGCTCAAATGACTATGTCTGTGTAATTTAACAATACTAAAGCTCCTTATAGTTGAACAAGTTTGTTACAGTTATAAAATTATTTTTAAAGTTATTAAGAGTAGAGGTTTAGGTACATAGCAAATATTCAAAGAGCAATCTAAGTAAAATCATGTATAGCTGTCCATTAGTTTTGATCTGTTCCTTTGTAGAAGCAGTTCTCTTATCAGTGCTGATTTCTCTCTTTCTAATACAGTTATCCTCTCGTTTTTTCTATTCACCTCCTGAAATAAAAAAAATAGATTTGTGAATCGCTTTTGTCTTTTTAGAATAGCACAAGAAAGTGGCCTATTCCAATGCCCAAAATTGGGCTCAGAATATGATAATAAAACTGTCTTTGTACCCTAATATTTTATCTAAATACTGGTTGAATGATTCTATTATGAGCTTTGAAATTTGTCTAGGAAATTTTCGTACATTTCGTACTACCCTCAAAAATTTCAGTTTATTAAATTAATTTAATTATGATGTTTATTTAATTATGATTTTCAAATTAAACAGTATTTAAGAATTTAAAACGCCGAAGGCCGTATTTCACAAAATGCCGCCAATTATAGCAGATGCGCGTAAGATCTTACCCCGCTTACCTCAGCAAGCATACGATTCTGAGATCGCAGCACCGCGGCATTAGGCGCAGCGGGGTTCGGTGTCAATGTCGCGGATGGTAGCGCCAAGTTCATATGCAAGGAAAGCTGTCCGTGCCGCCATCCAGCAGCTAATGCACCCAGCTGGCGGTTTAGCTCCAATACGCGAGCTCGTAACAACTCCAGTCGCTCCTGCTGCGCTTCGCTCCATGGTTCCTGAAAAAGTAAAAATCGTATTGTTATCACATCGAACTTTACGGTTGGTTAATCAGTGCAAACACGTGCCAATTTGTTCCGCACTATGTCCGATCCAAATGTAATCGGTTCGTCAAAAACAGTGATGGCGGACAGAATCGGATAAGCTTTTACATACATACATAGATTTATACATACTATAGAGCGGAAGAGCTCTTGCTCTTACGGTATAATATTAATGTTTGATTTTATGGAATTTGTCTACAACAGTCAACAGTTTGGGTAATACTCACCACATATGCGCCCATTCTACCGGCGTAACGCATCTTATCTTGGACTTCCGCGAGTTGTTTCAGATACCATTCTCTCGCTTCTTCAACCGCTGACAGACCTTGCAGCAGAACATCCTTCTCTTGTTCTATTTGTTTCATTCGTTTAAGCAGATTGTAGTCTACCCCATTGTGAAGAGTATGTCGCCGAGGCTCACGACGACGTGAAGTTCGGCGGAATTGCGATTGTGTATCGTTAGAGGATCTTCCGTCTCCTAGTCCTCGGCTTTGCTCGTCCACGACGCGTGATATATCTACGAAATTAATTTTATCATCTACTATTATGTCTTCGTTATCAAAAACTGTTTCTTCTTCCGACTTGTAACCGGCGCGAGATGATTCTTTCCTGTCCGAAGAAAGTTTTTCCAATCTTGGTGGTTTTGGTGGGCCATATATTCTATGCGTTGACTCATGTTGAAGTACAGAAGGAAGAGCGCTGCTGGAGTGTTGTTGCGTGTCTTGTACCGCTTCTTGACGTGATGTGGGTATTAATTGGGGCATGCTTATTGTTCTATGCGTGGTATTTTCTGTAGATTTTAAAACATTCCAGTTCCTGTTCAGGTTTTGCGAGTCATTGACGTCTAATAAAGGCGCGGAAGGAGGGCGATGAACTTGCGCGTTTGTTATTTGCGTATGAATTGCTCCTACGTTGTGAACTTCATCGTTTCGCCTATCGACTTTACTAGAAGTCGTAGTTTCAACCTGGTTTCGTAGAAGACATATTTTGAGGCCAGCACAGAACCTTTCGAAGGTCAGTAATCCATCATGAGAAGCGACCTTTTGTAAATTTTCGATAACACCTCGCGGCAACCCTTTAGTGCGATCATCGCGCCAACGGTTTTCGATATCATTTAACTTTACGTATCCCGTCCGTTTGTCATCCATAATATCAAATAACGTTCGCATGGCTGCTACAAACTGCTTCGGCAGCGATTCCATATTTACTAAGTTAGCTTGAGTCATGTTAACTGATATGTTACAGTGTTATCGATTCCTAAAAAAATCTCCACACTTTGGTGACTAACTGATGGACAATACATAAAATATACAGACATTAAACATAGTGTAGGTGTTATTACCAATGTTCAGAGGCTCTATTTATAAAGGTTTTCACTGAATTTGTTATAAAGTAACCACATTGTATTCACTAAGCTTATCACTTGGTCCCTAATCAGTCCGTTAAAACAAAAATATGACGGTTATTGGGTCACATTATGGGGACACCAGTGCCGTTGGTTAAACGGTTTGTTTGTGTGTTAAGTGTTAAACTGGTGGCCGTGCCGGCCGCTGGCACACCTTCGACTGGTGGGAGGTAATTCGCGAGTCGCGACCGAGTGTGAGCGGGAGAACCGGTTATACCACATTTCGACCACTTCTCCACTGACTACGGCTATGTCCGCATCGCGTCCCATGGGTCGTGTCGTATGCCCACTGCATCGAGCAGGTAGATAAAGTCAAAGGGTATCTTTGAGACCCTACTTTCTAATAATATTATTAACTAGCTACGCCCAGCGGTTTTACCCGCTGTACTTCAGCCTATGTAGGTATTATTACAGGGTCTAAGCCTATCTATGCCAAATTTCAGCTTAATCGGTCCATCCGTTTAGGCGTGAAAGAGTGACTAACATACATCCAAACATCCATAATTTTTACAAACTTTCACGTTTATAATATTAGTAAGAGAGTTAACAGATTATTCCAAATATTATGGGAAAAGGAATATGTAATTATTAATCAATAAATCACACTAATATCAGAAAGGTGAAAGTTTGTATGTTTGTTACTTCTTTCGGAATCGTCACACTGTATAATTTTAAATAAGTTGGATTTTTAATATTATTGGCAAATACACAAACCGCGTGACGTTTGAAAAATATTAAATGACAAAGTCACGTTGGTTCTGTCAAAAGAATGTCAACGGTGCAGCAGTCAGCAGTGCATTTTAAAAAAATATTAAATTGTGTGATTTCGAAAGAGTGATTCAAGTGATTAAAACGTAATAAATGTTATTAATTACAAAAATCTAACAAGCATGAGTAATATAGAAAACAAGACTGAACCATCTGTGGTTGGTGAAGTAAATGGCAACTTGAAACAAGATGAGAAACGAGCTGGGTGGGTAAAGTTTGAAGATGAAACTTCTAGTAGTGCACCAAAAGAAGTATCGCCAGATGCTGCAACTGCTGCAGTTGCGAGTACATCGATAGAACAGCGGCGTCAAGTATCACCAGCTGTTTTAAATACGGAAACAGTACAAGTGAATTTAGAGCGAGGTGATAGGAATTTAGAATCGGTGTCACCTGGGACCTTGTCAAAAAACGTTGAATTTGTCACCATACGTCATGGGTTCTGTAAGTATGCTAAACATGATAATTAGAGTATCACAGAATGGAATGTCTTGAAGTTACATCCAAAATTGTATGTTCTAGCCAATGGTGACATTATTGTGACGGTTTTACCTGTTAACTCTAAGTGGCCATGGATTACCGCCGCGCGATTTCGCCCAGAACTAGTCCCAGAAGAACTGATGGCTCAGGGCTTAACTGTAAGTACTCTGCTTTGTCCTACTACTTACCTGCATACCAAATTTCAGCTTGGTTGTAACAAACACATCTATACTTTCATATTTATGTAATTAGTAGTGTTTGTAATGTGAATGTTTATAGTAGATAAATGTCACAATCAGCTATTAAAATGTTCTAATATTTAATTTTCCTTTTTTACAGCTTACAGTGGAGGAATATGTCCATGCGATGGAGTTACTAGTGAATGATGCTCGCTTTTCACTGTACAACATATGCTATAAACGAGTGCTAGTTTGTTGGATCACGCTTGCATTCCTCGTTTTACTGGCATTATTATTCTCAGGCCTGACTGGACTCACTCTGTTCTCGCTCGGCGTTCTATGGCTTATACTCAATGCCGCAGCAATATTCCTATGTATGTGGGTAAAACTGAGATTGTCAAAAGGATTAGAGCAGTGTTTGGCCAGAGTAAACAAGCTACTCAACAAACATAAACTGATATTAGCTTTAGACGATCGAGGGAAAATCTCATGTCATAAAGTGAATCTATGTTTTATATACTTTGATTCGGGACCATGTATGACTCATATACAGCAGTTCATCGATAGTGAAGAGGGAAAGACAATAATGGCGGGATGGGAACAAAGATTGGATTTAACAGCAAATGATATTGTCATACAAGGCAGTCAATCTACGAGGTTGTCTAGAAAACAGGTATGTTTTATTATAATCACATACAAATAACTAGCTTTGCCTGCACAAATGCATATTTTATATAAAACAATTATGTTACCCCTGCGGCCTTGTCAACATAAACAGATCATTTCTTAGAAGTGTATGATATAATCTATCTATTTTTCAAATTTTAACCCAATCAATTCAGTTGTTTGAGCTTCCTATGCAATACAATACACAATACACAACTCTTTATTGAAACTCCACATGAAAACAAAAACTTAAAAATATTGTTACATAGTATACAAGGGTGTTACAATTGGCGGTCTTATCGCTAAAAGCGATCTCTTCCAGACAACCGTGCAGGGAAAGCAGTAACAAAAAATCACACTTGGTTGGTGGTTCCTATTGATAAATCAGTAAATCAGTCATGCATTAATTTTAAATACACAGAAGACACTCTGTACTATATAGAGTACTGAACTAGAGTATTTAGTTGTGATAATGTATGTAGAGTTCAGCCATTTTGAAATCGAATCTCTCAGCCGCATTATATTTTCCTGATGTTATTAGAATTGACTTGCATTTATAAAATGGTTTATCTCTACTGGCTATGTGTGTTTGAAATTCAAGGTCATAAATGGACATTGGTGTTACCTTTTTAGTCACATGAGGATAACAAACATATGACCAGAATTTTTATGAGATGTAGAATAGATGTTATAAAAAGGTATTGTAATTCTAAAGGGAATATTAATCTAATAAGTATACATAAGTACAGTTTTTTATTAAACTAGCTCTCTGCTTTGCCCATGTGGCCTACTACTTTCTTAGCAGAGGTCTACATCATAAAATCTTTATTCTAAATTTCAACCGAATCCGTTTGGTGGTTTGGGCTATGGGTTGATAGATCAATCAGTCACACTTTCCTTTTATATATTTAGAAATGAAAATACTAATTTATCAGTGATAATTTAAAGAGCTTTTTGAGAATAGGTACATTTTCTTTTTAACTATTTCTATTTGATCAGCAGAAAAATGCATGTTTTCTTTGGTTTCACCTTTTTGTTACATCTTATTTCAATACAATACAATTTTTCACTTTTCGTAATGTTTATAATACAGACTGTAATAATGTCGTCTGAATGCTTAGCTAGTTGCGAATTTCATTTTGGCTTAAATAAAATAAAAGTATGGCACCAGTCTCTGCAGGTATAAAAATAAATATACCTAAACTTATCTACCAAAAATATACAATTACAAAAAAGATTACTTTTTGCCTTTTGCCATACCTTAGCATTCAAAGCACAACATCTACATTTTTAATTTATCAATGAGTATCGAATTTGCAATGCATAAAAAGGTAAACATTATTTAAATACTTACAAATTATTATAATTTTTAATGTAAATGTTGTGTGTGTGCCAAGTAATTTCATTGAAACAAAATTCATACTGTTATGAGAAATTATAATAAGTGGGTTCAACTAATTACACTTTAACCTTTTCATTGCTGAACTTTATTACAATAAAGTTAATAAAGTGTTAAGCAGTGAATGGGTTAAACCTAGATTATACAGATGGTATTTTGGAATAAACTTCAGTAGTCTCATATGATGGATTAATTTTATCTTAATTTAGTGGTGTCATAATTGCCTTGCAAATGTGCCCTGTAGTTCATGCTAAATACTTACACAAATAGAAAATAAAATTATGTACTATTATATTATATTTATGGTAACAGGTGGAATGTGGACAGAAAAAACATTTACATTTATTGCAGCTATCTCTTCTATATCCATTATACTATTAATATGAACTAGCTTCAGTTTTAATTACTGAAAAATAGTCGAGTTTACATACCAAATTTCAGCTCGGTTCAGCTGATTATACAGAATGACTAACATACACCCATTCACACAAATTTGTAATAATGAATTTATAATAATAGTAGGCCACTACTAATGTAATTCTCATTCTTACTGTAACATTTATGAACTAGCATGTTCAATTGAGATAATACCTACATGATCAGTTTAGATCCTGACTAAAAAAATGTAGATATTTTTTACTAAAGAAAAGGAAAAGGTTGTCATAAACCACTCCATAAATAATAGTGCTCAAAACATGGCCAATAACCTCCCCAATAAGGCCCTATACATCAATGTACTGAATAACCAAAGACCCTGTATAACAATCTTTTCCTTTTGTATCATTTTAACAAAGCCATCTCGAGTAAAACTACAGGGCGCAAGAGGTAATTAACCCAATCATCACTTTCTCATTCAGATGTGGGTGCTAAGTAGTAATCTAACAAGTATTCAATGAATGTTTTCATGAATAAAACTGCATGTTTCACCTACTTTCCTGCATTGAGCAACTGCTTACTGTGTGCGACAAGATAATTATTATTGGTTTACTTTCCGAACCAGTTTATTGGTACAATCTATTAATATTCTGATTAATTTATACCTATATTACTAATGGTGGTATTTTAATTTGTTCATTAAATACTCATTGTTGCTAATATGACTTGTGGTCTGGATGGTTATATTACTTATATTGGCATATTTTATTAGGGATGACCAAAAAATATAAGTTTGCCCATGTATGTAATAAATTTGCTATGTAGATTAATTAAAAAATAAATGAGATATATAACACGTGCCGTGAAACAGTATATCACAAAAAAAATCTGATATACTGTTTCCAGTCTCCACCTAGTCTCCACCCAAAAATTTATAAGCATTATTATCTCAGTAACTTTTTAAAACTTTTTTATAGTAGTAAGTAGTAACATATGTATATCTATCTAATATTATTATTTTATGTTGCCACTGCAACACTGTAATAATATTATTTGTTCTTAGCCATACTAAATGTATGAAATATGATTTTGTTGCGCCGTGACACACATAATATATTATGTTTTTGCTTTTATAAACCTACTAGAATAATAATATACAAATGTGACTTGGTTTATCTATTTGCATATTGTTTGTGAATGAAATACCTATTACCTGTGCTCATTGACTAACAAGTAGATAAAATAAGACAGATATTTTCCTCCTCGCATGTTGAAATCTGCTTTTTTTCGTTTACATGTTCTTGTTGCTTGATATTGTTATTTACTGTATCTTGGTTAATTTTTTAACTTTTTTCTTTGTAGTAATACATTTACTTGCAAGCTCAATACATATAGCTCATTTACTGCGACACATACATTTTCTTACTTGCTGGAAGTAAAATCTTACAATCTTAATAAAAATATCATATTCTAGATCAGATGTTGCCATTATTAAATGATAATTGTTAAAAATTATAAATGTTTATTACACCTATTTCTCGTTGATTGCATTCATGTTGAATACGACCTTTGATACATGGTCGAAGAAAATATGCCTTTAGTTTTATTTTCATACTCAGTTGCAATATTACTCTATTTTTAATTAATAATTAATGAAATTGCTACTTCTCTATATAAATGGTGACTTTTGTCCTAGAAGCTCAGTTCTTAAAATGAACATTGAAAAATATGTTCCTTTTAATAATGAGTGGGTGAGGTTTAGTTTACCATATTAGATAATATACGTTGGGCGTCCGTTGTGTTACGCGAGAGCACGCAACTACTCCTGGCTCGGGTTCGTTTTGAAAAATTGTAAGAGCGACTCTAAACCCAGATCCATGGAGTGGGACCAACTTCACGCCTTACGCAACGAACGCCCTTATTAGAGGCTGTGCCAAACGAGAAGGGATGAACTTGAGATATAGGTGTTTCTGAAAAAATCTTGTTAGTCTCTTTGCTTTGAAAACGTTTTTATAAAGTCCTATGAATAAACACACACCAGCGTTTATTTCTGTGAGTGTCCCTTCTCATTTTCTACATAGTCTAGAGAGTAAGTTTAAGGGCATGGTAACGGTACGGCATACGAATGTGCAGGGTATGGCAGAGCAAGTGTACCTCCGGTACCTGCAGCGGTGGGGCAAGGACTTCTTGCGTCGCCGCCTCGACTGGACGCTAGACGAGGAAGGCGGTAACCCAGCCGCGCCGCGGCACTTGCCGCAAGCCTTCTGCCCGTGCCAGTACGTTGAGGAGATATTGCGCAACAAAGAACCCAAAGACACTCGCGCCTGTTGTCCCCTCTGCAACGACTGGCTCCGGCGCCGCGGTATCGACTGACCAAATCTTTATTATTTGGCAAGTCATTTTATTTACGCCTAATAGGATCTCGAAACACCTCCTCACACCTCTCGTAATGATCGCGCGAGGTCGAATTCTGATTCAAAAATTACTTTTGACGCTTTTTTTGAGAATTCGACATTTCGCACGATTTTTGCGCGAAGTGGGGCTACCCTATAAAAGTCACTACCCAAAGAACTCAGAGGCGCGGCAGAGCCGAAGGGGTATTTTAGTATTGTATTATTAAATTTTAAGTTTAAACGCGATCATACAAATTCAATAAAACAGGAGTAAACTTCGTCTCCGCCACGCCTTTGCGTTCTATGTGTACCTACGGCTACGGCTTTTATCATTGTTTTAATGGGATGTTGACTAGATTTCCAAATTACATGGCATATTAATCGCAGTTTTAAACATCCAACTACATATATTAATGTACCCAATAAGCTTTAATCTTGGCGCAAAAATCGTTTAGTCAACGCAACGTCCTTGCTCCCCGTGCTTTACTTTTGGTAACTAAGACAATTTAATGAGGACTACTATCAATTTCAGGAGAGGGGCGCTAATTTAATTTAGTCAACATCCTTCTTCCCCACTTTACCCTAAGCAAAACGTTAACAATAAGGTCATATTAAGATAACCAATTACCATTCCAGGAGAGAGGGTCCCTTCTATACCTACGTTACGTGGGTAGATGGGGCGCGCAAGTGGTCAAGCGAAGGTTGGACCTGAGCAGCTCCGTGGCCGGAAGACACGGCAGTAAGTATGTATGTCCGTGTCAGTTCATAGAGGAGCACCTCAAAGTCAAGCCCCCGCGAGGCATCGCCAAGTTTTTCGTCCTCCCCGGACAGAACGACAACGTTACATTGTATTAAGAGCGCTTGTACAATTTGACGCTCTCTCGCTCGCACAATTTGATCATAAATTCATAAAATTAACTTTTTGAAAATTCCTCAAGAGGAACCCTCCAAAATGTATAAAATTGTGCGAGAGAGCGTCAAATTATATAAGCGCTCTGAAACAGTTGTTTGGGTGATTTGCAGCACTCGATGTATTGTGATCTGTGGTGGTATTTTTTTTGTGGCTTGTATCGTATTTATTGAAATGTGTCAAAAATAGTTATGATAATTCGGTTGCTCAAATCATAAATGCAGTAAGTGCATAATTGCAACAATGTTCTAACAGATCAGGTTACCTAGATAGGGTAAGTAAATACTGTCAGATCAATAACCATTCAATACTTTCCGAATGGGTCATAGAATTTTCAATAGAATAGATAGAATGTAAAATTTAAATGCAAAGTGCTACATTGAAGCTTGTTTATTTATTCAAATACATGAGTTTTGAGTTAGTTTATGTTGTGTGACTAACTGTTTTGGAGTTTCAGGTCGCTTATGTACCTACAAAGCCTTGTCATGAAAAATAATAAAATGATTGTACATTATACATTTTGAATCAACGCAAATCACCCACATAAAATATATCACCACAAATTAGTTAGATATCTTTTTAGTCTGTTACGAATCACCCCCTTTACATTATTTATTAACGGTAACTATAAGAAAAACATATTTACACTTTATACATATCTTTATACGATATTCTATGTATTAGCAATAACCGTACCTATTTGTATTATTTACTACGAATCCGTCCTTTGAGTGTTATTATTTATTATAATAAGATTATTCATTATGTAATCACAGTTTAAAGTATTATTAATCTATAAGTGTGTTCCGTAGCTTAAAGAAAGCACAAACTAACCACATTATTTTCAAGCTGGCAAATGCACGGCCGTGCGGCGCCGAACTCAATTTATAGGTATACCTATTAGTAAAAAATAAACATATTATTTTTATTTAACGGATAAATTTAATTTAAAATTATTATCTAATTATTGCATAAAACATCACAGTACAGTAAAACAAATAAATTCAAACTTTAATACTTATATGCTTGAAGGAAGAGTTTTTACAGGCCTAGCATAATAATGTAGACAGATAACAACTACATAATATATTCGTACCGGCAAGTAGTATTCGTACCGATGCTATAATACATTATAATATGTACGATACAACTGCAACTGCAGCTCCAAAATAGCTCCAAAACGTTTAAAGCTAAAGCATCGTAAATTGTAGATACCAGGTTTTGTTCACGATAACTTCATTATTTTTTATCAAATCGAATATCTATAAACAAGTCATAGTTTTCTCTGTCCTCGAATAATACATTCCTAAAGTTTCTCACGTTTAAAATAAGGGACCAATCTTAGGAACCCTAAACAGTGCCTTATTTTTCAATTATTTAGTATTCTGAGTGTTCATAATAATTGTAAGGCTGTATATTAAAATTGAAGCTTCAGTTATATTAATTAGAAATAAGCAAAACAATATATATTATTTATGATCTTTATGTAATAATATTTATGTTGCATAATAAGGGTGGATGTATTGTCATTGTCAGCGACACAATTCAGTCACATCAAAATTTTTTTGTTTGTAAATAACCGTAAAAATTATGTATTTAAAATGTTTTTTTATCTACCTACAACTTTTAACTGTTATTCCAAAAATCATAAAACAATGATTTGTTGTACAATATTTTTTTGATTTTTATGTAGTTTTGTAAATATCCTTTTACAACTTTTCACATGACTGAAAAATACGATTTCAATATATCTATTTATTTGTTTCCAAACACTTTAATTCCATATATGACTGCATTTTATCTGTGACAGTACATTGTGTTTATTTTTGTAACATCATAGATCATTGTGTACATATTATAGTAACTGACGTTTATACAACAAGTAGGGTATTATTCTCAATTGGGACCATTAACTATAGTATTACGTTATTATTCCAATTTGTAATGTCACAGATCTAAAATTAGCCTAATCTAAGTATTGTAACTAGAAAAGTTTACAAAGAATTATATTGTAAAGAAGGACTGTCGCAAATACAGCGATCGCACCGCAACGCATAACACAAATCCTCCTGCGTACATTTTATATGAACTAAATAATTTAGATTTATACTCCACTCCAGCAGAACAGGTTACTCTACTTACACTGTCAGAGTCAAATCACAATAATAAATATAGAAAACACAAATTTACTAGGCGCGTCGCACTAAGAAACATTATTATCTGCCTAAATGCACGAAGGTGGTGCAGATTTTTGTTATGCTTTGCGTTGCGGTGCGGCCCGCCGGAGTTTGCGCCTGCCTTGGTGATCCATTAAATAATGTTAAAGAAAATGTTCATTCCAAATTGTGAAAAAAAGATCTGAAATGAATTACTAGTGACTGTTTTACTGCTTGACTCAGATATAAGTATTATACTAAGCGGAAATTGCATAATGTTATGTAGCTATCTACTGTTACACCGTATTTAACTTTAACAGTGGTGTCCTCGCCCTAGACTTTGCTGTACTTAACCTTTTTCGAGTTCTAAGTTCAAATGGTCGAAATGACAATTTTTCCTCGAAAAAGTTGAAGTTCAGTAGAGCAGAATCTAGGGCAAGAGCACTACTAAATTACCTACAGATATTAAATCTTTATAATTCCTTCAAGGTCCACTTGACAAAATCAACCTGTTTTTGCCTTATTATGTTTCGCAACTAAGTACCTAGTGGGCATAATGTTTGAACCATTGTCTTTTAACTAAAGTATTTTTTGCATGTTTTACAATATTACTCATGAGCATTAGTCATTGGCTTTACACCAAACGACATCACATTCGTTGGTGACAAATAACTAAGAGTCACAGTTCATAAGTACGAAAACAAGAAATAAAGGTAGAGCCACACTACTGTTGTCGCCACACACTGAAAAAATGTGTTTCTATAGCCATTCTAAATAAAACCGATATTCAGAAACTACACCACAGTAAGCTATTTACAATAGATAGGTAGGTGTGTGGACTTAAATTACTCTGGCACTATTCATATAGCCAATACAATATCTTTTATTATTTACTTTAAAAAGTGAAGGTACTGTTTGTATGAAATTGGAATATATTTCTATTATATAATAATTAAGTGTGATTACAGTAACACATTCCGTCCTACGTATCAAGTTGTATTATACAATGTTAAAAATAATGTACTTAATTAGGTTAAGTTATAGCTGAGTATTTTAATAAAATATACTATCCTTATACATTATACACCTTTTATG
The DNA here is from genome assembly GCA_947507615.1 of Hemithea aestivaria. Classification (NCBI taxonomy): domain Eukaryota; kingdom Metazoa; phylum Arthropoda; class Insecta; order Lepidoptera; family Geometridae; genus Hemithea; species Hemithea aestivaria. The sequence goes on along the minus strand of OX382327.1, from coordinate 11,135,193 downwards.
TAAATTTTGTTGAAATTATATTAACATGCATTTTGAAAAGGATTTTATTTTGAACTAGACAAAATTAAATTTACCGCACGCAACGCCATCCTTTGGGATTTTTTGATACAATATTTTCTAAGGGGCGTTTTCTATTTGTAGGAAGTCGGAACTAAGGCTCAATGTCCGGAATGATTTCGCATTTTCGCTCATTTTGTTTCGCCTTGGCGTCGTAAATTAGCCTCGCAAGGCAGTTGCAGTGGGTAAACGATTCGACGTCCATTGAGGATTTAAAAAAAATATAATATGTAAAATTAGTAGGTAACGCAATAGCTGCAGATGTTCCATCTTATGATTACCAAATACCTCACTTTGATGATGATGGATCTATTGGAATATCCTTTGTACAGACATGTCAACAAAATCATTATGGTTACATAATGTATGGATTAGGCTTAGCGCGCACTACGACAAAAACGTTAGGAAACATTAGCTTTAGTTTTAATCACTTATGTACGTAGAGAAAAAAGGTTGGGGGTATTTGGGTCGATTACTCTCATTTTATATAAGAAATGAAACGACTATTACTTAATTAAATCACAGATTTATTTGAATATTTATATCTATGGAATCTATAATATTATTTATTTGAACACAATATATCAACAAAATACAAGTCGTGAAATCATAGTATATGAATAAACATAGTCAAAACCATAACAGGCTCGACATCATGCTATAATTTATTTTAACGTTTCATATTTATATTCAATTATTCGTGAAATACTGAGTTGCTGGCTAATCGAGGTAACAGATACCTAAGTAGACAGCATTAAAATTATTAAGCCTCGTTAAACAAAGTAAATTTAAAATAATACATTACAAAACCAATATACCAAAAAAAATAAGATTCTCACAAAAATAAAGGCCGAAAAATACCAATACATAAGCAGGTTCAAACAGAACGATTTCGATCAACATACTTTTTTGGTAACAAATAAGATTAATACTTACATTTTGATATAACCTTTTGACCGCCAAAGTCACCTATACTTGACAAGTACTTGCGGGTCCTGTACGCCAACGACGTCTATAGACGACAAAAAACCCAGTCTTAATAAAATGAAATAAAAATATTTATCGACTCTTGGCAACACTAGTTCTTTCGTAGGTATTTTTTTTTAAATTGTGTGTGCCTTGGCGCACAGGGCACGAAAATGCGTTTGTGCCGTGGCGTTCAAAAGGTTTTAACGGCCCTGATATTAAATAATACAAATTTAAACTAATAAAATAAAATTTTACCCTGTAGTAAATAATGTAAAATACAGACGATGATAATGAAAGTTATTATTATTTAGCCTATCTTTTACTGTAACGTTCGTCTCATATTATGAATGTATAGCTCTTATTTATATCGTGCAAAAATTATAATAGATGTGCATTTTACAAAAAAAAAACCTAATTAAAAAAGAAAAATAGTAATAACTATATTCCTGAATGTAGAGTTCTAATTTATATCGTAAAAAAAAAACTAGATGTGTATTTTACAAAAAATCCTAATTATTTAAAAGAATGATAGTAATAACTATATTCTTGAATGTAGAGTTCTAATTTATATCGTGCAGAAATTATACTAGATATGCATTTTACAAAAAATCATAATTATTTAAAAGAATGATAGTAATAACTATATTCCTGAATGTAGAGTTCTAATTTATATCGTGCAAAAATTATACTAAATGTGCATTTTACAACAAAAAAAACCTAATTGATTAAAAGAAAAATAGTAATAACTATATTCCTGTATTGTATGTTCATATTTGTAAAGAATATAACATGGTTGTTTATGATTTATGGAATGAATATGAAGGATAAAACGAAAATCACAAAATAATATAAAAACTAGTGTCTGTTAAGAGCGCTTATACAGATAAACGCTATCTCGCTCGCACTTTTATACATTTTGCAATATAAATTCATAGAATTTAGTTTTTTGAAAATTCCTCAAGAGGAACCCTGCACAATATTATTGTACACATTTTAAAAAAATGTTTTCAAATTGATATATTAAAAAATGAAATGGGAGCAATATTAAAAAAAAAAAACTTGAGAGGTGTCAAGGGACACCCGGATGGAACGAAGTTCCTTTCGATTAATGAAAATATCTGGCTTGCTTTCTATAAGAGAGTGAGAGACAGACAGAGAAACATGCGCACGCCGCACAGCTTACAATAGCTTACTATAGCAAAAAGTGGCGTGACAACTTTTCGTAAGATTTTTTTCCGTCTAGCCCCCTTTCACAACGCGCGATAAGGAACTTCGTTCCAAAAATCAAATGTGTGCAATAATATTGTGCAGGACTTCTTTTAAAGAGTTTAAAAAAAAAGATAATTCTATGAATTTATATTTCAAAATGTATCAAATAGTGCGAGCGAGAGAGCGTCCTATAATTGTATAAGCGTTATTAAGCCCACGCTGCACGCTCCTCTTCGAGGAAGAGTTCGAACGCAGTGTCTAATTCTCACTCTAAAAGTGATTTTGACTCTGCGATAGTGTGTGGCAAGTGGAGTGCATTTTAGGGATGATACAAATAAAGTCGATAAAGAATGGCTTTTTATTAGAAATGGTAATCCCACGCAATGCATAAAATAATTATTACCACCTTCCACTGGCGGATCCAGGATTTGGTTCTGGGGGGGGGACTACGAAAAGTGTGTGTTTATCTCGCGCTAAACAGTTAGAAAGTTCAAATATCTTTAATAAAAGAATAAAATTATAATCTTGACCTTGAAATATGTGCAAAATTCGTACCTCTACAATGCTTCTGGCCCCTGCTTCTGGTCTGGCTGCTTGGGAGCCTTGGCCCCCTGCCCCCCCCCCCCCCCCCCCCCTAAATCCGCTTATGCCACCTCCTATAAAGCCTTTACTAACTGGTGTTTTTTTTTTAATTTTTTTTTTACTATTTTTTAGGCACAGTTATATTTTGGCCAAAGATCTATCTCAATGATTACACACATATTGAGAAATATAAGTTGTAACGAATATATGACATCTACCCATTAAAAAATTTAAACTGTAATAAAGTTCTTATCAATATTTACCTATATAGTTTTAATATCAATTACTGTTTAAATTTTGTCAGTAGATAAATCATCTTGAGAAACTACATAATAACATTTCCAAAAAAAAAAAAAATTTTGACTGCAAAATGATATCTTACATAAAAAATAGAAACCTAATGCCTCATATAATCACGTTGCCTCTGAGAAATAATACGTATCGGTAATTGAGCAAAGAAAAAGGAGAAGCGTCTATTGACCATTGTTCTCGGGTCGAGATTTCTTAGAGGTGTCCTTAGCGGCGTCTACCGTCGGGAACATACCGCGGAAGGAATTCGGGTTTTGCTTGAGATGTTCATCCTTGGTTGTAATCCCGATGAGATCTATATCTAAAGAACGCTTGAACGGGCGCTCTGTGTCACTCAGTTCTATAGAAGAAGCGAGTGACTCCAGAGAAGTGACAGTTGACCTGGCTGCTTGTAACTTCTTACGTACGGATAAGTCGAGGAAAGGGCGAAGTTCTTCAGGATTCCCAGACTCTACGGCGCTGCCTACAGAGATTGCCACGCTCGGTTCCGATGCAACCACTTCCTCGTCCAGTGCGGTCAAACGCATCAATTCACGTTCCGATTCACGCGCCTCCACTAGGAATATGCTCTCCTGAAATATATTTCTATTAATTAGATATAAAGACGCTGGGAAAAAATGACTAGCTCTAAAAGCATTTTTTTAGAGGGCGACTGCCGACCTCCGTTTACCTATTTACTGTGAGACTAGGGAAAAAAATAAGTGTCGAAAATGTATCTAATTTAAATAAAGTCCTAAGTGACGTGCTTACATATTTTTATTATTATTTGGGCTGAAACACATAGCCGCGTTGCAGCGCCGCGCCGTTAAAATCGGCGATGCGTTCCGGCGTCGCGAAAAGGAGCCTTTTATATTTATCGTATGGTAACGAGTCAGTTCCTCGTGATTTTCCGTTTATAATTAAGGATAGTCGTGTCTACCATGTATCATAGTGAGAAACTTATTGCTTATTTGTTGGAATTGCTTATTTGCAGAACTAGCGCCATCAGTGACGCTACTGCCGATTTTAGCGGCACGGCGCCGCAACTCGGTTATGTGTTTTGACCCTTTATGCCATATCGAAGAAATAGGTAGGCCCAACCTTTAATGCAAAAAGGAAAATGAATATTCATCGTGAATGTAATAAATAGCTATTAGCTACATTGTGTTGAAGAATTTAGAACATTGTCACCAGGGGTAGACTTCCTTTGCAGGAGGTCGTCTAGGTGGGTACCCCAACAGTGCCAGTTATTCTACCGCCTGAGCAGTGATGTGCAAACATTACTGTGCTCCGGTAGGAGGGCACTGTAGCTAGTGTAATTACTGGGCTAAAGAGTCTTAACATCTTATGACTCTTGAGTAAGAAGCGTTGGTGCAGTGCTCCTAGAATTTCACATAATTGTGAAATCCTAGGTAACACTGTACTGATTATGGGCAGCTGTTATCTCTTAACATCAGGAGAGCGTCTTGCTCGTCTTCTACTTCATCACATAAAAAAAAAAAAAAAAAAAAAAAAAGAAACGAATATAATGTATAGGTTCGTATATCTAGTCTAGGTAATGACGGCGCTCCACTTCACGCAAAAGATTCGCGTGAAGTTTTTAATCAAATCAATATCAAAATCACTTTTTATTGGCTTATAAAACAAGCTGCAAGATATGAGTCAGAGTAAAAAGAGATAAATTGGCCTTCATAATAATATGACTATGTTAATAACCCTGAAAATAATGTATTTTTTTACAATATTGTAGAATCCGTGATTATGGTAATAAAATTTATGATGTGTACCTAAATGATATTATGAATAAATTATTTGTTTTTATACGGCTAGAATTATGGGAAAATAAAAAAATCGTTAGACTTGTGCTCAGGATAGTTTAGACTATCTAGAAACATGCAAGACATTATTATTACAACTCGCTATTTACCATTTTATGTTTATGCTTCGTTTCTGCTGCTGCTAAGCAATCAGCACACTATACTATTCTGGTGCTCGCACATTATCCGCATCGACCGCGCCGAAAGAATTTTTGAATAGGAAATCTTCTTCCGATTCGGACAATTGACTACGGCAAGTGTGTTTCATGACATTTCATATAAAGAATTCAAAATTCGATTCGTTCGGCGCGGTCGCTGTGGATGGATGTGCGTTCACCATAAAACGGGCTTATTTCAGATGAGTCTACGTATAAAGTATAAATGCTACGAGTATCGTCGTCCAACTTTTCACCTGCTACTGCAATATGAATTTCACCTCAAGCGGTTCAACCGTTTAGACGTGCGGAGGTAATAAACACTAATCTATACTTTCGCAAGTATGCGCGAATTTACAATCCACGAGAAATAAAAGATTTTAATAGTGATAAGAAATAGGAATTGATCGAGTTCATTTCTCGACGTTAAAGGGTCAGATGTCTGATTTTTTCAGCTATCGACTTCGGACCCTTTAGGTCAAAGATAAGGTTCGATGTCGATAGTTAAAGGAATCGGAAGTCCAACCTTATGGTTCTAAGGAAGAGATTTGTATTCTTAGGTAGTGCAATTTTTTTGACCAATGCGAAATCTGAAGTAACCTGAGCGGTTGTGCAATAGCCAATTTTATATGATCTACTGCTAGTTCGTAACTCCAACTTACTTTTGAATAAATTTCAGCTTAATCAGTCCACTATGCACTGTGCTTCGGTAGGAGGGCACTGTAGCTAGTGTAATTACTGGGCTAGGTCTAAACATCTTATGACTCCTGAGTAAGAAACGTTGGTGCAGTGCACCTAGTATTTCACAATGGTGTGAAATCCTGGGTAACATTGTACTGATTTACTGATATAGGCAGCGTTATATCTTAACATCAGGTGAGCGTCTTGCTCGTCCTCTTGCTTCTAGAAAGTTCTAGAAAGGGTAACAAACATCCAACCTTAGATAGGTACCCATTATGAATGCGAAGGTTTATATAGCATACCTTCGCATTTATAATATTAGAAGGATTAAGGAAAGTAATCCAATGATTTCACATGAACAGTTTTCCTCAATTTATTCATTTCAATTTATACTCATAATAATCGATAGCAATAACTATAATGTTATTACCTTGACTTCCTTAGTAGTGTATTGATCTAGTTTATCATATATGACAGCGTGTAAGCCCATCTCTTTGAGTTTCTTGATGGTGTTCTTATCATTGTTGTCGTCACCCCAGCAGAATATCACTAGACCGGCGTCTGTGGCTAGCTTCACCTGAAATTATACAAATATCATGTTAATAAGATTTTTTTATACTGGTGGTAGGCTTCGGCCGTGGCTAGTTACCAACCATTGGACAAAACCGTGTTCGGCAAGCGGTCACTGTGACCGTGTTCCGGCATGATGTTCTATGAAGCCAGGGAGGGATTTATCCCGCCCTATAGGTATAGTCTGCTGCCATCTACGCTTAACATCGGGCGAGATCGTGGTCAAAGGCTTACCTATAATAAATTTTAAAAAAATGTCAAGGCGTGGCCCGTGGCTCAAGGCGCTGGCCCAAAACCTTACTCGGATTCTGCAACCCCCTACGTTTTCGACCTTTTGCAATCGCTGTTGCAAGTCTCGCATAGGCTCGTTCAGCCATCAAAAGTGCTGCACAATATCTTGACGCTACTTAGATCATCTTATATAGATGTTACAAGGCCTATGATGAAGATGTTTCTAGGTTTATGGCTATTGGTTTCACAAGATTATTTATAAGTGCCCTGAATGTTTTATGTCTTAATAATGTAATGATTGCGAAATATTCATATATTATTCCTGTGTTTTTCCTCTTCACGCGAATTTTGGTATACCCCTATAGATTTCTTAAACTGTGGGCCTACATAATATGTGTTGTAAGCTACTTTTCATGAAAATTTTCAAAATTAAATTCATATTTAACTATGTGGGAAAATATACTATTTATTTTGTTTTTCTATTGTCTACATAGCTATATTTATCTTCAAATCGTTACTAATCCTCATTAGAGGCACCTATAATATTATTAGTTATGTTTATTAATAATATTCTGTTCATTCGCTGTTAAGTAATTAAAACTACGCAGGCTGTTTTAAAGAAACGTAATAAAAACAATTGTTGCGTAATTTACAAATCAAACATTGCTTATTTCTTATCTAATCGATTTAGAAATCTTGCATGTTAACAAGAAAGGTAAAGATATCAACTGAATAAATCAAAATATCGAACGAGTGTCGTGTATACATTTTATCAGATTGCATTGTGATGAAACTTTGGTAACTTAAGAACGGGCGAGAGGGCTTTTGGGTACAAATCGTTACTTTAATTAGGTTGGTGGCACAATATACATTAGAAATTTGAAATATTTAAGAGGTAAGTAATAGACTCCATCATCTCATGATGATTATGGCGTCATGAGTCATTAGACGGAAGGCGTTTGCTGATGTTTTAAGTCTTTCTTTTTTGTGACATGAATAAAAAGTTCTCAACGGCTCCGTCACATATAGGAAGGATCTACGAGGAAAATGGAAGGGGAAAGGACCACGAAATGTCCTCTAGTGGCAAAATCACCCTTCGCAAAATGTTTGTGCCGAACTTTCTCAACTTTTGTCGTATATTATAGAGATTGTCACCAAGCCAAGTTACCCTATAGGTAAGGTTACTGGTCGTCGAGCTTAGGCTATCATTACCTAACATAAAAAAAAAACTAAGTAATAACTACTCCGTAACATATGTGTTAGTGTGTTTTATAAAAAAAAATATTGACTTTGAGTCATATCACTAATACACTAAGATAATAAATAGCTCTTTATTGATACCAAATTTAAAAAAATTACAACCAAAAAAATTTAAAGTTAATGATATAATAATGTTTGTAATTTAATATTTTGTTTCCTATTGTAACAAATAATCTAATAATATCAAATACAAAATGTTATTATTGTTTCTAAACGGCGATTAGTGTTGGTCGTACGACATGACGATAATGCGGCGTCATGTCACGTGAGTCGAGCTCGACCAACAGATAATCGTGGAACGGGTTAGCCTTGTGTTCAAAGTCGTATTGCCTTGACTAACGATCGAACACGCTTCACCCATATTTTATTACGTTTTATTATGTACTTAAATAACTATTTAGGTACTTTGGACAAAAATAAATATACAATGGTATAGGTATTCCTACATGAGTCTAGTATATATTTTATGTATAGCAATTATTGAGCCTTTAGAGTAGGTAAAAAACAATTCATAGCGGTTTTCCCTCCACGATAAAACTTCTAAGAAATTAAATTCTATTCTAAATATTATGATGGCCGCAAAATTGAAATTGATTTTTTTTTGTAAAGACCTTGCCTATCGCACGAATCGATAAAAAAATAACAATGATAATGGTATTTTTTTGGTAAATTAGTAGTTAGTAGTTAAAATCATCTTAACGGCAGGGATATCATTAGTCATTACTCCACGAGGTGGCGCAGATAGGGTGGGATGAAAACTTTTTTCCAGCTCGGAGGAGTCCTACTGTCGCAGTGAGGACCGAAAGTCGAGTCGTCGCGAGACCGCGGATGAATGCTTCGGCGTAACCGTACCAAAGAATAGATACTGCCCGTACGAAGACCACCAGGTTTTTTGGTGGGTATTCCCGCCGCGTCCATCTACAGTCTACGTACCACACACTTAACACATACCACGAACGATCCCGGCGCATGGTGACTATACGTAACGCATTTATCCTAGGTTAAAAAAGGATCACTATCATCATCTCAGCCATTGGACGTCCACTGCTGAACATAGGCCTCCCCTTTGGACTTTCATATGTACCGATTGGAAGCGACCTGCATCCAGCGTCTTCCGGCGACCTTTATAAGGTGGTCTGTCCACCTTGTGGGTGGCGTCCTACGCTTCGTTTGCTAGTCCGTGGTCTCCACTCGAGCACTTTTCGACCCCATCGGCCATCCGCTCTGCGCGCTATGTGGCCTGCCCATTGTCACTTCAGCAATGGAAAAAAAAGATACCAGAACTATACTAGAGGCTAGAGGCGATGTTACCTGCGAAGGGTCCCTCAACAGGTCGTCCGTGGGCACGACCACGCCGAGTATGTCGGAGCTGATGGCGCTCTGCACCGCGGCCGGGATGGACAGGCAGCGAGGGTCGCGGTACGGCTGCCATTTGTCCGACATTCCCTGTAATATCACATCACATTGTACAGGGGTACACTTCCTTTGCAGGTCGACTAGGTGGGTATCCCAATAGTGTCAGTTATTCTACGGCAGCAGTGATGTGCAAACATAACTGTAACTAGTAAAATTACTGGGCTAATGAGTTATCTTATGAGAAAGAAGCGTTGGGGCAGTGCACTTAAAATTTTACATTATTGTAAAATGTTAGGTAACACTGTACTAATTATGGACAGCGTTATCTCTTACCATCAGGAGAGCGTCTTGCTCGTCTTGTTACTTCTTTGTATAAAAGAAAACATAGAAATAATCCGAACCACGTCCACTTGCGATGATAGTGTGACATCTCAAAAAGCGTTATTTGACAGAAACGAAACCCTAGGGAAAAAGTTCGAAGTTTGTAAAATTATGCTTTTTGATATGTCACACTGTCGTAAGTGGTCTTCATCTGCCGCCGTTTGGCCACAAGCCAAACCAATTTGGCGCATGCTTTGTTCCCATGGTCGGGCAACATTTTGAATCAGTCATCACCTTGCCTAATATGCTGTCGCGTTTGCTGGTTAAGTTGGGTAAGGTGGCCAAGGAAAAATCTAAGCTTATGACACTTTCATGATTATGACATGATCACTTTGGCCTACCACATATTGGGCAAAAATGACTCTCGAGCAGGTCTCGAAGTCGTGACGACACCGCCGCGCCTAGGTGTTGCGGCTATGTCGTATAGAGTCGCTGACGCCCAACGTGAGGACATAGACAGGCCATAGCAGCGTTGTTCACACGCTCGAGGACCACGCAAGCACAATGTGGGGTAAACCTAAAGGCCCCAGTACACGATGGCCCATGCTGGCCCACTACAGGCCATCGCCATTGTGTACAGGGAGTAATGGTATATGATGGCGGACAATTGTCAATCGTGGCGCGCAATCAGGGAGTTGTCGGTTTTTTGGGCACACTTCAAAGGAATCGTGGCGTAGCGTGGCCTGTGGTGTTCACACAATCAGCCATTGTTTAGTTCGTCACCGACTACCGACCGCTGACCGGGATAGTGCTTGTCCTGTTCCGATGAATGGTCAGCATCCACCATCGCCTTTTGCGCCATTTCTTTTTTATAACTTTGTGACGGTACACACTTCTGTAATACTTGTAAACAGTATTACATCTCTCCAGCAGAGAAACTTCCACCCGGCAGTGATCTTCCCTGGCCAATCTGGAAATCTTTAAATAGACTCCGCGCTGGTGTTGGAAGGTCACAAGAAAACCGGGTCCGGTGGGGTTTCTCTGCAAACGATAAATGCGACTGTGGAGCTATTCAATCCATGGACCACCTTCTCCAATGTCCCAGCTGCCCTGTCATATGTACAAAGCAGGATCTCGTCGAGGCCAATGACAGAGCTATAGCTCTGTCCACCTACTGGTCCAAGCAGCTATAGAAAAAAAATATATAAAGCCATTTCGACTCGAAAAGAAGAACAGTATATAAATAAATAGCCGCAGCCGTAATAACTTCTACGTCCATCGCAAGTGGTTTGTCAGGCAGCAATGAGACATGCGCCACTGTGTGAACACCAAGTGATCGTGGCCTACAGTTGTGCATTGCAAATCGTTGCCCATCAGAGGCCATTGTGTACTGGGGCCTTAACATCTTTGGTCTTAGGTTGACGAGCGCAATTCTGTGTTTACGTAAAAAAAACTTTGTTTCTTAGCCGTAGCGACACTGATTGAAATGGGCAATCAAATCGCACCAAGTGTTTCGAATCTGTAAATTGTCCCTTTTTACAAGCTTTATATTACTTTCACCTGTCTGTTGTCTGTCTGTCTGTCTGTCTGTCTGTAATCAAATCTTGCAAGTTTAATTTGACCCACTTCCCGGTTTCCAATTGAGCTGAAAATTTGCATGCGTGTGTAAATCGGATGACAATGCAATATTTTTATGACATCGAGCTGATCTGATGATGGAGCTGGAAGGTGGCCATAGGAACTCTGTCATAAAACAACGCAACCCCATCGAGTTTGGGCTCATTTGATTCGTCTTGACGAGTACTTTATGATGCAAGATGATAACAATAATTAAAGCTTGTTTTTAAAAAGTATTTTTTTAAATTTCACTTGTTTATACATTCCATTGTGTAAATATAATAATAACCAACCTTAAGGGGTTAATAGTCGCTTAGCCTCCGTCTCGCTCGCACGATATAACTTATTATCAAATAACAATTGGAAAAAAATACTTTTTGGAAATGTGTTAAATTGAAAATTTTGCTCTTATTTTTATACTATTTTTATAAGTATTTCCCAGTTTGCTACCTTAAATAACAACAATGGCATTCTCAATTATATAAAAAATATCTATCTCTCAACATGCCTCCACCATTTTATGAAGTAACAAACTCCATACTTTAAAAAATTGTATAGAAATATGAGCAAAATTTTCAATTCAACACATTTCCAAAAAGTAAATTTTATCAATTGTTATTTGACAATTTGTTATATCGTGCGAGCAAAACAGAGGTTCAGCGACTATTGGCCGCTTAAGAAGAAATAACTTTTGGCCAGTTTTCATGCTATTAGCGCATCATACAAAAAAACTGTTACTCATATATATATAGCACACATACTGGTATTTGTGTATAACGTCACAATTCACGAAAAGTGAATGCCCTCACGACTCACGAACTACGTCTTTGTTTTCGTGCCTTTGTTCACATGTTGAATGTTAGCATCTGTGTTTATATTATGATTTTCCCTCATAGGACAAACAAGGTGTTGCGATAGCTCTTTATTAAACATTATCTATTTGATTGTATGTAGATACTATATTATACGAGTTGGTAATGACTTATGGCCTTGCCTTGTGAGCTAATATAATATACGAGTATTCCTTCCTTTGACATGCTTTCCTTCATATGACTTTTATTTATTTATTTATCCTTGTTAAGTTGAAATATACCTACACTCGATCTTATAACATACATTCTGCCTTCTCGAGGCATGCAAAAATTCGATTATTAAGATGCCAAGTTTTCAAGATTTTCAAGCAATTCCAGTATTTATATTTATTATCAAATACTGGAATTGCTTGCAGTTTCAGGTCATCATGATAACTTCGTGTCTTGCAACATGACCTAACTGCTCCTACATATCTTACAGGAAACAGTTGGGACCCACAGTTTTAAATTTTGCCACACATTATGAAATTTGAACCTAGGGCTTTCGGATTACAAGCCGACCGTACAACCACTGAGCCTCGGACGGTAGAACGACGCGACGATATAATATGAGTGCCCACACAGTTCACTCTTCCAGAAATAGGTTTCAAATCAATTTAAAAATGACTAAATTATGTGGAGAACATTAACATATAAGTAGACGAATAGTAGGTAATTATTCAATCCGCCCCTTTTTTATGTCTGTTAAAAATGCGCAGTAATTACGAATGCATCAGAATTCCTACACTTACATACATTTCATACATTTACACCTTGACTAATGTTTACACAAGATGACTGATGCCTGTATGAGGTTATTGTCAAAGCTCCTTCATAGATAAAAATTAATATTATAAAATCACACTTACAACAGTAAGAAACATGACGGGATACTTGTTTTGCTTGTAGCGGACCATTGTGCAGATATCCGGATTGAAGCAGGAAAACACAATGCGTCGCTCGCCTCCATGCTTCAATACCACTTCCAGAACCTGGACCAAAATGAACATCATTAGCTTTGCAGTTCATATGTTTCATATTACGATTTGTTGTATTTACTAAAATGCACGGTTACTATTGATCATCATTATAAGTGCAAAATTGCTCTATTGTAGCCTATTTGAATTTGCATTTTGAATTGAAATAAATCCAATTAAAAAGTTAATGAAAAGATACTGTATAAACTTTACTGATACTGTATATTAATTATAATTAATGTGCCTCAATATTTTTACATTCTAATATAAATTCTCGTAAAACGACCAGAGACGTAAAATATTTATTGCTATCTTTAAAACTCATAAGAAGAATATGATCTATGCATCCTTAAAGACAAAGTACACATTGTCTCACATTAAACTGAATGAAGGAATAGGGATGTTGACACATGTTACGAATTCATATAAACTTATGTTTTTCACATAAAAGACAGTATTTAAAAACCTATAATCACATTTTAAGGATCTATTCACAAGCCAAAATTAAATAAAATCAATTTTAATTTCAATAATTTTTACTTATTCTTACGCGAATGCGAACGCCAATCAGAGCGCGTGACGTCACACCACTAGCACGCACCGCACCGCACGCAGTCAGCGGGACTTACGCTTCCTATGAAATGTTCCTGATTTCAACACATTCTAATTATTCATAACTTAAAAACCACTGAACCGATTTTGATGCAACTTATACGGTGCCCTAAGTTGGTCCGAATTTAAGCAAAAAAAAAGTCAATAACCAAAATGGATCTTATATTTTCAGAGAGACATTTTAGTTATTGACTTTATTTATGGTTTAAGTATGGACCAACTAAGGGCACAGTATAAGTTGCATCAAAATCGGTTCAGTGGTTTTTAAGTTATGAATAATTAAAATGGGTCGAAATCAGGAATATTGCGTAGGAAACGTAAGTACTGGCCAGTGGTGTGACGTCACGCGCTGTCAGATGACAGTTCGGAACGTTTTAGGCGGCATTCAAAAAATCATTTTTATTTACGTATTTTTAAATTGAAATTTCGTATATTTTTGCATAAAAATATGATATTCGTGTATGAAATGGGTCTATCTATCATATAAAAGCAATTCCAAAAATTAGTCAACATCCCTATTGAACAATTTCCTCCCTAGGGAGAGGCAGTCTCCCCCCTCATGGGAACAAAATTGCTCAAACCAATCTTGACCTTTGTAAACTGATTGCAAACATCAAGTGTTTAAAAGTTTAAAGTGTTTTTGTTTAGTTGTATAAAATGTTATAAGTAGATAAAATAGCATAAGAAAAATTATTAATTAATATTTTTATTAAATAATATTAAATTAATAATACATATTTCATATTATAATTATTTATTTATTTAATTAATATTTATTTATTTAATTAATATTTATTTATTTAATTAATATTTATTTATTTAATTATTATTATTTAATTATTTTATTTAACAATTATTTTTTATTATTATTATTGTAAAATTTTATTTATACTTAGCCTATGCTCTAAAACCCTCAGACCATTGACAAAAAAAATTCAAGGTCTTGCAATTTTTTAATGATCTGAAGTTAGCCATTTGCTGTGAAGTTAATTATAGCTAACTGCTACTTCTCAGCCAAACAATTATTTCAGAATGATTAATGTATTTCTAACAGAAAAGTATATTATGAGTATTATAATAACTATTATGTTATCTAGCCCGCATACTTGTGTTAGCATTATAGCAGGGTTAGATGGTGCTGTGTGCAATGTACGATTTATAAACTACTTGCCTTATCCACATAGGTGTTCATGTCAAAAGGATTGTTCAGTTCAAATGTGCCATCTTTCATCTCCATGGTCCATTTCAGCTCCACGTTGAACCCAACGTGAATGTTAATACTCTTGAACACCTCTTCTAGAGTAGGGAATGGTTGGTGCTCTTCTAAATCTTCGTCAAAGAAAAGCAACTCATGATTACGTCCTTCCACTAAATGGTACACCTATAATCAACAATCAGTATTATTTTTATGTCACTGCTTTCTATATGGCAGGGGAAATTCGAATTCTAATATTTTTAAAATATTACGTATTTTAATTTTAAGCTAGCGACAGACGAGCAGACGCCTGACGACGTCTGCAACACCAGTGGCCGGCTAACCAAAATTTAATGTCTTCAAAGGCATAAGAATATAATAAGAAATATTTAATTAAGGAACTAAAATCAAAAGTGCAAACAAGGAAGGCTTGATCTCGAGAACATTATGTACTTGTATACCCTATCCATTAGCTGTAATACCTTCAGTTTCTGTAGATGTTCCAAAGTCAAGTCCTTCACAGGTAACTCTAACATTTCTGCAAATTCAAGTTCCTTCTTTCTTTTCATTGATATACATACATAAAAATCATGATAAATAACGGGTATCATATCTTTGCTTAGCTGTACATCAAACTCAAGCAAGTCTGCCCCACTAGCAGCTGCCTTTTTAAGGGAAGCTATAGTATTTTCACGAATAGCATTTCCTCTGAAAAGGATTACACGTTAACCAAAACAAATACATCACAATCGAACAAACACATCAATGCAAATGATTTGAGGAAATCAATCTCATAAACACTTTAGTTCCTAATAGAACAATAATATCTAATAGACCATAGTTCCATATCAATATTTGAAACTGTATGAATTTATTTTTATTTGTCACACTGCATTGAATGTCTTTCAAGGAGAGTGAAATATATCATAATGAGATTATAAATCCAACATGAAATAATTTCAAAATACTTACTCTTTAGTTTTAAAACTGGCTCCCAGTCCTCGATGTCCCACTTCTAATCCAGTCCAGGTGGGGTCCCAATACTTGGCATAGGACACTTGCATGTCACACAGGTTTTCCGGCATGGGGCTAACAACTAAATACTCTATTAGGACTGTTCCTAACGGACGATGCTTCACATTGCATGTCACAGGGAGCTCCAAAGAGCCTTCAGATGGTTTAAACATGTTTGGCAACACATATGTATAACCTAGATGGCAAGGAGGATCCTCTACAGAGGCTCTAGTGCTATATGAATAGAAATCTACTAGATAAGCCAACGCTTTGTGATCAGGGGCAAATATATTAACAAGTAGAACATCATTTGTCTTGTATTCCCTTCCAAATTGCTCCTGCTCGCCCAACTTACAGACTGAAGGATCATTGTCTAAGGTGGCCACCTCTACAAGCACACCACTAGGCAATTCAGAGTCTAATGTGTCTGTACTGTGAGAAGACTCTTCTAAAGGCTCCGCACCAAACGACAATTTTACTGGAGTAACTTTAACATTTATAAGTCTACCGGCAAGTCTACTTTTCAGTTTTAAAGGGTTGTTTACAAACTTGAATTGCACTAAAGTCTGGCTTGTGAGCCATCCTGTTGTTATATTGTTTTTGCCACCGTAGTCCCCAAAATGATCCACAATAGGGTGAAGCATATTCTCAGATATAAACCGAGGGTGGATGTTGGTTTCCCAATATCTGATAGTAATATCTTGTGGGTTCTCACAAACACTACCTACAGCGTAACGATAGTATATGTCACAAGTATTGGGAATGGTGACCACTTTTCGCCACATGCCTGCTCCTTCAACACGATCCAAAGGGACCATTTTAGTAAAGTCCCACCCGCCGAGTTCTGGGGTACTTCCTGTTAGGTAGACTCCTTCTCTTGGCCCGATGGTAATGTTCTGAACATCGACGGAGAATATCCATTCTTGCGACAGCACTTCAGGAGCTTTTTCAGGCTCTTTCACAGACATTTTTTTTGAAGGTTTGCGACGGATTTTTTTTCTTTCTTCTAAAAAAAACCATCGTTGCATTGAAAAAAAAAATTAATCCGTAAACAATAAATTTTAGCTAATACGTGAGATTCAGCTAAGTGTTATATATAGCTGGAGGCCAAAAAAAAACTTTTAATTTACATTATAATTTAGATTTGGGTCTACAAATTAAAATAAATTTGACCTAAATATCATAGATAAAATACACATGACTTTTAATTAGACACATACCTTTTAATTATTACTTTTCATTTATTTCTTATGTTCGCACTTCACGCACGATACCTTTTTATTAATAAAAATAAAATACACAAATAAATCTTTTTTTTTTTTTTTTTTTTTTTTTTTTTTCTTTTTAATAATATGGCAACATGTGCATTTTGCCAGTGTCGAGTAAAATTCGTGAATGTTCACGGGATATTAAATTATGGTCTCCACTTTCGTGTTTTGCCAGTGTCAAGTTAAATGTTATTTTTTAAGTAATAAGTTAGTTAGTCAGGTCAGAGTCAGAGTGAGCTTAATAGCTCGTCTAGTCACGTGAGTCTTCCAGTAAAATGGGTGGAATTTTACTGAAAGTTCGGAGGAGTTTTGGAGGGGGCACCAAAATTCATATTTCAGCACCATATCACTTGCCTACATCTGTGCACATTCAAAAACACTTAACACGCAATATTCCACCATTATTACATGCTAACAATCAAATTCTACACTATTATTAAGCAAAAGACGTGGAGCTAATGATATGATCAAGGCTTGCCGCCAAAAAACTCAATAAATCTTTTTCGATTTAGGTTTTGACTGTTGATGTGTCAGTGTCAGTTGACGTCAGACGTTGACAATGACAAATACATGAACATGACGTGGACAGTGACACGACGCTTAAGCACCCTATACACGCGTCCCATAGTGCTTCGCCGCGTTATCCGATAAATGGATTAGTTGAGGTTCCCAGTTCCCAGAAGACTACACAAATTACTATAATGGTACTGAGTATGCACAAAAGTCAATAATTAATCATAAAATAATCAAGAGAGTATAAATATAATCGGTTTCAAATCATTATGAAACATAATAATAATGCGAGGCGCAGTTGCACTATAATATAATATTGTAGTTCTTCGAAATGCCCTTACCCGTCCTAGCAACTCGCATCGTTCACGAGCGCAGTGTATTGGATGCTTTATAGTATACGTGTTCCCCTGTCATATTGCCAACCACATAAAGAAAAATGTCGCAATTTCCGCCACTCAGTGTGCCAGTGTTAATAGTTAAAAAATATTTCCAAAATGTTATGGTATTTTTTTGTATGGAAAACCAAATATATAATTTTAAATATATGAAATAAATTATGTTGTTTTTTTAAATCTCACACACAGTCTGATTCCTTAAACCCATACTCTTGTTACAATAATAACAACACACCTATGAGATATTATGAAAAAGTTTTGTTTGTAAAATAATAATATGTAATAAAAATTTCTTAGTATTTTTTTTGATTTTATAAACTTTTTAATTTAACTAATAGGATAACCAGTGGACCTGCGCACACTTCGTAGGACCAAACAAAAAAAACATTTATTATGCATATTATATTACACACTATATAAACCTTCCTCTATTTAATAAGAACCGGATCAAAATCCGTTGTGGTTTTAAAGATCGAAGCATAGGGACAGACAGACGCGGGAACCAACGTTGTTTTCTAATATTATGTAGTATAGTATACACAGTATCACAGTACTCACTATCACAATTACACCAGTGTATCAATATTTTTTATATCAAATTTTTCTTATTTTGTATATTAAAAAATAATAAATTATGCTTGTTTTGGCATTTATTATTTGAACTAAAATTGAAACATGGTAGAAATTTTAATGGTAGAATTTGGTGTAAATTTCAATTGTAGTTTTTGGTAGAAATTTTTTATGGTAGAAAAATCTACCAAATGGTAGAAATTTTAATGCTAGTTTTTGGTAGAAATTTTTATGGTAGAAAAATCTACCAGTTATTAGAAATTTTAATGGTAGTTTTTGGTACAAATTTTAATAGTAGTTATTGGTAGAAATTTTTTATGGTAGAAAAATTTACCAAATGGTAGAAATTTAATCGTAGTTTTTGGTAGAAAGTTGAATGGTATTTTTTGATAGAATTTTTTTCTTGTAGTAAAATAAACCAAATGGTAGAAATTTTAATGGTAGTTTTTGGTAGAATTTTTGCATGGTAGAAAAATCTACCATATGGTAGAAATTTTAATAGTAGTTGTTGGTAGAATTTTTTTTATGGTAGAAAAATCTACCAGATAGTAGAAATCTTAATGGTAATGTGTAAATTGTTGATTGAAAATTAATTTGAATATAGTGTTCAGCTAAGTGTTGTCTAATCTCAACAAAGCATATTATTTATTTTATCTTTAAGGTTTACGGGTTTATTTTAAAAGAACTTTGCAGCGGGTAACCGCGGGCCGCAGCTAGTAAATAATAAAGTATGCTCGTTTTGGCATTTATTATTATTTGAACTAAAATTGAAACATTTATTATAACTATGCTAGGTAAATATAAAATAGTGTTGGCAACACCGATTACCCAATATCGTCATTTCCGCCCCCCGAGGTCGCCATCCGCCATTTTCTCATTTTCATTTCTGCTCTTGCCAGCCGCGTACTCGGAATTCGGAACTCGGAAATTTAAAGGATCCGCTCCAAATTAGGATCTCGGCCGAGCCTTGAAATATAATTACTATTATCTATCGTGTAATAAAAGTATTTCATTTATAATTTAACATTAAGTCCTTGTAGGCGCATCTTGATTATTCAGTAAATGCCCTACTACGTCTAAAGTAATAAGTTGGACGAATCGATCAATATTCGAGTGTTCGATTCATTATTACTACTAATATTGAGTAACATCATAATCCATGTGTTTGGTATAAACTGTAAATTAGATTATAGTGCCAATAATGTGAAACGAAACATTATCTGATTACGTAAATGAGTCGCCATGTTCCAGCGAATGCCTAGGGTGCGTCATTCTGCGCTCTAACGTGATCATATTTTGGATTTAAATGTAATAATCATGGTAAGTAGCATTTAAATAGTAATTTTTTTAATCATCAGAACGGTATCGTAAAGTTTCACGATAATTTGAAGAGAAAGTTACTAGGTACACTTTCACAAAAATATTATGTAGGCCAACTTATACATAAATACCACGATGTACCAGTACTTATAAATACCATAAGAAATCTGTGATGACATACATGGGTATTCCTTGATGTAAGATAATTCACAAGCATATCGTTTTTATGATATTGAGATAAAAAAAATTGATTCTTTGTTGGCCACGTCGGCCATTTTGTTTTGCTTTCGGGTCGGGACGGCTGATGATTCGCCAAGGTATAGGTATAGTTATTTTTAGACACTGTAATAATATGCGTGACATGTAACTATGGGCCTCCCTTTGTTCTGTAAAACGTGTTATTTTATTCTGAAATTTCTACTAAAATAGTTCTATTATTTAAATATCGTGAGACTGTCATCTGTGACTCACTTAATATAATATTGAGTAACACAGTTCTAAATTAAAATAGTAAAGAAATGGCAATAAAAAGTACAGCCTCAAACCGAAGTAAGTCTCTTACTATGTAAAATATAAATGATTAGGTGTGTGTAGTGCAGATGGCAATTACCAATTTCTGATGGCAAATTCCTTGTTCTAGTGCTACTTATTTTATGACCATGAAGCTGCTATTCTGATGTAATTTTAAAATATTGAGTTTACACCTTTTTATGTAATTTTTGTGAAATCATAGTTGAAGGTTTAATGTGTGCTGGCAAATTTTGAATCCCCACATGCCCTTTAATTGTGTCAACCTCAACCACTCTAACATGTTCTTTTTTTCACTCGCCGTACCTATTTGACTTGTCATGATGTGGTCACTATGACTCTTTAACTTGTTTACCCAATATTAACTAGGTACCTATGTGATGTCCTTTATTATGTAATCTATTTAAAACCATATCAAATTAAAAATAAAAAACTAATTGGTATGGAATTTTAGTCATATTTTAGGAAATGTTTTAGGAATTTACGAAGACTGAAATTTACTTCATAGAATTTGGCCAACAAAATTAAATGTTACTGTAAATCTATGTGACTAATTGTCTTTTTTTTTAAATGTTATTGGCCTGTAAGACCACAGTTTGGTGGTGAATGATAACTGTTTAGCTTTCTACACTATATTAATAGTAGAAATATGTAGTTTAAAACACTACAATTAGGTATTACCAGTTGCTGTACTATAGCCTATGTGTTATTTCAGGGCAATACCAAATTTCAGCTCAATTGGTCCACCCGTTTAGGTTTGAAAGAGTAACAAATACATCCATAGATTCTTACAAACTTTCACATTTATAATATTAGTAAGATTGTTGTTTTAGAAATGATGGAGGACATTAGAAAAGTTGTCCAAATAATAAGATGCACTTTCAAATTCTTTGACAGACATAGTAAACATGCACTCAGTCTGTTGTCAACAAATTTCATAATGTTAATTACATTGTAATTCAAGGATAAAATAGTAATAATTATATTATTTCAGTCAAAATAAATAAATAAAAGCTAAAGCTTTCTGTCAACATGTGGTCTCACAAACCTTGAGATTTATATGATTTTACTGTTTGTTAGACTGCTTATTTTTATTAGGGTGAAATATTTTTATTTGATTGAATTTGATATAAAAAAAAATTAAGGGTAATATTGGTTGGTCAGAGGCCAGAGGTATATTTTTTGTTAAATAAAAAATGCTGTGCTAACAATAATTTTTACCTGTACAGGTATTCTAAAGTGTCTGTAGCTATATTATATTTACCACCAGAAGAAATAACATTGATAGCAGTATTTATATTATGTACACTGATGTCTTACTAATTATAAATGCAAAAATATATATGTTTGCTTGTATGGATTTGTGTTGGTTACCCCCTTCACACTTAAAACGCTGAACCGGCTAAGCCAAAATTTGGTACATAGTTTAGTCCCTAGAATAAAATGTAACTCCAGGCTACTTTTCAGCTCAAAAAACTGCTGCTAGTTAAGAAATGTATTGTCCCATTACAGTTGCGGTGTCTTGTGTGTGTAACAATGTACTGTGCTAGTCATCCTTAGTATCATCACGGTAAAGAGATATACAGTAGTTTGACTGAGCGTGATTTTTGAACATAAATACCTACAGTCTCGCGGTACATGCGCAAGTCATAGGGCTGCCGGGCAGCCGCTGCCCGCATACAGTAGGTACCTACCTATTTCATATCATCTACTTACTTGAGCTAATATCTAGATGAGTTATTATAAATTAATTATATTATTTTTGTACATTTATTGATATTTTTATTACAAGCTTTTATTTCATTTTCATATTACCTACCTATATGTACCTTACTACGTCCGCTTAGGAACCACTGAATGTCCGTTACAAAAATGCAACAGTCGAATGAGATTTGAAAATGTATTGTATCAAACTTAGTACACCCTTCATCCCGCGTTTTTTGCGGCTATGACTAAAAATACCTAAGAACACTTCCGCTTAACTTACTTTTCAAACAAAATCTAAATCGAATCTATGAGACAGACACGTCAAACTTATCACACCCTTTCGTCTTTGCGTCGGGAGTTAAAAATAAATACGATTGATCACTCTTCAATTCAATAAAAAGTAGGTACATAATAACAGGTAGATTAAAACTAAAGTTGGTTCATAATTAAGAAGCCTAATCTGGGAACTACAATAGGTTTTATTCCAGCATAGTAGGGATACCTACCTACTTACCTATCATGTCGTGGCGGCGTATATTGAAACCCAAGACAAGAGACAAAACAAGACAAAAGACAAGACAAGAGACAAGACAAGAGACAAGACAAGAGACAAGACAAGAGACAACACAAGAGACAAGACGAGACAAGACAAGACAAGAGACAAGACAAGAGACAAGACAAGAGACAAGACTCTTACTAACTTACCTCAAAAACAGCATAATATCGCATGCTATTTTTTTTGCCATTTTATATACCTAATTTATTATATTATGTATACATACGTCAAATGTAAATAACGTAAATTACACTAAATACTTGCAAAAAACTATCGCTACGTCCGCCCGTCGCTGCGTGGCACCCGCTTCTGGATTATATACCCACTTCTACCCACATCTACCGACATCTACCTACTCCCACATTCCGACTTTTTCTATGGAGTCGAACTACTGTATATCTCTTTACCGTGGTATCATTCAAAGTTTTGTAAATCACAAGTATATTAGCCAAAGCCACAACCAGTATTTCAGGTCATTGTGAAATCTGGGTGATCTTTCTACTATACCAATCCATTATTGCAATAAACATATATAAAAGAACTACTGCTGGTCACATCATAAGACAAACTACATTTTTTTCCAAAAATCTCTCCACTAGTGATGTTTTACAAATAAGATTTTTCTAATGATACATTTATTGTTTTAGCCACGTATTGATCCTATTCAATTGCTGAACTGTCTCAGCGTACTACTCTCTCCCCATGGTGGCATCAAGAGTAGGGATGAAGTTCAGAGACTTGCTAGGTAAGTTCCATGACTTATTTTATTGACAAATTTCCAAATTGTATTTTAACTTACGGACTTCTCACAATTGTACACAAATGCAGCAATAATTTCATTTTTTTTTTATTTGGGACTTTATGAATTCCAAATAAGTCTGATATTGAGATATCAAAAAACAAAGATTAGATTCACTGACACTACAGTTAAAACATTAAAGAGGCCCAATAATGTTAATAATGTTTGCATTACCTTGCATGTAGACTTAGGTTATAATAAAATGCAAGATGTTCCACTAGAACTGCTAATTAAAATAATTTAATTATCGAATTAAGTTAATGAACAAATGGTATTTGATTTACGTTATTCAAGCAATAAATAATAATTATTAGTTGATGGAACATCCTGTATACAAAATAATTAACATTTTTTCTTTTGTTTCAGTTTAATGATAAAATTTTCAAAAAAATTAGTGTCTAAGTGCATTTACATACAAATATTAAAGTGTACAGAAACTGAATTATTGGGTTTATTCATGGGGTCTGGTGGCTGGCTGTTGGTCCACATGTGGCTGACAGAAAGTATTGTAACCAAGAATTGGCCCCTTGTTAAAGAACTACTGGAATTGCTTCTATTATGTCCTGTGGATATAGAACGTCTCAAAACTAACAACTGTCCTAAACTTGTGAAGGAATTGTCTAAGGATGGAAATCATTTTGGTAAGTATCTAGATTTAAAGAATTTGCATTTACATATGAATTTTAATAATACTAATTGGTCTAAGTCTAATCATAATATGGTATTTATTTTAGCAATCAAAGCCTTGGCTTCAAAACTAGTGGAACAATGGTTAAAAACAGTCAAAGGAGAACAAGTTATACCTATTCAAACTGATGAACTTGCTAAAATTGTATCAGAAGCCAGTGAATTAATTGATAATGATTATGAAAATAATGATAAAAAAGTCTTAGAAAACAGTCTAAATGACAATGGATACAAAGTCCTTAATCAATCTAGTGAGCAAACTGAGCAGGGAAATGATACTATTACTGAAAAGGACGTTGCAGACACTAAATTAGAAGATGATAAACTACCTGTTCTAAAAATTTCTCTTAAAGATGGTAAACAAGTGATATCACAAGTTGATGAAAATGATAGTAAACATTCAGAAGGTTCTGAAGCAGATGCTAAAGAAAATAGGAGTAAAAATAAAGATAAATCTAAAGACAGAAGTAGTAGTAGCTCTAAGTCTGGTAGTTCATCAAAGAGCTCTAGTAAAAGGCACTCATCTTCTAGTGATAAACATAGAAGTAGTCACAAAAGTAGCCATAACTCAAGTCGAAGTAGTAAAGATGGATCAAAAGATAAAGACAGGAGTTCTTCTAGTTCAAAGTCTAAAAGTAGTGATAGCAAGTCGAGCAAATCAAGTGAAAAATCTAGTTCGTCATCTAAATCGAGAGAAGAGAGGAGAACCTCATCAGATAAAGATAAAAGTAAAGAAAAAGGAAAGGACGATAAAAATGACAAAATCAAAGATGGCACTCCAAAACGCAGCAATGACAAAGTTACAGATGAAAAATCAAGTACACCTTCGATTCATAAGTTGGGAAAAATTCCGAAATTGAGTGATGTCAAAAAGGAAAAGCCGTCAATATCCATAGAAGTCAGGAAGCCGGATGAGCCCAAGCCTAAAACTGTTAAAACTTTTCATTCTAAATTTAGGAAACACGGGCTGGAAGAGGAAGTAAAGCCGCCGCCGTCGAGGGCGTCACTGTTGAACAAAAAACCGCCACCTATTGTGCCTCCTCCTTCGATTCCAATACCTAAAAGACCATCTCCTGTTCACAACGATAGTCCTCCAGAGAAGAAACCGAAAACTGTAGAGCCCATTGAAAAACCTGGGTCTATTAAATTAATACCACCTAAACCTAAGCGTAAGTATGATTCATTGTTTAATCTCTTATATATTTTTAACCTATTTAATTTTTTCAGGTGCATGTCGGAGTCTGCTACAGTTATGTGTCCTTCTGTGTTGATAAGTTTAGGTTATGTTTACGTCAGTGGTAAGTCATACATTGAGTTTCATGTTAACTTCAGTTGTAAGTATTTATTGCAAATAAATGCTCAATTCAATATGATTCTTTCCGTTAAAATGTCCTGAATCTGTTTGAAGACTAGCGTGTCTCGCCGTCTCCAGAGCGCACTGCCAGGATCTGAGACAAGAAGATTACCAGTGGAATTGTGGCCGCTGAAGAACTCCAATCCTGAGGCGAATCGCTTCCTTCGATTATTATTCAATAATATATAACGAGCGTTATATCATATGAAAATATATAGAACAGACACATAAAAAGTCGTAAAATCTACTACATAGGTTATGATAATATTACCTACTTACGCATCACGCGAATACCAATGACTGCTCTCCATGAAAAAAAAATAGGATAACATTCTCAATATCTTTCTGTTAGTTATATTATTGCACTAGAAAGTCTACAGTTATATACCTAGATATCCATGATTTAGCGTAGAGATGTTAAAAGTTGGTCAATGAAACAGCTTTAGGCCGGGTGCGCCGGGTACACAGTGGCGCTCGGAAAACCATCGAAATTGACGTCGCGTAGAACATGAAAGTCTTATTCAAATTATATTGGCGAGACAACTGCGTCCAATGTGTATCTGGGTTTAAACAGTATATTATATGCACAGTGGCTATACAACGTTACAAAAAGGCGTAGGTACTAATACTATTATAAAGAATTAGTGCATTTATTCTTCAAACTGAAGCACTTGCACAGAATTATACTATAATTAAAAAATAACAAAGAACTCACCCGCTAAGAGCCCTTACTCTCTACGTCGGATCAAAATACGTATAATTACGGGCGGGCGTATCCGTAGAACGTCATCAGACTTGACTGATCGAAATAGCCATAGCAGTATTTGTACCTCTTGTATTTACAAACCTCTATGGCTACTTAAATAATTTATTCGTCATTTAACGGATTCGGATCGGATGTTGTGTGGATGCGTTCTAAACTGTCGTAATCAGTCAAGTCCAAATTGTAGTGTTTAAATAAGGTGAAATCGCACTAAGCGGCACGGTGCGGCCAAGTTATATGTATGAAAAGGCCGCGCCGCATCGCTGTAGTGCAGTTGCCGCTTAGTGCGATTGCATCTTAATTGAATATTTTTTACTCCCCGTGAAGTATTATTTCGCCTTTTTATGACTGATATTACATAAAAATACAAGGTGTTACAGGATAATGTTGTAACTACATAAGACGTAGGTATTTGTCGTATATCTCATCAAGAATAGATTGTAAAGTATTGTCAAAAAATTCAATAAGTATTTCTTCTAACAAATCGGTACCTACTGTAAATCATACAATAAAAATAACACAGTAGGTACGCCCTCGGAACTTAAACCAAAAATAGCGATTAACTGTCGTTCGTAATAAACTCCCACACCTACACAGATTCTCACTTACGGGCCCACTTTAAATTGACGTCATACGACTAACGATCCAAATTTCAACACATTCGATTCCTACGTTTGGCGTCAATAGTAAGTAGGTAGGAACATTTTCTCTGAAAAGTTGTCTTATTCCGCTATATACCCTAAACTAATAATTTGATGTTAGCGATGATACCGTCTAAGAAACGAAGAAACTTATAAAAATAGAAAGCGCAGTATGACTACTGAATATCGTGCTGGAACACAGCTGTAATCACGATTTGACGATGAATCTTGTACAGGTACCATAAACACAAGTACCTACCTAAGTGAAACATCATCGCATTGATGACAGAATAAATTTAATCGATAAAAAATCCACTGAAATCGATCTAATATTAGCTAAAAGTTATATACATTTTTACAAGCTTTTATTTACTTTCACCCCTCTGTCGTCTGTCTGTCTGTAATAAAATTTTGCAAGTTGTATTTGACCCACTTCCCGGTTTCCGAATGAGCTGAAATTTTGCATGCATGTATAAATCGAATGACAATGTAACATTATTATGACATAGAGATGATCTGAAGATGTAGCTGGAAAGTGGCCATATGAACTCTGTAATTAAACGATGCAACCCCATCGAGTTTGTGCTCATTTGATTCGTCTTGACATGTACTTTGATGCTAGATGGTAATAATAATAATGAAAAAACACTTTACGTTAACGATTTGTCCTGGAATATACTTACATAATACGACGACTTATCATTAGCATCTGTAGATTTAGAATTAAGCATGAAAGAACAATCTATTGGTCTAAATAACGCACTTTATGGTGCAAGAATATTATCTTAACACGCATTATATTATATAACCTTTCACTGTCCGACTATTTGAAAAAAGCAAAAACCTTTAAACGTATATCTGAAGGCGCATGACGGTACAAGGGATATAGATCGGTTAACGAATGTTGGCACTCCTACTGTACTTGCACTAATGCAATTTCATTTAGTGGTTTTTTTTGTTTCTTTAGATTGAAATATAAGAGTACCTATACTTCGTTTCAAAAACAAAGATAATTTTTGCGGGGTTCGAAGGTTATATATCTATGAAAATATAGATATATTCACAAAAACTGTTATATCCGATGTATCTTATGATATATATCAGATATATTATGAAAAATATCCTATATATATCCAATTTATTAAGATATTGATCCTTTGAACCCTGCAAATTAGCTAAAAAAATATCTTTGTTTTTTAAAAGTAGTATAGTACTTATACTTAATGTGATTTATTAAATGACGTAATTTGAAAATTTGTCTAAGAAGCCTGCTTTCGTTAAGCGTTCTATTCGGTTCTATAGTAGAGTATAAATTGTGGCATTTTCGTATTAACAACTTTGAACACAGGATACATAAAATATGTATTTATTTATTTATTCTAACCGACTATTCTTGGTCTGCCAAGAGATTGGAATCACGCTATCAATAAACTAATGCATACGTATCATAGGGTGCATGATAAAAAGTAACAAGGCGTAATCATTTATATTCCATGTTTCGTTGAATAGCCAAGTGCATAGCAACTCATCGATGCTAAGATTATTGACCAATTTTTACAATATCACGCTAAGTTTATTCTCAAGAGCTGGATTTGACCAACTGATAACAATGGCTTAATCAATTTACAATATACGTGATAATATATGGCGGAATAGACGTAACAAGGGAATATTCCGTAGAGTAGGTAACAACTGCTTTTATCGTGACATTCAATACTAAATCCCTTTTCCTCTTTGGCGGCTTATGGCTTCCCTTTCATTTACGTAATAGTTAGCAGCACTAGAGTTCACGTAATAGGTAGGGTGACCCTAGCATGATGAAGCTTAATGATTCACATAGTAGTGAAATCTAGACATACAGACGCACTACGAACTCTCTACTTAGCGCTATACTACGGTTACGATACTGCCTAAGCAATGAGAATATAATTATTATGAACAGGTACGCTGTTACAATCTTTATAACGTTATAATCTTGCTGAAGGTCTCATTAGAAAGACTCGCAAAAATACAATTATTATTCACAAAACTTTGCATACCTACCTTCCAAGCTGCATAGCGGTAAATTGGTTCCTAATGAGGACGTCTATCCCGTACAGAGTTGATTAGACCAATTTACCGGAGCAGACTGTTGGCAAGAAATACGTATTTAGTAAAAACTAGAATGAGTAATTATTATATCTCGCGTCTAAGTAAACAAATATATATACCCAAATAATGAGGGCTAGGTGCGGTAGGTTCCCATACTTTTTCTCGTGTTCTTTATATACAGGGTCATTTTTAAAACACCTGCAACCTCTCGGAACCAGGCAGCCAACATCATAAACAACATGTGATATATATATTGTGTATTTTGATAATTTGTTACATTTCACTTTCATGCAAAAATAATTATTCAGAGCAATTCTTGAATTTTTTTTAAATTTAGTCTATAATGTCCCACTGCTGGGCAAAAACCTCCCCAAAGTCTCCCTCCACGAGTGCTATGCTGCGCGACTCGCGACCTCATTCAGATAGAATAATATTGATTTTTGTATTAAAGTAAAACGTCACAAATTATCAAAAGTCACATATTATTTATATCACGTTGTTTAGGATGTTAGCTGCTTGGTTCTGAGTTTGCAGGTGTCTTAAAAATAACCCTGTATAAGGAAAAACTAAAGCCGTGATGAGAAATCAAATGCCTTCTAAAAAGTATGTTCTTTATATAAATATACATTTAGAATTCATTTATAGCGATGAATAATGTTAAATTCGAAAGTCCTGTGAGTTGTACAGGTAGGTCTTGATAATGTGCCAGAATACCTACAGCGCGCTAGATGAAAGCGAAGATGCATTCTCAAAAATGAAAATAGAGCGTAATACGTTATAATTTTACATGTGTGTAGAGATCGACCAAATTCAAAGTTCTGTCCGTCAAACTAAACGTCCTGACCTGAAGCAATGCGAAACGGATTGCGCTTAAAAAATGGTCTACATTGTGATGCTTCACTCTTCAATGATTACAAGTTAATATCACCGATTTAGCTCCTCTTTTCTTCTGATAATCATGAAACCGGTTTTCTCAGTTACGATAGATTCTATCAAAAAGAAATTGAAATAATATTTTTTTGGCCTTAAAACGTACCTACCTACCCTATTCGAGATGCCAAGGCTTGTCTGACAACGGCTCAACTCGAGGTTCTGGCCGTCTCTGAGTTGGCCTTGAACTAGTCGCCCACAATTTTAGAGTCGAACGCATCATGAGTGTACCACACCCGCCCGGTGTTAAAGGTCTTGGACAAACAGCGTAAATAAATTCTTTTTTTGCAAGAGATTAGATCATAACAAAAACACAATTATATTATGTGGTCTATAAATTGAACTGAAATCTGTAGTTTTTTTTATTATTCTTCACCCGTTATAGTACCTATATTTGGTTTTAAACGCGCTCCGCTGGTTCATTGTATTCAAACTACCTTTTATAAACTAATTAGGATGTCATTAGGTGAACCCAGCTTTCGTTATTGATGATATGTAGTTGGCAATAGATTTTAACTCGAACATAAAATATTAACTTAATTCAGTAAGGTTTTAATAAAACTTAAATTACAGTAACAGTACAGATAAGCATACAATAACACCAGTAAAACATCATAATAGGTGGGTACCTAAAACTTTAACTGTAACATTAGTGATTAGTGCTGATAAAAAGTCGTGTGTATATACATTAATGTAGTTATTAAGTGTTTCATAAATTCTTTACTTATAGTTGACAATAAACAAGGACACTAACCATCCTGATAATGCAATATTAATTCAGATGTGTGTTATAAGACCACAACGTACCCAGTTACCCTGCTGCCATACAAGGAAACAAAAACTATTTGTTTGAATTATATGTTTTAGGCCTACCTAAGCACTCTCGTAACTAACTCATTAATTAGGCATTTATTAGGGCGCAGTCTGTAACACCAAAAAATATCTATTATATGTATTCACAAAAGAAAAGTATATAAGTAAATATATCCGTTAAACTAACCACCATAGCACAAGCATTAGGTTGCTTAGCTTTGGGTTAATGTCCTGAAATATTTATTTAATAAAACTCAAATCTTTACGTAATAAATTATTGTGTCTGATGATAGACAACAGTCCAAAGTAAATAAGCTATGAATGAATAGGTACTAGTACTTATGTTATTGAAGTAGGCCCCTTTATTAGAATATGAACTGTTTTTATGAACAAACGTGTTTCTGAGCCAAAAATACAATATTTCCTGACACCGCCCTATCTACAATTTAATTTATCCGCATCTTAAAATCTTACCGTGATTTCTCAACCAAAGTTAAATTTATGTAAAACGCGTAAGAACCTAGTTATCTAATTAATGAACCTATGTA
Source organism: Hemithea aestivaria (assembly GCA_947507615.1). Taxonomy (NCBI): domain Eukaryota; kingdom Metazoa; phylum Arthropoda; class Insecta; order Lepidoptera; family Geometridae; genus Hemithea; species Hemithea aestivaria. The sequence goes on along the minus strand of OX382327.1, from coordinate 11,103,948 downwards.
TTTATGTATATAATATTGGATTTTTAGTGTTCTGACGCCTAAAGTTCATACGACAGCGCTCTTTATAAAAATATTTTTATTGAATTTTATGCGGGCAATATAGTCGCGTGTATATTTTATTTTTAGCTAAGTTCGTAAGTAGGTATTTCCTATAACAAAATCAAAATTGCTATAAATCCGATTATGATAATAATAAAAAAACGAGATAACGGTTCTAAAATTATAGAATAACAAATCGATTGAAACTGACTATCGCATAATGTGACACAAGCTATGCGATTATCTTCATAAGTTAAACGTATAATACACACGCGTTGGTATGAAATAAAAATTGCATTCTAGTAACTTTACCAACTTACTTGACATAAACTCTTATATAGACCTATCTATTTAGATACCGTTTACGCCACTATTTTAATAAAATAATAATAATTATTATGATTCTTGATTTCCTACGCGCTCATCCTATTGCCCAGTGTACCTAATTATTTACTAATTGTATGCAGGTGCATACAATTAGTAAATAATTAGGTACACTGGTCTAAATATTGATAAAAAATATAAATACAACAACAATTATTCATGTTTGTCTATTTTTTTGTTATTTTGTTTTTTGTCTACTTAATGTCTGAAATTTAAATAAATATTATGTTAATACGTTAATATCCATCGCTGACTTCCAGTTTTCGAAAGCTTATAGCTACCGCTGCCTTCTACGCTCCGCGGGCCGTGTCGCTCAGTCGGTGCAACGACTGAAAGGACGCCCGCACGCACTCAAGCAGCGAATAGCGAGTCCACAGCTAATTATGCAACTAGTCCGTAATATATAGTTGAAGTGATGAAAGTGAGCGAATAGCTTTACCAACTATCACTTACTTTAAACTATTATACTTAGTTACTGACGAAGTCTACCTTACGCTATACTGCGTACGAATACTATAATCAAAGAAATATCAGCCTAATTCTTATTGTCTATTTCAGACTTGATGGGCTTGCCTCCACATACATCGTAATTGTAATGACCTAAATGGCCATATATAGTATAAATTCTAATATTCTATCTAAATTCTGTTACGCTTTGTGGCAGCTCCTAGGCTTCCATATCTATGCGATTTATTCTGGTAGATAGGAAAAGTACTATCCTCTGCCTGCATACTTAAATATAATACCAACCTTCGTACTACACTAATAGGCAATAGGTGATATTTTAACCGACTTCAAACAAAAAAAAATAGGGCTCTGTTTTGTTTGTGTTCTGCTGTACCTACACAATTGATATTGTTTGCAATAGTCTATAACAATGTAAAATATAAAATAAATCGTGTGAATATCAAATATTTTTGCCCACATTTCCGTTAACTATTCGAGTTTTTAAAATATTTTTTTGAAGTCTGTTAACAATTTTTTTTAACGTCTTGTAGTTACGTACTTAGTAGGTATTAAAGGCTATGTATAGTACTTTTCATCTAAATCGATATTATGTGTTATCTGGTGAATAATTAGAATCTATTCAACGCTCCACGTAATTTCAATAAATAATAATAAGTATTATGACTTATTGCTATATAGGAGAGGACTATGCATGTAGCAGTGGAATAATAGTTGTGATGATGTGATAGAAAACAACCGCTTCATTACATGAACAATATTTTCATTGTTCATGTAATGAAACTTGTGCGTGAATCTGTTGTTGTAGATTGAGGAGTCCTATTGAAATAATGATTGCCTCCAAAGATCAATCGATTATTTAGGTACCTACAGTTTGTTGGTTTGAGCATATAGTACGTTACGTATCTACATAAATTCATTATGTGGATTTTAATTATTAATGGACTATGTCGAATATTATGATGTTATGGCGTATAACTACTTATACACGTTTTATTCAAAAATAAAATATTTAGGTAAATACGGAAATTCATGGAACTCAATGTATCTTACCAATTTTTAACTACCTTGTTACATGTATACTAATATTATGTGTATAACAGTCTTATTTTTATATGCATTATTAACGTATTATTTTGTTTGTTACAGCGATGATGCTACTTGAGAGTGACATGTTCATGGATGCGCTCAATGCGTCTGCCACGAATAAGAAAGAACCGAAGAAAAGAAAACGGCGGACCAGTGGTTCTAAAGATGGGAATGCACCCAGTGACAGCTCTCCACCGCACACTCCGAACAGCCCCAGCGATAACAAATCTGTACCGCCTAGATTTTACCAAGACACTCTTGATGCTGACGAAAGTAGAGAAAAATCTGATAAGAGCTCAGATACCATTGAAAATGAGGCTGATGCTGACAAAGAAGATGAAAAAATGGAAACATCAGTTCCACATACTTTAACAGTAAACGGCCTCAAGGGCGTTCTATGCTATCATAAAAGAAAAGGGCCTAAGAAAAGTATCAAATGGAAACCGGAAGGTGAATTAGAAGAAATTCAATACTTTGAACTGGACGAAACTGAGCGCGTTAACGTGACAAAGACGTTTACTGATATGAAATACTTGGAAAGAATCCACGAAAGAGACGCTTTCCAAAAAGGTAGAAATCTAAGTAATGACGACGTCATGGAAGAAAAAACTTCCTGGAAACCTCTTATACCGATAGATTTAGAAGGACAAATACACGTCGAACATGGTAAACTTAGTAAAGAAAAAGATATTCAAGCCATACGACAGAAAGGAACCTTACAACCCCTATATTTCCACAAGTCGATGATTCCGGATTCTGCATTAGAACCGGAACCAGAAACGCACCCGTATTCGGAACCAGCGACAATACCCCTCGAGGATGTCACTGGAAATCAAGACAATATAAGTGATTTTCGAAATATGCCATGGCCTGAACCCAAAGGTAACGCCCCTCCGGCGAGTAGTGTTAACGTTCCAGCTATGTTTCCCAATACTATACCACAATTTCCTAATGGATTTCCTAATCCGCAATTCCCTGGCGTCCCGGGTGTGCCTGGCTTCCAAGGTCCAAATATGGTGCCCGCTGAATGGCAAAATGGTATGCCTCCTCAAATGCTGAATCCTATGGCTGCCGGCGCAATAGTGCCGGGTGCTATGCCTCCGGGAAATATACCGCCAGGAATGATGATGCCTAATGAAAACATGATGATGACTCCGGATATGTTTGGAGGTCCCAACCCAATGTTCCCAATTCCGCCTGAAGGTTTCAACATGCAACCGAACATGTTTCCGATGGATTTCAATATGGCTGGGCCTCAAGGTCCGCCTGGGCCGGATGGGTTCCCTGGACCTGGAAACTTCCGTGGTGCGATGCGCGGACGTGGCGCCGGCGGCCACTGGCGCGGGAAAGCTTCAGGAAATTGGGATAATTCACAAAGGGGTCGCGGTGGAGCAAGAGGAAGCCGCAAAACTGTTTGTATATATTTTCAAAGGAAAGGATCCTGTCGACAAGGAGACAATTGTTCATTTTTGCACCCTGGAGTTAATGGACCGTTTGTTTAAAAGTGTAAAAATAGTTACTTAGTTAATTAATGTTACGTTGTACAGTTAGGGCATAAGGCAATGTTGACTGTTGTTTATATTTTAATTAAATGTAGCATTAATGAACAAGACTGCATATTTGTATAAATACTTATAGTTGTAATTTTTATATGAAAACAAGTACTGTACAATAAAAGTAAGCATGTATGTATAGGTACTCTTAAGTTGTAAATATAATGCATTCTATAGATGTTACCTTCTTAGTTAAATACTTTTAAGATTTTAACAAGATGGAAAATATATACCTAAAACTTAAAAGATTTTTAATTCAAGTAATATTATCTAAGAGCGCATATTGTATAGGGACGTGGACGCTCTCTCGCTCGCACTATTTGATACATTTTGAAATATAAATTCATAGAATTATCTTTTTGAGAATTTCTCAAAAGAAGTTAGCACAATAATAAAATAGTTTTATACATAAAAAATGGCACGTGCAGATTTCTTCAAAATTGCTCCACGCCATTTTTTTTAAATATCAAACTAAAAAAACACTTATAATGTGAGCAATAATATTAGTGGGGGACTTTAGTGCAAAACCTGTTTTTTTCTTGCAGAAGCATGAAACTTGACACATTGATTCCTTATGTCAAAATAAGTTGATTTCGATCGGTAGCCTAATGGAAGGGGCCCTCTGGTAACGGGGAGGGGGGGTGGAGGGTGCGCTCCACCCGGCTTTGTTTTAAAAATTCTGGAAGACCACGCATAGCTAATACGTCAAGTTTGGTATCAATTTCGGATAAATCGAAGACGTAGATTTCATTTCTCGTATAAAAAAATGACATTTGTGATGATTTGTTTAACAAAAAAATTAAAAATTAGAATTACGTAACTTCGTTTTTATTGTTCAAATTACTGTAAATTCAAAAATACTAGTTTTTTTAATAAACAAAAAATATGTTAATAAAGTCTAGTTTATGTAGATTAAAAAATATATAACTTTATATTACTTTTCTTAATAACAAACCGCATAAAAAAATCTTTTGCTGTCCCGGGCCGCAATTTTCTTTTAACCGCCATGAAAAGGGTTGTTAGTAAAAAACTTACTATTTTATGCTGAAGTTTAAAACTTGCCACAATTACAATTCCTTACGTTAAAATAAGCCGTTTAGAATCAGTAGCCGTCGGTAACCAGCCTTCTGACAGCGGGGAGGGGGGGGGTGAAAGGGGCGCACCACCCAGCTTCACTTAAAAAAATCTGGAAGACCACGTATAGCTAATACGTCATGTTTGGTATCAATTTCGAATAAATCAAGAACGTAGATTTCATTTCTGATAATAAAAAACGCATTTTATGGGTTTTTAACTAAATTATATCACAAAATTAATTCTTAGTTTTTTTTATTTAGGGGCACTTTAATTCTAAATTATAGTAATATTTTGTGATAAACATAAATATTTTTTAAAAGTTTATTTCAAGTAGATTAAATAAAATAGAACATTTTAATTAATTTTATTAAAATTAACTCGTACATTTTTTTAAACATACTAAGAGTCACTATTTTCTTCTCACCGCTGCGCTGCGTTGTAAACCTCCATCAACTGGAAAATACGACTATGTACATTCATTTAACATGTTATTGATATAAGAACTTGATATTGTCAAACATAAAATACAGAAAAATCCTATGGCACATCATAATTTACTCTCCCTGAGACAAACTTTTAAAAAATAGGTGCGATAAAACACGATCAAATCGCGGAACGGAAACTGCTAAACATTGTTATGAATCAAACTGTTTCAACAAAATGTAATCTAGCAAAATTATAAATACTCCAGGCTTAAAGCTTTTTTATATCAGTATGTTACATTCCAAGACTGATTCTTCCAAAGATAATATTGTTATTATAGCTCATTACATTTTAAGACCGTCTTCATGCAGTTTTGCATCAATCTCAGCAATCCGCCCTTTATTTATAAATTAAATCTGTTTCGTGCATAATATACTGGCCACCAAAACGGGGTTAGATGAATAAGGTGTCCCTTTGTTTGCTTATTGCTTCTAAAACCAAGCAGGAGGCTGGAAAATAGCAAGACTCGTATCCTTCGACTAGCATAAAAGTACCGCACACAAACTTCACTCTACCTATATGGTTTTGATATGATGATTTGCGGTCAATGAAACTGCAGATCAAGCAGTAATTACTACTCGACAATCAATAACTATGTAGGAAACACCTTATCACAAAAAAAACACTATTTGGAAAATATACTTCTACTTCCATGATATTTCTGTATACCAGCATTTGTTACACGCATTTTACAAGGAACTTTGTTTGAGAGAGGCTAGGCATAATTTCATGGTTAAGTCTAACCCATCCTCTCTTTTGATTTAGGAAGCAAGAAGCAGACCATTCCTTTGTCTGAAAACCTTTCAGTTGTCAGAATATTGTGCATGGGACTGATTAAATAAATAAATGCAAGGCTTATCATAATTCGTCATAAAATGTTTTGAACTATATTTTTATTATATTATATATGGAGCATCCGTCTTGGAAAACAATATAACGATATAAATAAGCTGTAGGTAGGTGCCAGTAGTATTTATAATTTTGCCACATTACATTTAATTGAAAAATAGATGCATAACTTTGATTAGCCGTTTATTATTAAAGAGATACGACTTTCGGGCCTATTTTTTAAAAGTTTGTCTCAGGGAGAGTAAATTATGATGTGCCATAGGATTTTTCTGAATTTTATGTTTGACAATATCAAGTTCGTATATTAATAACATGTTAAATGAATGTACATAGTCGTATTTTACAGTTGATGGGGGTTTACAACGCAGCGCAGCGGTGAGAAGAAAATAGCGACTCTAGTGTCTTAAAAAAAATTGTACGAGTAAATGTTTATAAAAATAATATAAAAGTTCTATTTTATTTAATCTACTTGAAATAAACTTTTAAAAAATATTTACGTTTATCACAAAATATTACTATAATTTAGAATTAAAGTGCCTCTAAATAAAAAAAACTAAGAACTAATTTTGTGTTATAATTTGGTTAAAAACCCATAAAATGCGTTTTTTATTATCAGAAATGAAATCTACGTTCTTGATTTATTCGAAATCGATACCAAACATGACGTATTAGCTATACGTGGTCTTCCAGATTTTTTTAAGTGAAGCTGGGTGGTGCGCCCCTTTCACCCCCCCCTCCCCGCTGTCAGAAGGCTGGTTACCGACGGCTACTGATTCTAAACGGCTTATTTTAACGTAAGGAATTGTAATTGTGGCAAGTTTTAAACTTCAGCATAAAATAGTGAGTTTTTTACTAACAACCCTTTTCATGGCGGTTAAAAGAAAATTGCGGCCCGGGACAGCAAAAGATTTTTTTATGCGGTTTGTTATTAAGAAAAGTAATATAAAGTTATATATTTTTTAATCTACATAAACTAGACTTTATTAACATATTTTTTGTTTATTAAAAAAACTAGTATTTTTGAATTTACAGTAATTTGAACAATAAAAACGAAGTTACGTAATTCTAATTTTTAATTTTTTTGTTAAACAAATCATCACAAATGTCATTTTTTTATACGAGAAATGAAATCTACGTCCTCGATTTATCCGAAATTGATACCAAACTTGACCTATTAGCTATGTGTGGTCTCCCAGAATTTTTAAAATGAAGCCGAGTGGAGCGCCCCTTCCACCCCCCCTCCTCGCTGCCAGAGGGGGTGCTACCGAGGGCTACCGATCGAAATCAGCCTATTTTTACATTAGAAATCAATGTGCCAAGTTTCATGCTTCTACATGAAAAAAACAGGTTTGACCCATTTTTGTCGCTTAGTGACTCCACTATATTGTGCATATTCTCTTGAGGATTTTTTAAATATTCCGAGCGAAACAGCGTCAAATGTATTAAGCGTAACTCAAATTAATAATAATTTAAAAATAATAAATAAATTAACATGTTATTAAAGGGGACTAAACTTTTTGGTCTCGAGAGTAAGTATACGAGAAGCTTCGTATACCTACTTCGACGGAAAGTATTGTCACGGTAAAGAGATATACAGTAGTTTGACTCCATAGAAACGGGCGGAAAATGGAAGTGAATAGATGTCGGTAGATGTGGGTAGAAGTGGGTATATAATCCAGAAGCGGGTGCCACGCAGCGACGGGCGGACGTCGCGGTAGTTTTTTGCAAGTATTTAGTGTTATTTACGTTATTTACTTTTGACGTATGTATACATAATATAATAAATTATATAAAAATGGCAAAAAAATTTTGGTAGCTTGAACTTATCATTGAACTTATCAGGAAATCCAGAAATAACATTATTAACCCCCGACGCAAAATCGACGGGGGGTTATAAGTTTGACGTGTCTGTCTGTCTGTCTGTCTGTCTCTGTGTGTGTGTGTGTCTGTCTGTGGCAACGTAGCTCCCGAACGGATGAACGGATTTTGATTTAGTTTTTTTTGTTTGAAAGTAAGGTTAGTCGAGAGTGTTCTCAGACATGTTTGGTGGAAATCGGTCCAAGATGGCCGCCGCTACAAAATGGCGGATTACTTTTTTCTTCCGCGACCCCCTCAATATGGGTATCAAATGAAAGGGCTTAACTAGTAGAATACAACCCATTATATAAAATTAAAAATCCAAGGTGGCCGCCACCACAAAATGAAGAATTGCGTATTGCGTTGGGGGTTTTTTAAATTTTTAATTTAATTCACTTGTTTATCAAGCAACATGGAAAGGTAATAAAATTAAAAAGGTCAGTTAGTTAAAAAGGGGAGGAGGAGGGGGAAGGGGAGGAGGGGAAGGGGGGGAGGAGGGGAGGGGAATGGGAGGAGGGGGGAAGGAGGGGAGGGGAAGGGGAGGATGGGGAAGGAGGGGAGGGGGAAGGGGAGGATGGGGAAGGAGGGGAGGGGGAAGGGTAGGGGGGAAGGAGGGGAGGGGAAGGGAGGAGGGGAAGGGTATGAGGGGAAGGGGAGGGGGAAGGGAGGAGGGGAAGGGGTGGAGGTTGTCTTGTCTCTTGTCTTATCTCTTGTCTTGTCTCTTTTCTTGCCTCTTGTCTTGTCTCTTGTCTTGTCTCTTGTTTTGTCTTTTGTCTTGTCTTGGGTTTTAATATACGCCGCCACGACATGATAGGTAAGTAGGTAGTAGGTAGGTAGCTCAAGTAAGTAGATGATATGAAACAGGTAGGTACCTAGTACCTACTGTATGCGGGCAGCGGCTGCCCGGCAGCCCTATGACTTGCGCATGTACCGCGCGACTGTAGGTATTTATGTTCAAAAATCACGCTCAGTCAAACTACTGTATATCTCTTTACCGTGGTATTGTGTACTTTCACAAATTCAAAACCATTTCTAAAAACCATCGGCTTGATGGCCTAGATGATACCATAAATATCTCCTTAGCTTTTAGGAACTATTATTTTTATTATTAAACTTACCTTAAAAACAGTTAACTGTTGAGCAATAAAATCTATATAAAATAAAATGGAAGTTTTTGTGCAACCATAACTCATAACACACAAAAAGGATTCAATATAAGAGATAAAAAAAAGTTGTAGGTACGTAAAAAAAGACACTCTGTGCTATTTTACAAGCTTTATATTACTTTCACCTGTCTGTTGTCTGTCTGTCTGTCTGTCTGTAATCAAATCTTGCAAGTTTAATTTGACCCACTTCCCGGTTTCCAATTGAGCTGAAAATTTGCATGCGTGTGTAAAACGGATGACAATGCAATATTTTTATGACATCGAGCTGATCTGATGATGGAGCTGGAAGGTGGCCATAGGAACTCCGTCATAAAACAACGCAACCCCATCGAGTTTGGGCTCATTTGATTCGTCTTGACGAGTACTTTATGATACAAGACGATAATTATAATTATAGTCGGGCCAGCCTAAAAGGCCACATTTGACAGATGTCAGTCATAGCTAACTAGTGTTGGGACATTGTTTGTTTATTTCGATTACAGGATATGAATCGATACGATCTTCAAACACGTTGGAATCGAATACAGTTTTATAAAAACATTCATAAAGTCTAATTAATTTTAATAGGTTTTGGTTGTAAACATGTAATGGCGTCATGGGCTAGTTTTGCCAGAAACATCTCACGAGTTATAAAAAAAAACCTGTAAGAAAAAATATGTTTATTCTCTATACATTACACAATTTTATTTTAATTACATTATATTTTACTATAATTTAATCACAATATTAACAATGTATTTTATTTTAATCGCAATAGGTATAGTTATTTATTTCAGATCAAATATTCAATCCAAGTTATAATTGCATTCGATTCTACATTTCAAATTTCGATTTCGCGATTTTATTGGGTAGCATCCTTATTGTTTTAAAAACAAAAACTGATTGACGTGACCTTGTATAGGATGTCCTATTTATTCATCTAAAGTTTTTACCCCCAACCACAGATAAAAGAATACTAGTAGTAGCCCCAACGCAAAAACGGTGGGGTGTTATAAGTTTGACGTGTTTGTTTGTCTGTCTGTTTGTGTATCTGTCTGTGGCATCGTTGCCGAACGGATTAATGAAGTTTGTTTATTTTTTTTCATATTTAAGATTAATAATATTAGTCGGGAATGTTCTTAGCTATGTTTGAACCTAAAATCGCCACGCCGCCACGAAATGGTGTATAACATATTTTTTAAAGTTTAAAAATAAACAATGACTTGAAACAAAAATTAAGTTTTTTTTTTTTTTTTTTTTAGTTTTTTTGTTAAACATAATGCCACAAATAGTTGTTTTATATCAGAAATGAAATCTATAGGTACCATCGGCTTATCCGAAATTGACACCGAAATTTTCCTCGTGGCTCTACATGATCTCCCAGAGTTGATTAAATGAAGCAGGGTGGAGCGGCCCCTTTACCCCCCCTTCCTTACTGCCAGAAGAGGTACAAGGGGGGGTTTTTCGATCTTAATCAGCTTATTTTGAGCAACAAAAAAGGGGGCTGGAAACTTCAGCAACACCTCGAGCCATTGGCATTTATTTTTTGGGACAATCACTAATCACTACAACTATCGTCATCACTGCTGCTGTCCGCACTTAGGGATATTATTAATTTGTTTTGAACAATATTGTCTATTACACCTATATCCCTTATTTATATCCTATATTGTGTGTGTGAGCAGGCGCGGATCCAGGTGGGGGGGGGGGGTCAAGGGGGTCATGACCCCCCCAAAATCCTAGTCGGAAAAAAAATCTGATCATATCGACTCGTTTTACGCTTCTTTCATAGGTACTCGTAGTTACTAATTTATGAACTTACAAGTTCATAAATTTGTTTCGCTGTTGATAGCGGATTGAGTAATTTGTGTACTTAATTTTTTTTCAGTCCTCGCCTACAAATTATCCGTAGGTAGCAAGCTGCGCAGCTTCTCTCATAGTAAGGATTAATTGGTTCATATTAACTGCTACAAATCGTTCCCGCTTAATGTTGTTTTTGCAACTCAGTCTTTGCGCTTGCAGCGAGGACTTTGTGCATATGTATAATATTCAATTATTTTTGGCACAATTTTTAAAAGGCAAAATTTTCTCGGTGCTCGCATCGAGTTACTCGCGCTTTTATTAATAAGGGTTTTTAATTTCTTTGCCACTTGGATCAAGCTAAGCGCAGATTTTTTGGAACTGATTTTTTTTTTCCCCCACTCGCAGCGAGCTGAAATGAGAATATTTAGTTTCCTTGCCACTCGGAGTAGTGGGGGACTTTAGTGCAAAACCTGTTTTTTTCTTGCAGAAGCATGAAACTTGGCACATTGATTCCTTATGTCAAAATAAGCTGATTTCGATCGGTAGCCTAATGGAAGGGGCCCTCTGGTAGCGGGGAGGGGGGGTGGAGGGTGCGCTCCACCCGGCTTTGTTTTAAAAATTCTGGAAGACCACGCATAGCTAATACGTCAAGTTTGGTATCAATTTCGGATAAATCGAGGACGTAGATTTCATTTCTAGTATAATAAAATGACATTTGTGATAATTTGTTTAACAAAAAAATTAAAAATTAGAATTACGTAACTTCGTTTTTATTGTTCAAATTACTGTAAATTCAAAAATACTAGTTTTTTTAATTAACAAAAAATATGTTAATAAAGTCTAGTTTATGAAAATTAAAAAATATATAATTTTATGTTACTTATCTTAATAACAAACCGCATAAAAAAATCTTTTGCTGTCCCGGGCCGCAATTTTCTTTTAACCGCCATGAAAAGGGTTGTTAGTAAAAAACTTACTATTTCATGCAGAAGTTTAAAACTTGCCACAATTACAATTCCTTACGTTAAAATAAGCCGTTTAGAAACAGTAGCCGTCGGTAACCAGCCTTCTGACAGCGGGGAGGGGGGGGTGAAAGGGGCGCACCACCCAGCTTCACTTTAAAAAATCTGGAAGACCACGTATAGTTAATACGTCAAGTTTGGTATCGATTTCGAATAAATCAAAGACGTAGATTTCATTTCTGATATTAAAAAAACGCATTTTATTGGGTTTTAACCAAATTATTACACAAAAATAATACTTAGTTTTTTTATTTAGAGGCACTTTAATTCTAAATTATAGTTATATTTTGTGATAAACATAAATATTTTTTAAAAGTTTATTTCAAGTAAATTAAATAAAATAGAACATTTTAATTAATTTTATTAAAATTAACTCGTACATTTTTTTAAGATACTAAGAGGGACTATTTTCTTCTCACCGCTGCGCTGCGTTGTAAACCCCCATTAACTGCAAAATACGACTATGTACATTCATTTAACATGTTATTGATATAAGAACTTGATATTGTCAAACATAAAATACAGAAAAATCCTATGGCACATCATAATTTACTCTCCCTGAGACAAACTTTTAAAAAATAGGTGCGATAAAACGCGATCAAATCGCGGAACGGAAACTGCTAAACATTGTTATGAATCAAACTGTTTCAACAAAATGTAATCTAGCAAAATTATAAATACTCCAGGCTTAAAGCTTTTTTATATCAGTATGTTACATTCCAAGACTGATTCTTCCAAAGATAATATTGTTATTATAGCTCATTACATTTTAAGACCGTCTTCATGCAGTTTTGCATCAATCTCAGCAATCCGCCCTTTATTTATAAATTAAATCAGTTTCGTGCATAATATACTGGCCACCAAAACGGGGTTAGATGAATAAGGTGTCCCTTTGTTTGCTTATTGCTTCTAAAAGCAAGCGGGAGGCTGGAAAATAGCAAAACTCGTATCCTTCGACTAGCTTAAAAGTACCGCACACAAACTTAACTCTACCTATATGGTTTTGATATGATGTTTTGCGGTCAATGAAACTGCAGATCAAGCAGTAATTACTACTCGACAATCAATAACTATGTAGGAAACACCTTATCACAAAAAAAACACTATTTGGAAAATATACTTCTACTTCCATGAAATGTCTGTATACCAGCATTTGTTACACGCATTTTACAAGGAACTTTGTTTGAGAGAGGCTAGGCATAATTTCTTGGTTAAGTCTAACCCATCCTCTCTTTTGGTTTAGGAAGCAAGAAGCAGACCATTCCTTTGTCTGAAAACCTTTCAGTTGTCAGAATATTGTGCATAGGACTGATTAAATAAATAAATGCAAGGCTTATCATAATTCGTCATAAAATGTTTTGAACTATATTATTATTATATTATATATGGAGCATCCGTCTTGGAAAACAATATAACGATATAAATAAGCTTTAGGTAGGTGCCAGTAGTATTTATAATTTTGCCACATTACATTTAATTGAAAAATAGATGCATAACTTTGGTTAGCCGTTTATTATTAAAGAGATACGACTTTCGGGCCTATTTTTTAAAAGTTTGTCTCAGGGAGAGTAAATTATGATGTGCCATAGGATTTTTCTGAATTTTATGTTTGACAATATCAAGTTCTTGTATCAATAACATGTTAAATGAATGTACATAGTCGTATTTTACAGTTGATGGGGGTTTACAACGCAGCGCAGCGGTGAGAAGAAAATAGCGACTCTAGTGTCTTAAAAAAAATTGTACGAGTAAATGTTTATAAAAATAATATAAAAGTTCTATTTTATTTAATCTACTTGAAATAAACTTTTAAAAAATATTTATGTTTATCACAAAATATTACTATAATTTAGAATTAAAGTGCCTCTAAATAAAAAAAACTAAGAACTAATTTTGTGTTATAATTTGGTTAAAACCCATAAAATGCGTTTTTTATTATCAGAAATGAAATCTACGTCTTTGATTTATTCGAAATCGATACCAAACATGACGTATTAGCTATACGTGGTCTTCCAGATTTTTTTAAGTGAAGCTGGGTGGTGCGCCCTTTTCACCCCCCCTCCCCGCTGTCAGAAGGCTGGTTACCGACGGCTACTGATTCTAAACGGCTTATTTTAACGTAAGGAATTGTAATTGTGGCAAGTTTTAAACTTCAGCATGAAATAGTAAGTTTTTTACTAACAACCCTTTTCATGGCGGTTAATAGAAAATTGCGGCCCGGGACAGCAAAAGATTTTTTTATGCGGTTTGTTATTAAGATAAGTAATAAAAAATTATATATTTTTTAATCTACATAAACTAGACTTTATTAACATATTTTTTGTTAATTAAAAAAACTAGTATTTTTGAATTTACAGTAATTTGAACAATAAAAACAAAGTTATGTAATTCTAATTTTTAATTTTTTTGTTAAACAAATCATCACAAATGTCATTTTATTATACTAGAAATGAAATCTACGTCTTCGATTTATCCGAAATTGATACCAAACTTGACCTATTAGCTATGTGTGGTCTCCCAGAATTTTTAAAATGAAGCCGGGTGGAGCGCCCCTTCCAACCCCCCTCCTCGCTGCCAGAGGGGGTGCTACCGAGGGCTACCGATCGAAATCAGCCTATTTTTACATTAGAAATCAATGTGCCAAGTTTCATGCTTCTGCATGAAAAAAACAGGTATGACCCATTTTTGTCGCTTAGTGACTCCACTAGAGCTAGCTAAGCGCACATCATTCGTGCTGAAAAATTCAAATTTTTTTTGACGCTCGCACCGAGCTGCTCGCCGTTTTATAAATAATGTTTAGTTTCCTAGCCAATCGGAGCAAACTAAACGCAGATTTATGGTACTGAAAAATTCAATGTTTTCTCGGCGCTCGCAGCCAGCTGCTCGCGCTTTATAAGTAAGAATATTTTTTCCTTGCCCCTCGTAGCTAGCTATAGCTAGTATGTAAGTGAATAACTAGGGAATCCTTGTATGGACGTAAAGTGTTTTAGGTTAAAGTTCGTCTTTAATGATTTTAAGAGTTAAATTAAGTCTTAAAATTATTTCCTAAATTCATTACAACACTAATATATTTAAAAAATAAAAGCAATTTTCGAAAAATAGTAAATTTTTTAGAACACTCTGTAAGGGAATTTTCATGAAATGTCAAATGTGGCCTTTTAGGCCGGCCCGACTATAAAGCTTGTTTTTAAAAAGTATTTTTAAAATTTCACTTGTTACTTCTGTGCTCTGTGCAGATGCACACTTTTCACGAAAGGAGTCCCTTAGACGGGGCGCCACTATCGCGCGTTTTAAAGTTTATATAAATATAGGTAGATAAAATTTTTACTTCTCATAATTTCTTAAATTTACTTTATCTAACAAATAAAAATTATTTAGGGTATGTACAGTAGGTACAGTAATAATCGATTAAATTAAATTTATTTCCGCTAAATACCGCGGGATCTCGCGAAAAGATAATATGTATGTAGTTTATCTCAAATGGAGGTAGTCAGTAGTCCTTTTCACGAAAGAGGTCCCGCGGAATTTAGCGGAACTAAATTTAATTTTATTGATTATTACTGGCTTTCATATCCTATTTCATTATTATTTGTTAGATAAAATAAATACCCTTTTAATTAAGAAATTAAATAATATGAGAAATTATGAAGAGTTAAAATGTTCTAAAGATATTTTAACTTTTAAAATGTGCGATAGTGGCGCTCCGCAAAAAGGACTTCTTTCTTAAAAAGCACTCTATTTTGTAGAGTAGGTGCACCGTGCACCTTTCACCTGCAAGCACAGTGGCGGCAGCAAAATCGGGCGCCGCTGTTATATTTATTTCTGTCCAGATTCTGGACAGAAATAAATACCAGAAACAACGATCACTAGTACGTAGACTCTGGCGCCCTCGCACTGTTTAAGATTAACATCGAAAACTATAGAGATTACTGGCCGACTGGCCGCTGGCCGCTGGCCACAGGCCACAATGGGCAGAGTGGTCTACCTAAGTTATTTACGATAATACAATTACTAAATATTTAGTTATTTACTAATAAACTAAATATGACCTAATAAATTATTAGGTTCAGTTGTCTTTTTAATGTAAGGCACAACAGATCAATGATGTAAGGTGCATATTTTTTCTCCCGTACATCTTCATAGCCAAAGTCGTTACGTATGACTCTACCTATTTGGTCCTAATTACTAATTTGAGCCCTAATGAAAAGAGCTTATAAAAAGCGAGCTGACATACAAATAATATTATTTTATGCTGTATTATAAGATTTATTTCAATATTGTTGGCTCTCGCAAATAAATATATTGTATGTACGACCTCTTTTTAAATAAGTTTCAGTCAAGTGTCAGTCGATTCATTTTGCCGCGCTTTTGGAAAGCGGATGAAATTTTTTGTGTTCTTGGATAATAATTTTGCAATAAGTGCTAAACGCGTATTAATAGTGGGTTTAATAAACGTTGAGTGTTTGTGAATGTGATTTACTGTCGAAGAATGGAAAAAAGTTCAACAGTCTGCTATTTTCAAGAATCGTCACCAAATGAATCGATGTGATTCGATAAACGCCCACTCTTTATCAAATTTTGGAGGGAATATCCTCCAATAAACAAGGAACTTAAAATTATAATAAAGTTTTCGACTGAAGGACTTGTATCCATGGTCAGAATAATTTTTTTTTTTTTTTAACTCAACACTGGCAAAATGCAACTGTTGCCATAATATTAAAAAAAAAAAGTGTCAGTCATCAGTTGTGACGTTTCAGCCAAATATAAAAAAGAACGTTTCAGAATTTATTGAGGGTCCGATATTTAGAGCAAAAATAATTATTTATTTTCCCTTAAAACACATTTCTACTATTTGTATTTATTTTTAATACTTACAAGTGGTTTCATATACGTTTAAATAGTTAGTTTTAAGTCAACATGTGGAGTGATTCTTTGCTCATTGTATTCATCTCAGTTTGCACAGCTTTTCTGGGTGAAGGTAAGTTGTCACGCTTTACAACGTAGCTGAATGGCAAGGCCCCTGTCTTGTTGAACAGTATTAATTTATATCTAAGATGCATCCATCCACTGTTTCGTATTTTCAAGTCGTCCAGCATAACCTAAAGATTACTTTTATTATATTGATTATCCCTCTTCATACCTGTATAAGAATGAACCTGTGGAATGGACCCAGGACTCCGAACTAAGTGTTAATTTTCAAGCAATCTGAAGAGATATTTTTTTATTTCAATACCTACATAAATGTTTGAATTATGCATTAATATATTATTTCAGAATCTCTCAATGTTCCCTTATATAAAATTGCAACGAAATCAGTCGTGAGGTTTGGGGGAGATGACACATGAAATACACTAATAATTATATTGTTGTTTGAATAATAACATTTTACAATATAAGTAAAATTATGTGATTTTTCCAAGTCAAATGTTGATTTGAACTTACATGCTCATTTCCTTTGCAGGTCTAACATGGATTTTAGTGTACAGAACAGAAAAATATCAGAAACTCAAAGTAGAAGTGGAACGGCAAAGCAAAAAATGTAAGTTTCAATTAAATGATAATGTTTTTGTTGCTGTATGTCAAATTTCGAGTACAGATATAAAATAACACTGCACAAGGGTATTCTTTATATTTTTTATTTTAAGTGGAAAAACGTAAGGAGGCTCATGGAGATTCCCTGGATAAACAACACAAAAAGAAAATAGAGAGAGAAGAGGAACGGCTCAAGAATAACAACAGAGACCTGTCATTGGTGAAAATGAAATCTATGTTCGCCATAGGATTTGCATTTACAGCGCTTCTAAGCATGTTTAACAGTATGTAAGTAAAATTCTGAGCCAATAATTAAGATTATCTGAACACATTGACTGCAGAACACGACTGCTGTGTTTTTGAGGTGACACACACACACAAATTTTGTGTTTTGTCAACTGAAACTAAACTAAATAAAAAAAACCAAACTAAATAAAATAAAATAGTCCTGGCTGCATCTTGATGATTTACTTGCTGAAAAGTAGCCAATGTCTTATTCTAGGAGATGCATCCTTGCCAAACTTCAGCCCAATTGGACCAGTCATTTAGGATTTTGGACTAAGAAACATCCATTGATATTCTCTATTTATTCACAGGATTTTTTTCTGTTGAATATGATTGATTTAGATATGAAATAGGTAAATAAGATCGTATATAATGTCTTAACTTACGCAGATATAGTAATAAAAAATACTGCTATAACTGTGATGATGATAATTTTGCTTGCTTTTTTTTGGTGATTTTTTTTTGATAACATAATACCAAGTGTCAATGTCCTATTTTCTGTGTGCATCAGAAACATAGTATACATAAACCCTAAGCTTATTATAATTGTTCTTTTTTTCAGATTTGATGGCAGAGTAGTTGCAAAGTTACCATTTTATCCCATATCTTGGATCCAAGGGCTCAGCCACAGGAATCTGACTGGTGATGACTATACGGACTGCTCCTTCATATTCCTGTACATTTTGTGCACTATGAGTATTAGGTTAGTAATATTAGTTAATTACTTTAAAATAAATGACGGAGGGAACTGGATGAGACTCGCACAGGATCGGAAGGTGTGGTGTGAACATAAGGAGGCCTATGTACCCAGGAGTCAGCAGTGAATGGATACGGGCTGAGTAGATAGATAGAAATGACAGTGGCTCAACCAAAGTAAACTTTTTTGCCAGTGAGGGATTTATCCCGCCTTCTAGGTTTAGTCTGCTTACATCTCTAATCTCTATAGATGCGGCTATCCGCATCATTACTTAAAATCGTGTGAGACCATGGTCAAAGGCTAAGCTATACCATGTTATTACAAAACGCGGACTAACAATTGTACCAGCATTAAAAAACACACACAAAGCGAACATTCAACATGAGTTACTGTTAATCCCAGTATTATCGTAAGTCCGCGTTTTGTACATGGATAATAAAAATAAAAAAATAAAAATTATTTTAGGAACACATAATATTACTTGAATGATAAGTTTTTTTGGTCTATTTAAATTTAAGTCCCTCTGCAGTAATCAAATTTGTGAAAAATAAGAAATTGTGACTCATACAATTTGTTCTACCATAGTTTGTATAGTATGCTATGCAAGTTATTCCTACATTTTACTTTCATGTTGGTAGGAGTGAATTTCGACACTAAAAAGCTGGTCACTACCTATCTTGTTATACAGAGTTATTAGTAATTTGAAAAACTGCTAGTAAATAGTTATTATGTGAGAAGTCTACTATTGGTGACAAATACCTATATCGTTATTCAACTAATATAATAAAAGTGGACCCGCGCGCACTTCGTCGCGCTTCAAAACCGCATCAAAAACCGTTGCGTTGTTTTAAAGATATAAGCATACACAGGGACACAGATGCGGGAAGCAACTTTATTTTATACCGCTTTTTTTGTAGTATAAATGAACTCTTTTTGTTGCAGACAAAATATACAAAAACTACTTGGGTTCGCACCTTCTCGAGCTGCCTCGAAACAAGGCGGCGCTTTGTTTGCTACCCCTCCTCCACAGTTCAAATAATAGTGCATTTAATGTTGAATGGTTCAAAATTAGAATAAGGTTTCCATAATATTGATGAGTGTTACAAAACATTTTTGGTTTTTATTCGGTTTGTTAAAGGTTCAGATTTTGTAAAATGAAGATCAAGTTTTAAAAATATTTTAGTTTCATTATTTTATCTTCTAAGCTATCATAAACTTATATTCTAAGTTGATTCCTTATAATAGAGGTAGAAAATAAAATGTGTTTTGTTCTAACAATTGTTTTATTGACTAAATTTAGGAATAAATTAATTGATATAAACAACATAATAATTAATAAACATTTAAGTCCACTATAGGCTGTGATGTTATAAACCTATCAAACCCAAATCTTGTGAGGTCAACGGTTACGAATCTACTGTTGATGATCAACTCTGCAATGGCTCTTCCTATGCCAGGGGAATGTTGACAACCTGTAAAACAACCTATTATAAAATACCTACTTTTCACTTTTTTTGAAAGAATGAAAACAAATTTATTATACACTAGAATATGTAATGAACGTTTAAAATTAATTGATTTTCCCTCTGAATTTAACTGTGCTGATAAAAATTACCAAGAACAAGACCACATACTTGTAATTGACAATATTATGTACCATAAAATTGTTGATGCGTTATGTATGGCTGCCGCTGAAAGTCATAGTATTGATAAACCAAGAAGAAAAGCACCAGTGATAGGATGGAACAGACATGTTCGTGAGGCTCATAGGGAGGCGAGGTCTAAGTTTATGAGTTGGGTTCTATGGGGTAAACAGAAGGCAGGTCAAGTATGGGAAGAGATGCGTGATAGTCGTAAAATCTTTAAATCACGCTTGATGTGGTGTCAACAACCGAGAGCAAATAAAGATGGACATACTCGCATCTCACCATTCAAAGAATGATTTCCGTAACTTCTGGAAGACCACGAGAAAGTTAAATAATAGGCCAGCCCTTCCTGTGAGCGTCAATGATGTCTGTGATCAGCAAGGTATTGCAAATTTGTTCAAAGACCACTTTACAGTAAAATCACCGTTGGGACCATCACGGTTATTCTGTGCTATCGGGCATCATGGGCAGGAGCTTAGTACCAGGTTTTTAGCGAAGGATGTGAGGAGAGTGCTAAAATCAATGTCGCGTGGGAAGTCTCCTGGACATGATAGCCTAAGCATTGAACACCTAAAGCATGCGGGCGTCCACCTGCCTAGATTTCTTGCTATGCTTTATACGCTATGTGTAGGGCACTCATACTTGCCAGTGGATATGATGAAAACCGTGGTGGTGCCAATCGTTAAGAGTAAGACTGGTGACTTGAGTGACGTCAGCAACTACAGGCCAATTTCATTGGCCACTGTGCTAGTGAAGGTGCTTGATGGCTTGCTTGATACACAGCTCGACCGGTACATTAGTGTACATGACAACCAATTTGGATTCAAACCAGGTTTGTCGACTGAATCGGCGATTTTGTGTCTTAAGCAAACTGTCAAGTACTACTCCGACAGAGGCACGCCCATTTATGCTTGTTTCCTTGACCTTTCGAAGGCGTTTGACCTGGTTCATTATGACATTTTATGGCAAAAATTAGACGGCACTGCCATGCCAAAAGAACTAGTGCAAATGCTCAAATATTGGTATTTGAACCAGGTCAATGTCGTTAGATGGGCGAGTATGCTGTCGGAGCCGTACAGGTTGGAGTGCGGTGTGAGGCAGGGGGGGCTAACGTCTCCGAAGCTTTTCAACCTGAACGTGAACGCGCTCATCGAGGAGCTCAGCAGCACCCATGTCGGCTGCCACGTTGACGGAGTTGCAGTCAACAATATAAGCTATGCGGATGACATGGTGTTGCTGAGTCCCTCGGTGAATGGACTGTCTAGGTTGCTGCGTACCTGTGAATGTTACGCGTTTGGTCACGGACTATTATATAACTCGAAGAAGAGTGAATGTATGGTCTTTCAGGCCAGGGGTCGAAAATGCCCAGAGACAATTCCATCTGTCAAATTAAACGGGACCCAACTTAATAGGGTTCAGCAATTTAGATATCTCGGGCATATCGTGTCCTCTGACCTGAACGATGACGCAGATATCGACAGAGAGCAGAGGGCGTTGTCTGTGAGGGCCAATATGATAGCTCGCCGGTTCGCACGTTGTTCGGGGGCGGTCAAAATAACTCTTTTTAGAGCATTTTGTACGTCCCTATACACGGCGAGCCTGTGGGTGGCATATACGCAAAAGCAGTACAATGCCCTTCGCGTGCAATATAACAATGCGTTTAGGGTGCTGATGAGGCTGCCCCGGCGCTGCAGCGCGTCGGGGATGTTCGCCGACGCCCGCATCGACTGCTTCTACACGACGATGCGGAAGCGGTGCACATCCCTGGGGCGCAGGCTCCGGGCCACCTCCAACACCATCCTAAACGTATTCGCGAGTAGGTTTGATTGTCAATACATCAACCATTGCTATATGGTTCATGTGTTGACAAATAAACGATGACTCAGAGGCAGCCAAGTTATTAATAATTGTTTAATTATAATATTTATTTTCATTTGAATAATAATTTGGTAATTTTGATTTGATTATAATTTAATTTTAATTTATTTTGTATGTAATTTCATAATAATTTTATTTTTGACATTTTAATTTTCAAATTTATTTTGTACTAGCTGACCCGCGCGCACTTCGTTGCGCGTGACAGTCAATTGATAAAGCGAAAATTTGGTGGAGCCATTTAGAATTTAGACTATGATTGTATTTCCATCCCCGCGACTTTGTTAGCGTATGTATATTTGCTCCCGCTGTAGGTAGTGAAGTATTCTTCTTTCTTCTTCTTTTATTCTTATATCGGGCTGGGTATTTCAATGCAGTTTTGTTTCGCTGCCGTAGGAACCAATCCTATGTCCTTCCCTAGAGGTCAAACTTTCTCGGTTTAGCGGTTGTTGATTGCATTAACAAATTTTCACGCCTCTTTTCAGGAATTAAAACTATTTGTAGTCCTTTCCCGGTAACTCTTTAACGTATCTCTATACAGTAGAGATACGTTAAAGAGTTACCTTAACTTAAATTATTATTGGTAACTATTTTCTCACACTATCCTTCCCGCGACTCAAATCAATTCCGTGGTTTCTGAATTTCCATTAAAACTGACCCTCCTTCCCTCCTCCTTTAATACAGATTCTCCCTTAAAGTTAATTTCAGACATAAATAAAACGGTCAAGTACGAGTAGGACTCGAGCACCGAGGGTTCCGTATAAACCTACGGCATTCTACGGAACCCTAAGGAAAAGTGGGTATAATATTATATACTGTAGGTTAGATTCCCTTGCGAGTACTTGCGAGTTTGAAAATATGCGGCTAAAATTGCTGTTTCTTTTGATTTCGTTGACATAGATGTTTAATTTTTTTACAGCCTAAAGTTATTATAAAGCTGAGTATTTGGTATGAATTTCAATTTAATACCTGTACGCGTTCTTGAGGAAAGGGATAGTAAATACAAAATTATTAAAAATATTTTTTATATGATGTAACTAAAAATTTACAGTTTTCGCAATTTTTCCTGTGCCTGTGATTTAAAACGTTGCTGCGAACCAAATTTCAAGATTCTGAGTTAACGGCAAGTAAGTTTTGATTCCCTTGAGAGTAGTCGCGAGTTAAAAAATACGGCTAAAATTGCTGTTTCTTTTGAATGCGTTGAGATAGAGGTTTGATTTTATTACAGTTTAAAGGTATTATAGACTTTAGTATTTGATATGAATTTAAGTTTAACACCTGCACGCGTTCATGAGAAATAAGGTAGTAAGTATGAAATTATTAAAAATATTTTTTTACATGATGTAACTAAAAATGTACAATTTTCGGAATTTTTCCTTTATCTGTGCTCTAAGGAATTGCTTTTTACCAAATTTCAAGATTCTACGTTCACGGCAAGTACCCTGTAGGTTTTGGTTTTTTGAGAGTAGTTGCGTGTTTAAAATTTCGGCTAAAATTGCTGTTTCTTTTGAATGCGTTGAGATAGTGGTTTGATTTTATTACAGTTTAAAGGTATTATAGGCTTTAGTATTTGATATGAATTTCAGTTTAATACCTGCACGCGTTCATGAGAAAAGGGGTAGTAAGTATAAAATTATTCAAAATATTTTTTTCATATGATGAAATTGAAAATTTATGGTTTTCAAACTTTTTCCTTTATTTGTGCTCTAAGGAGTTGCTTCGTGCCAAATTTCAAGATTCTGAGTTCACGGGAAGTGCCCCGTAGGTTTTGATTTATTTGGTAATGTCGAAAATTTGCTGAAATTTGCGACATATTCGACTATATCTTTTGATTGCGTTGGCCTAGAAGTTTGAATTTTTCACAGCTCTAAGAAGCAATGGACCTTAGTATTTCCTATAAATTTCAGCTTGTTACCTCCACGCGTTCCTGAGAAAAAGGGTGTTGACAGACAGACGGACGGACGGACGGACAACAAAGTGATCCTATAAGGGTTCCGTTTTTTCCTTTTGAGGTACGGAACCCTAAAAACTTTTCATTAACAGAACTTAAGCTATCGCTTAACATTAATTTAGCTCATTTTAGGTTCAGCGGTTACTTATTTCCATGCAAAGTTTTTCAAAAATGATTCCCGTTCTCGTGAGAATTTCACAAAATTCCTCCTTATCGGTCGCCTACGTTACATAAAGAATACGTTGTCCAAATTTCATCTAAAACGAAGAAGCGGTTACCAATCTACCTTTTCTTCCTTCTTCTAAACTGAAACTCAATAGTGTCAGCGGTTTCTGATCTCCCATACAATCTTTGACCCTCCAATAATAGTAAAAATTATTCAATGTTCCTAAACACAATCTATACAACTAATTGCCGCACCCGTGGGAATTTCGCAAAATCCCTTCTTATGGGTCGTTTGCGTTACTTAAAGAACACGCTGTTCAAATTTCAGCTAAAACAAAAAAGAAGGTTAACGATTTCTTACACAAACTTGTATGACCCCCCCCAACCCCTTAAAGGTTGATTTCTGGAATAAAATGTATCGCATATCATTGTTTAGGATTCAATCTACCTCTGTACCAAATTTTAGCTCAATAGGGTCAGCGGTTCTAAATTTCCAGTACATACTTTGACCCCCTCTTTACCCACCCTTAAATGTAAATTTCTGTCATAAAAGCTATTCAGTGTTCCTAAACACCGTCCAAACAATCGTTTTACAAAATTTCAGCTCAATCGGTTCGGTGGTTACGGATTTGCATACAATCGTTTTTCGGAAATAATTCCCGTTCCTGGGGGAATTTTGCAAATATCTCTTTTTATCGATCACTTATGTTACCTAAAGAACACGCTGACCAAATTTCAGCTTAAACAATGTAGCGATTAACGATTTCTTACACAAACTTGCACCCCCCTTTCCCCCCTCTTAAATGTTGATTTCTGGGATAAAAAGTATTCCATATCATTTTTTAACACTCAATCTACCTTTGTACCAAATTTTAGCTCGATAGAGTCAGCGGTTCTAAATTTCCCATACAAACTTCGACCCCCCTTTACCCCCCTTAAAAGTAAATTTCTGACATAAAAACTATTTAAAGTTTCTAATCACAATCCCAACAATCGTTTTACAAAATTTCAGCTCAATCGATTCAGCGGTTACGGATTTGCATACAAACGTTTTTCGGGAATAATTCCCGTTCCCGGGGGAATTTTGCAAAAATCCCTTGTTATAGGTCGCCTACGTTACCTAAAGAACACGCTGGTCAAATTTCAGCTTAAACAAAGAAGCGGTTACCGATTTCCCATTCAAACTTTGACTTCCTTTATCCCGCCTTAGAAGTTGATTTTTGGGATAAAAAGTATACCATACAATTTTTTAGGACTCAATCTACGTCTGTACCAAATTTCAGCTCAATAGGGTCAGCGGTTCTAAATTTTCCATACAAACTTCGACCCCCCTTTACCCCCCCTTAAAAGTAAATTTCTGACATAAAAGCTATTTGATGTTTCTAATTACAATTCCAATAATCGTTTTACAAAATTTCAGCTCAATCGGTTCAGCGGTTACAGATTTGCATACATTCGTTTTTCGGGAATAATTCCTGTTCCTGAGGGAATTTCAAAAAATCGCTTCTTATTGCACGAAGAAATTTTCCTAGGAATACACTGTCCAAATTTCAGCTCAATCCGTGCAGCCGTTTGGGCTGTGCGTTGATAGAACAAAAGTGTATTAACGATTTTATATAATAGAATAAGTAAATCTTTAGATAGATATAACTCTTTTATTTAAAAACCGATTTAAATAAAACCAATACTATTTACAAATTAGAGAAATTTGCAGCGTTTTAGCGAAAACTGCATACAATTCGGTTGTGCCGTTTTATCACACATAAGTAATAACCTTTTTACAAATTAAGCCTAATAAAACTACTCTGGTAAATTTTCGTTTATGGCGCCATCGATAGATGGCGTATTTTTAGTTTGTCGCACTTTTTGCTTTTTGATTTTTTTGAATTGAATTTACTTTATATTCTATTACTTTTACTTTGAAATTTTGATGTAAATTAGGGGCGATGTGTCCGATATAAATGATTATTATTTATTTTATTATTTTATTTTACGTTTCCCTAGGAAAAATTGACAAAATGTTTTACGATCTAGATCGCGCAAGCGACTTTTTCGCGTCGTTTTGTTCATATGCGTATTTTCACAGTTCACCTTAGTAAAGGATCACAATGAATGGGGAGAAATTTCCATTCTTATTATATGTATGGATGGATGATATTTTATAATAATTTTATTTTTGACATTTTAATTTCAAATTCATTTCAAATTTTTTATTTTAAATATAATGTAATTTTAATTCAATTTGATATCATATTAATAACTTTATTTATTTATTTTTTAAATGGATTGTTTTTCTAATGTATACGACTTGTGTATTTTGGTCGAAATAAATGAATTAAATTGAATTGCCAAATTTTACACAATTTACAAAAATAAATTAAATTAAAAGAAAAAAAATATTACATTAATTGGCAATAGGGATAGCCTCAGCGTATAACTACGTCAACCCAGAGTTGGCGTAGTGGCTGGTTTTCAGGCTGCCCCTTTGCTCTAACTAAGATGGTTCGTCGAGAGGTTTGTCATAGCGGGTTTTAAATAGATATACACATTTTGTGGCCAATATAAAAACGTACTTGAATGACAATTAAGGTGAAAATCGCACTAGGCTGCAACTGCACTGCAGCGGTGCGGTGTGTCCAAGTAATTTGTATGAAAATGCCACGTCGCGCCTCTGCGTGGTGCGGTATGTCCCATACATTTTCATACAAAGATACTTTGCCGCGCCTCTGCCGCTTAGTGTGATTTCACCTTTAGTATTCATTTTAACCCAACTGTGATCCCTTTTAATTTTTTAGTGTTAGCCAGATTATATAGCTTACATAAGGGTCATTTTACACAAGTCAAATTAAAAAAAAAAAGCTTTTATTATTATTACCATCTAGCACCTTAGTACTCGTCAAGACGAATCAAATGAGCCCAAACTCGATGGGGTTGCGTCGTTTAATTACGAAGTTCTTATGGCCACCTTCCTGCTCCATCATCAGATCAGCTCCATATCATAATAATATTGCATTGTCATCCGATTTAATACATGCATGCAAAGTTTCAGCTTTATCAGAGGCCGGGAAGTGGATCAATTTAAACATCCAAGATTTGATCACAGGCAGACAACAGACAGGTGAAACTAAATAAAGGCTTATAAAAAGGGACCTTTTGCACTCTATTTTAGACGCTACTACAATACCATTACTTATTTCTTGTTAATAACATATTTTAGTCCAATAACTTTAAGAAAGTCATACAAATTTTCAAATGATAATGTTATTAGTTTACCTTGTTTTCCAAATCCAGTGGCTAAGTACAAGTTGTTATGATATGGGTGCAATCCAAGGATTCCAGTGTTGTCATATGTGTTGCAGTCATGCATTTCTGTAGTCACACAGGATATCTGGAAATTATTTATAACATTATTATTTAAGATTATATAAAAAAAATTACACCTTTTCATTAGAGACAAAAACATAGTTCATTTTAGTGAACAAGACTGTCAAAATTTATTTATTTATGTAGCTAAAAGTATGCCACGCAAGTCCCAGGCGTAGGTGAGACCGCAGGGCATAGGAAAATCCTGTAGCAAATGCGGAACCAAAAATAATGTGTGTTCTTTTGGATTTTCAGCTATCTATATCCCAACATTCATCACAATCAGTTCAGTGGTTTTTGAGTTAAAGAGCAACATACATACACAACCTACAAACTTTTACCATTTTATATTAGTATGATTTCATATCACATTAATTTTAGAATATGAGTTTCGACTAGGTGAAACTACACATTATACACACTTATGATAATAAGTAGGTATGTTTAACTTACATTAGAATTAGTGCAGCTGGGTAACCTATTCACCAAAGCCTTGTGTATAACATTATCATAATATTGATCATCTTGCATCTCATTGTGGTCATCTTTGATGGGCGGTATCATTCCAAATAACAAATCTGATTCCAATCCATTCCTTTTGATCCAAAGTCCACTGGTGTCAGTTATAATTGGAGTACTCAACCCTGTTTCTAATCCTTTGTTTTCAATGGAATACACTTTGTACTCTCTGAAATTTAAAACAAATATAAATTTAACTGCAATGTGCCTTTTATATGTATGAGATGCAAACATGCTTGGTGAGATAAAACCTAGGCAGTCAATTAAAAAAATATATATCTGTTCAGATTTCTTATTGAATGTTGCACAAGCAGCTCTGTGAGCTGATGCGTGCATAGTGCATATAGCTGCACTTGTGCAAAATTCATTTCAAAATTAAGGTTGACCCATATTGGTTGTGCGGAACATTTGAGAATGTGTGCATGTGGAATGTAGCGTACCAGCTACTACGTTACGCCCGCTAGTCGCGCTTGCCCAATGTGGAATCAGCCAATTCAACTGCATTTTATACCATAACATCATCATTTTATACCATAAAAAACTAAGTTGTTACCTAATTACCTTTTTTTTACAGGTAGAGGAAATTCCAATATCCCATCACCAACTCCAATTTTAGCAAGTCTAGCAACTGACTCAGACTGATCTCCAGCTGCTAGCACACAAGCTGCAAACTTCAGTCTATACTCCTCCCCATCGGGAGTTCTATAAATAATTCTGGTTATTTTCTGAAAACTGCCTGGTGCTACCCCCTCCATAAGAACATCTTGAACATTTTCCATCTCAAAACCTATCACCTCAGCATTGACGTAATCTGCACCTAACTCTAAAGACTTCTTGAGGTACCCTTTATGTAGTGCCCAAGCATCAAATGATCCTTCTGATTCAAAGCCCATACATCCTGAAAAGATATATGTAGATCAAAATTAGACTTACTACTTAGGATTTTCATCATTTTCACAAGATGGTTTCTAGAATTCTTGCTTAATTATATAAGACTTTAAACTTTGTAAAAAGTTAAACATCTTTACATGCATTAGCATAATACAATGAAAAGAGGCACACATCTATATTTCACAAAAATTGAACACAGATAATGTAAGTTTGGCTATGTGGCTCTTTAGAGTATGACATTTAATTTAACACCAAAATAACTAAAGCAAATGGGTATGACAGGCAGTTTAAACTACGATGCAGAACACCTGAGCATCAGGGCTGTGGGCATGCCAAAGCACTCATCTGCAGCAGATTATTGACTTGAGGAAAACATATTTTATCAGTTACATTATAGCCTTAATTTTATTTTAAAAAGAACAACATACCTAATTTAACATCACTCGTATTTATCCAAGGGAATCTTTCAGCTATTTCTTCTGTGTTGAGCAATTGCATTCTTGTACCAAGTTCTTTGATCAGCGAGATATTATTTTCCATTCTGTCCGCATACTGTTCACTGGCCAGTACTAATGAGCCCGTAGGTTTGTATTTCAAATCAACATCATCACCAAGATGTTCCTTTACATTTCGCATGAATTCTGCACTGTATTGAGACAAGTGGATGTTCTCTTCAAGGCAATAATGTTGAGTGATGGTTCCTAAGGATACATTTCTTTGTATGTCTTTAAACTGAAACAAATAATGTTTTTTTTTTTTTGGGTTGGTGCGTTTTTGAGCATTTTGTGGCTTTTATGACATAATAGGAAAATTTACAGGTTTGTGTAAGAGAACAGTTATTCAAATCTCTTCAAATAAATTGGAATTGGGAATGGAATAATACAGTAGGTAGGTACACTTAATAGTAAGTTAGGTTAAGTTAGTTTGGTTAGTAGGTATATCGACACACACATTAAAGCTGTAGGTCAGCTGTTTCCTATAAACCTTAATTATTTATAGCAAATTAAGACTTGTTAACTAGGAATTATTGTTATATTGAGCGTAATCAAAACACTCAAACTAATAGGTTAGTAGAATGTAGTTTTGCCATTGATATTCACGGATATTACTTACATTGATATCCTTTTCCAAGACAACAACATTAAGGCCGTGCACAGCCCTGCTCTTCAGCCAGTATGCAACTGCAGAACCGATGAAACCACCGCCAATAATAACAACATCTGCATGCTCAGGATACGTCCTGTCGCGTCCACCTAAATCATTTGTCAGCACTCTCCATGTTTTCACCGCCGGGTTCATTTGGTAAGAATTATGCCGAACAGAAATTAAAGGTTTCGAACTTCTCACTGTTTGCAAAACTGTTCTGTAAAAACTCATCTTGAATATTATACTTTTTTGCTGTGTTATTAGTTATTTCACCAAGAGCTGATTGATATTCTTTTAGGTCATAGTATCAATAACATTATTATCCGTAATGAATAGTATCAATAACTTCATTAGCTGTAATGAGTTATTTAATATAATTATTATTTATATTCACGCTAAGATTGGCTAAGATGTAATTTAAAAAAAACAACCTACAATCACCCTACAATTTTTTTTGTTATATTTTTGTTCGCCGCTGTGAGAAGATACGGTCAACTTCTTTGTCTATGCGGTCAACTGCCGACTGGCTAATTTCAATGTCTTTATTTTCGAATGTCAGATTCGACATTGACATTAATTTAATGCTATTTCTACGACGTCAGACGTCCGACGTTGTCAAAATCAAAATTGTAAATTGACAACTGCGTAGAAAATTGAAAATGGTAGGGGCACAGAACAGCACAGAAGAGTTTTTGGCGGCAAGCCTTGTTCATATCATAAGCTCCACGTCTTTTGCTTAATAATCGTGTAGAATTTGATTGTTAGCGTGTAATAATGGTGGAATATTGCGTGTTAAGTGTTTTTGAATGTGCACAGATGTAGGCAAGTGATATGGTGCTGAAATATGAATTTTGGTGCCCCCTCCAAAACTCCTCCGAACTTTCAGTAAAATTCCACCCATTTTACTGGAAGACTCACGTGACTAGACGAGCTATTAAGCTCACTCTGACTCTGACCTGACTAACTAACTTATTACTTAAAAAATAACATTTAACTGGACACTGGCAAAACACGAAAGTGGAGACCATAATTTAATATCCCGTGAACATTCACGAATTTTACTCGACACTGGCAAAATGCATATGTTGCCATATTATTAAAAAGAAAAAAAAAAAGAAAAAAAAAAGAACAGCACAGAAACTGGGCACGTGTTTTTGTGTATTTGATTGCTTGTTTCATGTAATTTGAAAAAATATATTAGATGCTATACGATACGTAAAAACCTTTTCTAATAATCTTTATTGCAAAACGCAGCTTAGTTGTTTTGTTTGGAGTCCCAAACTGTTTTCCAAAGTAACACATTCTAAGTGGTATGCATGTGAATCGCGGTTTTCCTGGAGCTGTTTATATATCATTCAGTCGATGATGAGTAGTTTGAACAGTGTCAAGTAATTCTACCTATATTATGAACGGAAAAAATGTACTCATACTCAACAAATAAAACCAGCGCTCTGCAGCATATTAACTTCAAAAACCAATGAAATGTGTTCAGGTAGCAAGAGCTAGTGACCACAAAATGGATTCAAAATATTCGTCGATTGGGGTAGTTCAGGGTGTAAAGAAAGTAAATGCTTTTAAAAGGAAAAAGCCCATGGTAAACCTGAATGTAAAGAGACAAAAGCTTAATAATAATTCTGCAAAAAATAATGTTGGTGAGACTAACAGACACCCTCCTCAAACTGAGAACAAAGTTGAAGTTAAAGAAAATGTACAGGATCAAAGGAAACAGCTTCCCGTGTATCAAGTTAGGGGCAGGTATGATTATATTATCATATTTATTTGAAGTTAGAGTCTCATGTTATTATTTAATTTTTTTCTGCATGTAGTTTAGTAACTGTAAAGCTACCTGAGTATTATTTCAAGCTACTTTTGTTACAATTTTGAGCTCATATTAGTTCATTCATTTAGTTGAGGAAAGGTAATGAATCTCAATGTATTAAAAATCACATTTCACAAACTAAAAATTGAGAAGAAAACTAGTAGGTATAAACAATATCATAAACCTGTAACTATTGTAATAAAATACAACTATTAGAAGTAAAAGTACCTACATATGATTTTGTTGCAATCCAACAGGTTACTGGAAGAAATAAAGAAACATGATACAATGATAGTGATAGGTGAGACAGGCAGTGGCAAGACCACCCAGATTCCTCAGCTGTTACACGAACACCGGCTGGAAGGTGTGGGAGCCATAGCCGTCACACAGCCTCGTAGAGTGGCTGCTATCACTATAGCCATGAGAGTAGCCGCTGAAATGAGCTGTGCCATTGGAACTATTGTTGGGTAGGTATCCTTATGAAACTAATAGTAAAGTTGAGGTCTAAATCATATTTTGTTCCTTAACACATTGGTTGTGGTGGCATTTTATAGTACTATCCCTGTGCCTGAAATTAATTTTCTATGGAAAAATCACAAAAAAAAAACAAAGCACTTGTGTTCCGACACCAAAAACACGACTGTTGTGTTTTTGAGGTCAGAATGCATGAACCCACACAATCATTGTGTTAACTGGTTTACTACATTAAATTAATTTCTGGTCCTGTTGATAGACCTAAAAAACGGAGCTGCAGCTTAAGTATTAAACACCATCGAGGTCACTGGTGACTGACAAAAATAGGGTTCTAGACTAGGCCGATGCCTTGCAATGGGACAGTAGAGGTTTAATAATATTTGAGAATTTACAAAGCACTAACTCTATTTTCTGTTGTTAATAGATAGATAATGCTTTATTGTAGAGAATTATTGACAAAAATTATAAAATGTACAAGCGGTGGTCTTATCTTATATATCACATTTCAGGTATTCAGTGAGATTTGAAGATGCAACCAGTCCCAGAACTAAAGTGAAGTACTTGACAGATGGTATGTTACTGAGGGAAGCAATCATAGATCCTTTACTAAAGAAATATTCTATTGTGATATTGGACGAGGCTCATGAAAGGACTATCAGCACTGATGTACTCTTTGGAATTGTTAAACTAGCTCAAAAGGAAAGGAAGGAGAAGAAATTACTTGGTTTAAAGGTAAAAATCAAATTATTCCTCTTCAATAAATCAAGTGTCATCCTAAGAATTAAAATAGGCAAGAAATTGTTCTTAATAGCCTGCAAACAGCATAATATTATGATACAAAATGAATTAGGATACAATCCGTTAAATATTTGTAATGCTTAAATACAAAAAAAAAAATATAATTCTTTATTTTGGAAAAAGAGTACACATTAAAACAAGTTCAAGGAAAGATGGCGCCTGTTATAGTTGTGAGACTGTTTTACAGACACCAACACCCACCTCCAGTAACAGAATGCTGCAATTAGAACTAGTTTTCAAGTACAAAAAACCATTCTAATTTATTCTAACTGTATATCTATCCACATTATGATGTTCTCTTATGCACGAAAGCCTGAATAAAGCTTGAAGAAAATGTTCTTAAGTAATTAAAGAGACTTTCTTCTACAATTAGTTTTACTATCCTATCTGATGACTGGTGCTTAAAACAGATTTAAATACCAAGGTATTCATATCAGTCATGCAAAATATATGAATAAGATTAAATACATGTTTCAGACTGTTTCAGAAAATTGAAATTAAACTAATATTTCAGGTGATAATAATGTCAGCTACAATGGATGTAGACACATTCCGTAAATACTATGACAACTGTCCCGTGATCTACTTAGAAGGGAGGACACATCCAGTCACTATCTACCACTCTAAGATGAAGCAAGATGACTATCAGTATGCAGCTGTGTGCACTATATTTCAACTTCATGCCACTACTCCTGCCAAGTGAGTTATAAAGGTCTTTTACAAGTTTTTATTTACTTTTACCTGTCTGTTTGTAATCAAATCTTGCATGTTTAATATGACCCACTTTCCGGTGTGCGATTAAGCTGAAATTGCTGTATAAATCGGATGACAATGCAATATTTTTATAACATAGAGTTGATCTGATGATGGAGCTGGAAGGTGGGCATAGGAACTCTGTTACTAAACGGCGTAACCCCATCGAGTTTAGGCTCATTTGATTCATCTTGACGAGTACTTTATGGTGCTAGATGGTAATAATAAAAGCTTGATTTTAAGTTTTTTTTAAATTTCACTTGTTTATTATGCAAAGGAGTAAAACGACGAGCAAGACACTCTCCTGTTGGTAAGAGATAATGCTGCCCATAATCAGTACAGTGCTGCCCAGGATTTCACAATGATTCAGCACCAATACCAACACTTCTTTCTCAAGAGTCATAAGATGTCTACAATCTAATAAATACACACACATGTCACATGTATAAATATACCAGTATTTTTCAGTGCAGTGTGTATATATGGCAATTTCATAGCATTTATTTATTTTCCGAAAAAAAGTTGAATTAACCGTTACAGCCGCTACAGCGGTCTTAGAGACTTACTACTTTAAAAACATGTTTTTATCTATGAAAACGCTGAAAAATTGCGTAAATATGGTTGTAAATGGCTTTGTAATAAACATTTTAAATCTGTGGTCATTAAATCTGAAGCTAAGCTCTTGGCAACATTTAAAATTTATTTTTTGAAATTATAGTTTCGAAGTTTCCATGCGTGCCAGAGAAATCTGCGTTTACAATGTTTATAATTCACCTTATTTTATTGAAATTATATCTAATATATAAAATTCTAGTGTCACAGTTTTCGTTGCTATACTCCTCCGAAACGGCTTGACCGATTTTGATGAAATTTTTTGTGCTTATCCGGTATCTATGAGAATCGACCAACATCTATTTTTCATCCCCCTAAATGTTAGGGGTAGTCCACCCCTAATTTTTATTTTTTATTTTTTAGCCAAATTTTTTAATTTCTATTTTTTTATGATACAACATACAAAAATACATACAATCCTCAATTTTCACCCTTCTACGATCAACCCTTATTTTTTAATAGCCATTTTAGTAATTTAATCATTTTTCCTCTCCGGTCGAAAACTGATCAATCGTCATTTAATTAGTTATTTATTATTAAAATCTATGAGAATCGGCCAACATCTATTTTTCATCAACTTAAATGTTAGGGGTAGTTCCACCCCTAATTTTTTTTTAAAATTTTTTAATTTCTATTTTTTTTTGATACAACATACAAAAATACATACAATCCTCAATTTTCACCCTTCTACGATCAACACTTATTTTTTAATAGCCATTTTAGTAATTTAATTATTTTTCCTCTCCGGTCGAAAACTGATCAATCGTCATTTAATTAGTTATTTATTATTAAATTATTATTTATTTATTATTATTTATTTACAATTTATTATTTATTTATTTATATGGCAAAACAACGTTTGCCGGGTAAGCTAGTATTGTTATAATCCTCATGATACTATCTTTCGGAATTGGTACAGATATTAAGGAAATAAACACAATCGGGACAATTTTACATGTCTTAAAGTCGATATGTAAAATTTTCGTCGTGTATGCCGCGTCTCCGTAATATTTTTTCATGAGTAATTTCAATCAACTATTATTTTATTAAAATACAATTGAAATTAAGAAAAACAGTTCAACATAATTAGTTACGTATACCTAACATTAAAAAATATAAACTTAAATAGTTTGAATTCATTGATTTAATTTATCCGTTCTCAGGATTTTATTCTAGGCGACTTCAGCGTTAACACGAATGTGTGGTTTGTTTTGATTTATTGTGCTACACTGTACTTTCCAAGGCATTATATTTTTATATCAAAACAAAGCTTTTATAATCTAGTTTAATAATGTGCAGGTAAAAACAAAAAATATTTAGAGGTGTTTCGTAAAAAAGTGTTTAAACCAAAAAAATACCTAAAATTTACACATATTGCCAAGTTAGAATTTTTTTTACATACTTTGTGTTAATATTTGAATCAAAATTTTCAGATATTTTATTTCTTTATAGTTTTAACTATATAATGCTATTTTTTCATAGAAAATGGTTCAATAGTTTGCTAGAAAATAGACGTTTAGTAGGTATCGGTAGTGAGCGCTCGACGCGATTCGATTTGGATCGCGGACGCGGACGTTCAACGCTTTTTCAGCTGTCAAGCGCGGACGTGTGAGTGGTTATAACTTAATTTTTGTTTACAGCCATGATTTTCTGGTGTTTCTCACTGGTCAAGAAGAAATTGAGACAGTTATGTACAACATCAAACAAATTGCTAAAGTGAGTTACATAAAATATTGATAATAAAGAATATGTAATTTAATTTTTTGTGACATAAGTCAACCTTGACTTATCATGAAGAGCCTATCCATATTATTGTCACTGTAATCAGCTTACATTTTACTTGGAATTAGGAAAATGTCAATGCTTTTATAATTCAATAATTTTTGTAAAGAAAATTGTCAAACAATTTCCTATTAACCATTATTCATTTCCAAACTCTTTTAATCCCATAAATAGAGCTCTCATAACCGATAATACATCATATGTTTGTATACTAGAATTCATATTGCAGGAAGCGCCAGGGCCACAGATCCGAGTGTGTCCCCTCTACGCCGGCCTGCCTCCAACAAAACAGCTACAAGTGTGGAAGGACACGCCCCCTGGTACCAGGAAGATAGTCCTCTCCACCAACATAGCCGAGGCCTCCGTGACAATACCGAGAATAAAATGCGTCATCGACACTGGTGTAGTTAAGGAAAGGTGCGTTGAATTAAAAGGTAAAATATGTGAAAACATGCAATATATTTGTAGTTTGGTAGATTGTAGAGAAGTCCAAACTGTAGTGTGATTTGATTACTTCTATGTTATATATAATTATGTTATGAAGCTGAATACCATTACTATTATTAATACTTTTCCATTATTAAACAAAGAAAAAAAAAGTATGATTGTGAATTGTGCATGCTAGTTAGTGAGCTTATAGGTAGGGATTGCAATCCGGAAAACCGGATCCGGTAATCCGGCCGGATCCGGCACATTTAACGGTTACCGGATCCGGTACAAATATACCGGATCCGGAGACCGGATCCGGTGCTAGTAGTTTGTGGCAAAATAATATAGCTGTTGCATGCGTAGGTACTTTTAATGCGTGTGGTATTCATGCGTGCGAGTTTTTCGTCACCGAGAGTAAGGTATAACTATTGTATCTATTAAATACTACATAATAATTAATATTGTTACCTACTTATAAATAAATCTGTGAAAGTGAAATCTAGAAAGACTGAGTTACTCGTTGCTTCGTAAAATTATAAGTATTACCTACTCTACTTCGTCATCATCATCCACCGCCCTCTACATCCCACTACTGGGAATAGACCTTCCTCAGGTTATGCCAGTCAACCCTGTCCTGTGCCAATCTAGTCCATGTGCGACCCGCCAATTTTACCAAATCGTCCATCCATCTGGCTGCTAAACGACCGACACTGCGTTTGCCTGTCCTTGGTCACCATTCAGTCAACATCTTACTCCACCTGTCGTCACCTCGCCTAGCCAGGTGACCTGCCCAACTCCATTTGAGTCCCATTACTCTCGTTCCGGCATCTTGAACTTTTGTTCTCCGCCTAATTTCGATGTTTGGAACTTGATCTTGAAGTTTGATGTCAAGCATGGCGCGCTCCATGGCTCTCTGTGCTACCTTGATGCGGTAGACAGCCTCATGTGTTAGCGTCCATGTCTCGGCGGCGTATGTGGTGGGCAGGATGCACTGAAGGCTATCGTCAAACGATATGTAAAACACTAGAATCCATAGACAAAATTGCGTACATTATTTGCTTAAACCTCCTCAATGTATATTGAAGTTGTCATCAATCGTAGTGGGTGAGAATTAGCCAATAGGCCCTCTGGTTGTAAAGCCTGGTTTTCAGACACTGAGGAATTCGACGTGAGAGACAGAATGTCGTCTAATTCTACACTACCTACTAAATTTTAATTGTTCTGAATGAAAATATGTTTTTATCAATTTGTCTTAACGGTCTTAACATTGGTTAGGTAATAAAGTCGATTTTAACTACCTTCATCTTACTAATATTATAAACGTGAAAGTTTGTAAGAATGGGTGTCTGGATGTATGTTTGTTACTCTTTTACGTCTAAATGAGTGGACCGATTGGTCTGAAATTTAATATAGCTTAGACCCTGGAACAACACATAGGTTACAGTACAGCGGGTGAAACCGCTGGGCGCAGCTAGTATTACGTAATATGAGAGTAGTGACTTGATTAAATCACTTATTGTAGTAAAAAGCAAAAATCATCCTGATTTGATCAATCCGGCCGGATCCGGTCGGATCCGGCCGGATTGATGGAAATCCGGCCGGATCCGACCGGATTGAAAATGACACCGGATTGCAATCCCTACTTATAGGTTAGCAAGTTAATAAAATGTGATTACAAGTAATAGTTTAATATTATATTATTTTGTAAGTTGCATTGAGCTCTCGTTCGAGATGTCCTCTGTGCCGAGTGCCGAAAGATCTTATGAGTTTAGCAACTGCATCAAAAGCGGCAAAGCTGTATCTTGTATGAAAGATGATTGTGGCATGTTTATGTTGAACAACCCTTTGTGACACCAAAATTATCCCCTGGCAAAAGTCGCTCCAAATGGTTCGTGTACACACAATGTTGCTCGCCAGTTCTGTTGCTTGAACTTGTACCAGCTGCACCACACTTGCAGGCTGTGGAATAGCCTTCCGAGCGACGTATTTCCTACTTCCTTTAACATGGGGCTCTTCAAGAGGAGGATAATGAAGGTGTTAATGGACCGACAACGCGTCTCTAATACCACTGGTGTTGCAGACGTCCACAGGCGACGGTAACCGCTCACCATCAAGCGGGCCGTTTTTTTTTATGTGGATCTCTCCTGAAGTTAGCGATAACGCTGCCCATTATAATCAGTACAGTGCTACCCAGAATTTCACAATGATGTGCAATTCTAGGTGCACTGCACCAACGCTTACTCAAGAGTCATGAGATGTTAAGACTCTTTAGCCCAGTAATTTCACTAGCTACAGTGCCCTCCTACCGAAGCACAGTGTTTGCACATTACTGCTCAGGCGGTAGAATAACTGGCACTGTTGGGGTACCCACCTAGACGACCTCCTGCAAAGGAAGTCTACCCCCGGTCCCCCCCGTTTGCTTGTTTGTTTGTCTCTTAACATAAAAAAAAGCTTGTCTAGATAAGTAGTATAATGTTCGGTCAGGTCGTGGTGCGGCTCCACTGGTGCGGAGCGGCTGCGAGTGTGCGGGTGCTCGCAAGCCGCGGCGTGGCAGCGAGCGGGCCGCGCCGGCCGCACCGCCCCAGGAGCAGCCTACAGGCTCTACACTAGGACCGACTTTAACAAGCGACCTAAGCATGCCACGCCTGAAATTGTTAGGTAATGTATTATAGTTGTCTCTGATGTCGTTTCTTCTTCACTGATGATTGTGGTCATCATTGGCTATCCGTTTCCGTCGGTGCTTGTCTACTAATAATATAAATACGAAATATAGATGTGACCTTTGTCATCACGCCTAAAAAGCTGAAACTTTCACGCGTAAGCTATTGAAGCGATTTGGATGAAATTTGGTATCTCATCAGATAATTTAGACCCTGGAAACATAATTTAAAAAGTATTATTCATCGTGTGATACCGCAGGGTGTGGCTAATTGTTATATAGCAATTAGGAATTAGGAAAAAAGATGATCACGATCCTATCGACTGCGCCAAACTTTTACAAGTTTTGAAATATTCTTTTACTAATTTCGTAACTGTACAAAATGTATCATAATCTCTGAGATGGTATGTTTGAATGATTTTATTTGTTTTCAGATGTCCCCTTGCACCAACATTATTGTTACTGATCGCGGCCGGTATCGAGCCAAGTACATTCCCGCTCATTGATGCGCCGCCGCAGGAATCAATACAAGCTTCTTTAACTTTGTTGAAAGATTTGGGTATGTTTCATCTGATCTGACAAATCTCATATTTTTATTCATTCATTTAGTTCCCAAAAAGACCAAGAGAAATGTCCAAAGTATTAAAAAAATCGTGATTTTTTAAATTTTGCTGTGACTTAATGTTAAACTAAGCTTTAGTGTAGCGCCCGCATAAGAATAGCAGGCTCATTTACTTTTAATTTGCTTTCAGATTTTTTGAATTTACATCAAAATGTTCAAACTCTTAGTTCATTTTCTCTTCTCTCTTTATAATTTCTGTAACATCTAACACCTGCTGTATTTTTTATTCAGGTGCAATAGAGAACGAGTCAAAGTTAACAGTGCTGGGCAAGAAAATGTCTGCCTTTCCCATCGATCCGAAGTACGCAAAAGTTCTTCTGAGTGCGCCCGAGTATGATTGTTTGGAAGAGGTATGTATGTTTAAGGGCTAATTAGACTTGTACCAAATAGTACCTCAACATATTTAGCCATATAGGCCTCAAATCATTCACAAAAAGCTACAAGTCACGACTAAACTACCATCCTAACAAATTGGCTGTGCAGCTCACAATTCCTAGTACAATCAGGCGCCTAAAGAGACGTCGAATCCTTGACTCCTCAAGTGATTAAAATAGTGAAAGAAGGGGCTACTCCTGATGGGGAGACGACTTCTATAAATGACCAGTAGCATACAACCCATCTGCTCATAGTCAACAGACTGATTGCAAGATAAAAAAGGAAGGAAAAAAAATATAGGCCTCAGCAAACCCTGAGTTTCTTGTTCATTCTTCTCACAAAGGTACCTATATTCCGAATGTGTCGTCGCGTTAAAATAAATAAATTTATAAAAATTTACTGCAAAAGTGCTCCACTGTAACCTATTTGAATAAATTCTCTTTGACTTTGAATATAACACAAACTTCTAATAAAAAATCTTACTAATATTATAAACGTGAAAGTTTGTAAGAATTGATGTCTGGATGTTTGTTACTCTTTCACGCCTAAACGGGTGGACCGATTGAGCTGAAATTTTGTATAGAGATAGCTTAGACCCTGGAATAACACATAGGCACAGCGGGTAAAACAGCTGGGCGCAGCTAGTCAATAATAGTTTATACCGACCAGCCGTCTGTCGACCTTCATGAAGGAAGACTTCTGGCCGCAGGGAATCGTGTTTCGGACATTCCGAGGACGACTTCCTGCTGACTCTGCGCGCAACACGTCGCCGGCGCTACGTATTACCTAGTTTTTTAGTTTATAAAATTTTATGTATGTTAGTTTGTAAGGTATATATGATATAGGCGTCTGGTATTCTGCATCTGTGGCAGTGTACTATTGCCTGAAATAAATGAATTATTATTATAAACAAATTGTTGCAGGCTCTAAGTTTAGTAGCAGTGCTATCGAGTGAGAACATATTCCACACTCCGCTCCACAAGCGAGAGGAAGCAATTAAAGTGAAGCAGAAGTTTGTGTCGCCCACTGGAGACCACCTCACTTTACTCAATGTTTTCAAAGCGTTTTGTAAAGCGCCCCTCAAGAAGGTATGCATTTTATATTATTACACACCACCGCTATACATTTTCTCAAATTTCCTTCCAACCAAGTTTTCTGTAAGAAATTGGTTTATGCTATAAGACCACAGATTGTTTACCTCTACTTTTTTTGGGGGGATATATACCTACACTTATGTGTTGGTTGTTTGTTGACTTCAACAAAAAAAGAAGTGAGATAAAAATGGGTGCCAAGTTTAATGGTGTTTTAAGTTTGTCTTGTATTTATAACTATTTCTTATAACTTGGTATGCGATAAAGAGTTATTATATTGTATTCTAATTTTTTGTTGCAGCAATGGTGTAAAGAAAACTACTTGAACCACAAGAATTTGTTGTACGCCTGTGAAGTGAGGCAGCAACTGCTAGCTATATGTCAGGGGCTACATCTCAACGTTACCACCTGTGGGACTGCTACAGATCAGGTATTATAAAGATAATACACAAATTAGGTGTGCTTCAATTTTAACATTTTTAGTACGTTAAAATGCGGTTAAAATACTGGTGCAGCTACTGGCCTTACATTTCACAAATGAAATGATGAAATTGATTTTTTTAATTATTTTTTTAATTAATGGTTTTGAAAGTACTCAAGTTACATTTTTGGTCCAATTGGAAGCTAATTAGATTGATAAATATATTTGTTGACAAAAATATAATCGAAGTTTTCGTACGTTCTCATTTCAGTAGGTTGAAAAACTATTTTATTAAAACTTGTTGCACAAATATTAATTATATTAGTCGGGACTCATCGTAGGTATTTAATGCTAGTTTTACAAAATACATTATAAAACCAACCTTGACGTCTCGATTCGGTTTCAAGAACCAAGTTTTAAGAAGAATTGTTGCACAAACTCAAACACTTATCACTATTCTTTAATTTAAAGTCACTTATTTTTTGTCGCAGATACTAAAATGCTTGCTCACCGGTCTATTCACGAACTGCGCGTGGTCCCTGGGCGGCAGCATCGCGGGGAGGTATGTAACCGTGTCGGGTGCGAGCGCCCACATCCACCCCGCCAGCGTGCTGCACGGCCGCGCACCGCCCGCCCTGCTCTACACCGAGCTGCTACATACCACGCGCGGACACCTCGCCACCGTCTCCGCTATACAACAGCAGTGGCTGCAGCACGCCGCGCCCGCATATGCTAGGAGATGTGCCAACCGGTGACAATAGCAACATATAGGTCCTCATGCATATGCAAGATAACAACAACAACAGCAGCAGCATCGCGGGGAGGTATGTAACCGCCACGTCCACCCCGCCAGCGTGCTGCACGGCCGCGCGCCGCCCGCGCTGCTCTACACCGAGCTGCTACATACCACGCGCGGACACCTCGCCACCGTCTCCGCTATACAACAGCAGTGGCTGCAGCACGCCGCGCCCGCATATGCTAGGAGATGTGCCAACCGGTGACAATAGCAACATATAGGTCCTCATGCATATGCAAGATAACAACAACAACAGCAGCAGCATCGCGGGGAGGTATGTAACCGCCACGTCCACCCCGCCAGCGTGCTGCACGGCCGCGCGCCGCCCGCGCTGCTCTACACCGAGCTGCTACATACCACGCGCGGACACCTCGCCACCGTCTCCGCTATACAACAGCAGTGGCTGCAGCACGCCGCGCCCGCATATGAGAGGAGATGTACTAACCGGTGACAATAGCAACCTATAGGCCCTCATGCATATGCAAGATGTAATAACAACAGCAGCATACAACAGCAGTGGCTGCAGCACGCCGCGCCCGCATATGAGAGGAGATGTACTAACCGGTGACAATAGCAACCTATAGGCCCTCATGCATATGCAAGATGTAATAACAACAGCAGCATACAACAGCAGTGGCTGCAGCACGCCGCGCCCGCATATGAGAGGAGATGTACTAACCGGTGACAAAAGCAACCTATAGGCCCTCATGCATATGCAAGATGTAATAACAACAGCAGCATACAACAGCAGTGGCTGCAGCACGCCGCGCCCGCATATGAGAGGAGATGTACTAACCGGTGACAATAGCAACCTATAGGCCCTCATGCATATGCAAGATGTAATAACAACAGCAGCATACAACAGCAGTGGCTGCAGCACGCCGCGCCCGCATATGAGAGGAGATGTACTAACCGGTGACAATAGCAACCTATAGGCCCTCATGCATATGCAAGATGTAATAACAACAGCAGCATACAACAGCAGTGGCTGCAGCACGCCGCGCCCGCATATGAGAGGAGATGTACTAACCGGTGACAATAGCAACCTATAGGCCCTCATGCATATGCAAGATGTAATAACAACAGCAGCATACAACAGCAGTGGCTGCAGCACGCCGCGCCCGCATATGAGAGGAGATGTACTAACCGGTGACAATAGCAACCTATAGGCCCTCATGCATATGCAAGATGTAATAACAACAGCAGCATACAACAGCAGTGGCTGCAGCACGCCGCGCCCGCCTATGCTAGGAGATGTACTAACCGGTGACAATAGCAACATATAGGCTCTCATGCATATGCGAAGAGATGTAATAACAACAGCAGCATACAACAGCAGTGGCTGCAGCACGCCGCGGCCGCCTATGCTAGGAGATGTACTAACCGGTGACAATAGCA
Organism: Hemithea aestivaria; assembly: GCA_947507615.1. Lineage (NCBI taxonomy): Eukaryota > Metazoa > Arthropoda > Insecta > Lepidoptera > Geometridae > Hemithea > Hemithea aestivaria. Next base: position 11,060,083 of record OX382327.1, on the reverse strand, counting down.
ACCTATAGGCCTCATGCATATGCGAGGAGATGTACTAACAACAGCATACAACGGGAATGTCAACAACAATGGCATGTACTAATAACCGGTGACAATAGTACCTTACACACTGTGCCTGCAAATGTGAGACCATAGAATAGGGGTGCGGACAAGGGTCAAATAAATTAAAATATAATAAGTCCGGAATTTTATTAAAAATACTCGAATCACACATTCTTATTAAAATTACAACAAAAAAAATAGGTGACCAATATTTTTTTTAATAAACTACATTATGAACAAAAAAAAATATTCCTATACTATTCCTTATTTATTAACCTTGCAGTGTAAAATTTCTTGATTTTTGACCACTTCTGTGGTTATAACCGCGCTTTTATAACATTTTAAAACCCCCAAACGAAAAATCTGAATCCTTTACTGTAAATAAACAATGTATACAATGTAACTTAATTATTGTTCCGTATATTGAAAAACCATCAAAACCATAGCTAAATTAGGACAATCAATAAGCTAGTTTAAAAGATATGTTTATAAAAAGTGTTATAAACTTAAGTTATAAAAGTACGAACAACCAATGTATATGTCTATTTGTTAGATTTACTGACCCGTTAATTAGTACTGTACCTTTTTATAACTACATACCATGCCTTGTTGAAAAGCTGAAATAGTCTATTATAAATTATAATATCTTGGTGCTATCTTCTTTCGTGGTTGGTTGTACTTCTCGTTATGTAAGTAATTATTATTTTATTGTGTAAAAAAATATATCGAGCCTTTACATGAAATAAATTATTTTCCACAATTTCTTTACACCATATTTCTAAACGCGGCGCCAAACGTTCATTGCGTGTAAAATATGTAACTCGAATTTAATTAAACTGTATCATTTTTATATTTATGGCATTTTTATATTATTTTTCCTGCAAAGGCTCTGTTATTTGTATGTGTAAATATGTTTGATGAAAAATTAAAATTTTCTTTTTTAAATTGTCTTTTATTTAAAAATCCCATCAAAGTTTATCGCCAAGAAGTGAACGTTTCATAGTAACAATTACGTCGCACAATTAAAATGCCTTGTGCCGAATTTAATTTCGTCGCCCACTTCTTTAAAATTTATTCTGTAATAAGCAGACAAGGCGGCCATAAAAAAGGATCCAAGAGAAAAGCGAGCACTCTTCCCTCATTAAAATGATTCCAGCTGGAAGCTGAACAATGTTAATTCGATATTTAAGCAAATTTTGTGAGATAATTGGGATATACGACGTCCACGTGACGAACTACTTGGGGGCTGATATCTCTGTGATTATACGCTTTTATTTATACAGATTACTGTTATTAGGTAGCTAATCTCGGGATCTCGTTCTTTATTTTGTTCAGGGTTTTTATTTAAAGACATGCAAGAGGAACCTTTTAAAAACGAAGTCGAAGTTACTTGATATAATTTCAAGCAAAATGTTATAAGTTTTTTTTTATTCATATAAGCTTATAATGGTATGTATTGTACATTTTCTTTGTGTTTAATTTATAAAAAGCAAAATGTTAATAGTAGGTAATCATACTAATATTAAATATTATAAACGTCAAAGTTTGTAAGAATGGATTTCTGGACGCCTAAACGGGTGGACCGATTGAGCTTAAATTTGGTATAGAGCTAGCTTAGACCCTGGAATAACCCGTAGGCTATAGTAGCGGGTAAAACCGCTGGGCGCAGCTAGTAATAAATAATATGCCGACGTCTGCTATTGCCCAATGGACGCCTGGGAATAACTTTTATCTATTCGTATAAATGCGATTGAAACCGTGAGACGCAGCTACTATATTAATATTTATCTTAGTAGGTATACCTGCCTGTCACAAAGATTACTTTCCCTTTATCGAGTTGTCACAGGAAACCATTGTTTATTCCCCAGAGGAAAAATTGAAGATAAATTGCGACGGCAGAAATCGCGGGTAAGTTGCGCGGGTACCGGGTACATGGGGCTTGTTCTCTGCGGCTAATGGGAGTTTCGAATGGTCGATGTAATCGATAGCGCGCTGCTCTCGTCTGCTTTTTGTGTTTTTAGCGCTAATTGCCCAACTTTCTTCCTAATAAATCGCTTGCCTTTGATACCCGATCATTTATCACGTCGCTCATAATGAAATTCCAGTGGGTTTTTGCATGAATAAATAAAGTATGAATCTCGTATATTTTTGCGGCGGTCGAGCGTTTTGTTAGGTGTAGATGATACGTAGAATATAAGATGAGTGGCCCCGCTCGACCGCGTCTCTACTTACTTACAGAGTAATATCGATACCCGCGCGCACTCGTGCAACTGGAATTTTATAAAGAGCTTTTTTGCCAAGAAAATGGAGGCTATGAATATTTCTACAGTGACTTTTTGAAAGGGGCTACTCCGTGTCTCCGGGGATTATGCTCGTTTGTATGGACCTTTCCTTATTTATCTATAGGTATCAATACGTAGGTATACATATTAGTACTGTAGGTGCACTACACTACATACCTACAAGTACCTTACCTTACCACGTACCTCAAGATCATTACCTGCGATGTACCTCACCATGTCCACAATATACCCGGACATGGCTACAACATACCTTACAACACAGCACCAATACCTACAAGTTACCAGGGAAGAAAGAAAACACAACACTCAAGCACTTCACTTCATTTATTTCACAACGTTCGTGTATGCAGATCTTCAAGAAACAATAGAAAACCATCGCCTTGAAAAGGGCGGTTTTTCTGCTGTTCAAACTAGAAACAAGACGCCTTGAAAAGGGCGGTTTTGTTGTTGTTTGTTCAATGAAGAAACAAGTCACACACGTCGCTGCAGTCCAGACTTCACACACGTCGCTGCAGTCCAGACTTCACACACGTCGCTCCAGTCTAGACTTCACACTTGTCACTACAGTCTAGAATCTAGACTTCTTCACAACACTTCGATGAGCTGGGGCGCACACGTGAACACGTGTGAGCGGCGAGGCGACGTCCGGGCGAATGAAGAGGCCAACTCCCGCGCGCTGTATTTACGAGAGCCGCAATATATATACCCTGCGCACATCGATCTGCGCATCAATTTTATATCACTGTTTCTATCTCTTTCATGTAAATATTTCTTCTCTTTCTAATTTCTCATAAAACTTTCTTTTGTGTACGCTAGTTGTAAGGTATTTATTTTGTATATAGGTAGGCTCATTTTTGTAAATAAACATTCCATATTTTACCTTCTGATTTAGTGTTTCACTTACACTACCTACTTCAGTTAGGCACCATAAACGCCTAAAGTGGTGACCCCGAAGACTGTTCACCGTGGCCCGAAGACTGTTCACCGTCGTCCAAAGACTGTACACCATGGCCCGAAGACTGTCCACCGTCGCTACCGCCTAATGTGGTGACACGTCGCTCGAAGTCTCATCACCGCTGTTGCTGCCGTTCACTGGTACCTACAGTGGTGACCGACACCAAAACAACAACGAAGCTCCGCACGACGACCACGCAGAAAATCCACCATGGACCCCACTGCAGCTGCCGCCGCCGCTTCGAACACAGCGAAATCCACCACCACCTACATCACGCCACCGCCACTTTCGTCACAAGAAGACTCCGACTTCAACAAATACCTCATCGAAGTAATCCGCACGCTAAAATTCGAAGTTGCCGCCATCAAATCGGAGCAACAACGAATCTTCAACAACTGCCACAATGCAACGCCGACGAGTCTCAACAACAATAACAACACAAGAAGAAGCTCCAGTAACACAGTTTCACCGCACTGTTATTATCATCGTCGGTACGGCGCACAAGCACGCCACTGCACTACACCGTGCAGCTACACAAAATGCGAAGTCGGAAAACCAACACAAATATCAGCAGAAGCTCAACCCAGCGTAGAAGAAAATTCTTACCGCCTATTCGTCGTTGACAAGAATTCTCAATACAAGTTCCTCATCGACACCGGCGCCAATATCTCCGTTTTACCGCGACCAAAAGGAGCGCAACCTAAACCGCTCGATTTTCAACTGTACGCTGCAAATAACACCGTCATACCTACATACGGGGAGAAGACAATCACGCTCGACCTCAGTCTACGAAGACCGTTCAAATGGACTTTCATCGTCGCTGACGTGGGAAAGCCAATAATCGGCGCTGATTTCCTGCGACACCATCAGTTAATCGTTGATCTACCTAAACGACGATTAATCGACGGTAAAACCAGCCTCACTGCGATCTCCACTATTCAAGCCTGCAACATGCCTACAATCAAGACGATCGACGACACACAGAGCTACCACGCGATACTCGCCGAGTTTCCCGGTATCACCCGTCTCACTCCCACACCGAACGCAATCGAGCCGAACGTCGAACATTACATCGAAACGAGCGGACCGCCTGTTTACTGCCGCGCACGTCCAATCGCACCGCATCGCTACGAAGCCGTTCGCAAAGAGTTCCAGCACATGATCGAACAGGGAATATGCCGTCCAAGCAAAAGTCCCTGGGCATCACCGCTACACATCGTACCTAAAAAAGACGGAAGCATTCGTGTATGTGGCGACTACAGAAGACTTAACGCCTGCACGAAACCCGATCGCTACCCGATTCCACGAGTGAAAGATTTCACATTTCAACTCACCGACAAGAAAATATTCAGCGTGATCGACTTAAACCGCGCATACTCACAACTGCGAACGCGCGAACAAGACATCGAGAAGACAGCAATCATCACACCGATGGGTCTATTCGAGTTCCCACGAATGGTACCCGGACTCAAGAACGCCGGCCAAACGTTTCAACGTTTCATTCACGAAGTACTACGCGGACTCGACTACGTATTCCCATTCGTCGACGATGTAATGATCGCTTCTACAGACGAAACTACGCATCAACAACACCTTCGCACTGTACTACGAAGACTTGAAGACAACGGCATCACTATTAATCCCGCCAAATGTGTCCTAGGCCAGCCGCAAGTAAAATTCCTAGGATACACAGTCTCAAGAGAAGGAATCTTACCGCCTGCCGAAAAAGTAACAGCAATCACGAACTACACCAAGCCGAACACTATTGAAGAATTAAGGCGCTTTCTCGGAATGATGAATTTCTATCGAGATCACCTTCCGAACGCCGCTACAATTCAAGCACCGCTAAATGCCTATCTGCACTCCGTGAAAAAGCGAGACAAGACTGAAATACAATGGACCGACGAAGCGACATCTGCATTTGAAGCCTGCAAAAATGCGATTAAAAACGCAGCTTTGCTCGCTCATCCATCGCACACCGCACCGATCGCTATTTTCACCGACGCCTCAGACAAATCCGCCGGAGCAGTACTACAACAGTACATCGATGAAAAATGGCAACCTCTCGGCTATTTTTCGAAGAAGTTCAGCGACGCACAACGACAGTACAGCACATTCGACAGAGAGTTACTGGCTATCTACATGTCAGTAAAACACTTCCGCAAAATGTTTGAAGGCCGAAACATAATGATTTTCACCGATCACAAGCCGCTAACCTACGTACTGCAGAAGCCACCATCACCATCTGAGACACCACGCCGTGCAAGACAGCTGATTTTCATAAGCGAATTTACCACTGATATTCGCCACATCAGCGGCAAAGATAACATCGTAGCCGACGCACTCAGCAGAGTCGAGACAATAACATGCCCTACAACACTCGACTACAACAAGATCGCAGCCGCGCAAGAACGAGACAGCACTACAATACACAAGCTCAGCCAACAAAGTAATTTGGCGCTCAAACCAATTACTTTGCCTGGAACGTCAAAGCCTGTGTACTGCGAGACATCTACACCGTCCATCCGACCATACCTACCAGAAGAATTTCGCCGCGACGCATTCGACGCCGTCCACAACATCAGTCACCCTGGCATACGCACCACACGCAAGCTGATCACTGAAAAATTCTTCTGGCCTTCAATCAACGCCGACGTCGCTTCCTGGGCGAGACAATGTATTCGATGTCAACAATGCAAGATCACACGACATACTTGGAGCGAAGTTTCAAAATTCCCGCCAACTGACCGCTTCCAACACATACACGTCGATATAGTCGGACCACTGCCTACATCTTCACACGGACATCGATATTTAGTCACTATGATCGATCGAGTGACTAGATGGGCCGAAGCTATACCTACCGAAGACATCTCAGCCGAATCCGTCGCAAAAATCGTCTATGAAAATTGGATTACTCGATTTGGGTGCCCAATGTACCTAACGAGTGACCAAGGCCGCCAGTTCGAGAGTCAGCTGTTCACCAAACTACTCGCCGCAATGGGGATCAAACGCAACCGCACGACGCCGTATCACCCACAATCAAACGGCATGGTCGAACGCTGGCATCGCACACTCAAGACCGCGCTCAAGACACGACTTCAAAACTCTACGTGGATCGACGAGCTACCTACAGTCCTTATGGGTCTACGCGCCGCCGCTCGAAGCGATACGGGCGTAAGAGCCGCCGAGGTTACCTACGGCCAAAACCTACGCCTACCGAGCGATTTTTTGGCCGCGCCGTCCGTCACATCATCCTGCGACATGGACTACGACTTCGTTGATCGTCTGCGCAACTCTATCGCCGCCGTGAAGCCTGCGCAACCTACAACGCCGCATAGCAACAGCCGACCCATATTCGTCAACCAAGATCTCAAGACCTGCGAGTACGTTTTCGTGCGCACGGACGCAGTCAAGAAGCCGCTGCAACCTGCGTACGAAGGGCCGTACAAAGTCGTCGAGCGGAACGATAAAACGTTCCTACTAAAAGTTCCTGACAATCGATCGCCCACTATATCGATCGATCGCCTGAAACCTGCCTACACGATCAACCTCGACACTGACGTCGATGCACCCGCTAATACCACAGACAGCGCAGCTACTCCGTCATCGAGTGATCTACATATACCTACAGCATCCGTACCTGCTACGAAGCAATCAAGATCCGGCCGCAATATAAAACTGCCGGTACGCTTCGCTTGAGGGGGAGTACTGTAGGTGCACTACACTACATACCTACAAGTACCTTACCTTACCACGTACCTCAAGATCATTACCTGCGATGTACCTCACCATGTCCACAATATACCCGGACATGGCTACAACATACCTTACAACACAGCACCAATACCTACAAGTTACCAGGGAAGAAAGAAAACACAACACTCAAGCACTTCACTTCATTTATTTCACAACGTTCGTGTATGCAGATCTTCAAGAAACAATAGAAAACCATCGCCTTGAAAAGGGCGGTTTTTCTGCTGTTCAAACTAGAAACAAGACGCCTTGAAAAGGGCGGTTTTGTTGTTGTTTGTTCAATGAAGAAACAAGTCACACACGTCGCTGCAGTCCAGACTTCACACACGTCGCTGCAGTCCAGACTTCACACACGTCGCTCCAGTCTAGACTTCACACTTGTCACTACAGTCTAGAATCTAGACTTCTTCACAACACTTCGATGAGCTGGGGCGCACACGTGAACACGTGTGAGCGGCGAGGCGACGTCCGGGCGAATGAAGAGGCCAACTCCCGCGCGCTGTATTTACGAGAGCCGCAATATATATACCCTGCGCACATCGATCTGCGCATCAATTTTATATCACTGTTTCTATCTCTTTCATGTAAATATTTCTTCTCTTTCTAATTTCTCATAAAACTTTCTTTTGTGTACGCTAGTTGTAAGGTATTTATTTTGTATATAGGTAGGCTCATTTTTGTAAATAAACATTCCATATTTTACCTTCTGATTTAGTGTTTCACTTACACTACCTACTTCAGTTAGGCACCATAAACGCCTAAAGTACCTTAACCTACCTATATATCTTTATCATAATATTATGTTTGTATGTTTTTTTTTTTTTTTTTTTTTTTAAATAAATTTTGTAACAAAGTCTGTTGGTTTTCTTCATCTAAGTGATATTATGTTTATTTTAGTTTGAGCAGTAAAATTTGTTCGCTTCCTTGCTATTTGATACAAGTTGCGATTTAAAGTTCTACGTTTAAAAATGAAATTGATTTACCTATAATTTTATTGTTTTTTTTTTTTTTAATTTTTTTTTTTTTTATATATACATATATTACTTTCATTGGTTTGAGCTTGTTTGTTTGTTTTTTTTTTTTTTTTTTTTTTTTTTTACTTTATAGATTAGTTACTTGTTGTTTATGTTAGTTTATTATTTATTTATTGTATTCTTTGAGATTATTGACAACCATAGTTACTAAGTGCAAAAAAGATTGAATTGCCGTATTTTCCCTTAGGAGATCAGATATTTTGTATGGATTCAATACATGTAGATGTGAGCAGGTTTGCTCATGTCTGAATCGATCAGGTGAGAACCGGGGACACTCACGCAGTAGGTGATCCATGGTTTGGACAGTGTCTGCGTCACAATTGCACTTGTCGGTCGCGGATATCTTGAACCGATGAAGGTATTGTCGGTGATATCCGTGGCCGGTCAGCACCTGTGTGAGGTGAAAAGAGTGTCCCACGGTTTTAAATAGTTGCTCAATATCACTCAGTTCCGGGAGCCAGTTACGGGTATAAACCCCTTTCGTTGATGTTAGGTATCTAGTACAATGAACATTTTTGTTAAGTTCCTTAGTGCGTTTTTTGACGTAACTTATAGGAAATTTACTAAAGATTGGAGCTCGATGAGAGGAGGCAGCACTTTTGGCGGCCTCGTCCGCTGCTTCGTTCCCGGTGAGACCTACGTGAGCTTTCACCCATACGAACTCCACAGATCCTGTGTGTTGTTGTAGGTGGCTAAGGATGCTAGAGGCGAAAGAGTTGGTCGTTTGTCTATTTTCAAGTTCCTGTAGAGCTGAGTGGCTGTCAGATAAAACCGTGACAGCTGGTACGTTATGTTCGTGGGCCCACTTGACCGCCCTTTCAATGGCAAGCAATTCCGCTTGAAAGACGGTACAGCTGTCGTGTAGCTTAAATTTCCTAATGATAGGAGTGCAATTAGGTTTTTGTATGACAAAAGCTGCACCGACCTTCTCACTATCTAATTTGCTTCCATCGGTGTATATACGGACGCGGTCCGGTGGGCATGCGCTTTCTATTTCTTCCTCAGTGTATACCTTACTAAAGATAATTGCATTGCGTTCAGCTGGATGTAGAAGATTTTTGGGTGGTGTAGGATTTTGAAGTTTAATGTCAGTGGGAAGATATGGGCAAGTACCTGTAAGTTTACTTCTTTCAGTTACACACACCTCCTTGACCTTTAAGTCCAGGGGCGTGAACTGAGCGAGAGCTATAGCGGCGTTTGTCGTATGTTTGTATGTTAGGTAAGGTAACAAGATCATACACTATTCACTCACTATCTCTGTTTTTATTTAGGTAAGTATTTACATAATATTATGTTGGTCAAATTTGATTAGGGAATATAATAGTCAATAGTTATCATTTTTATGTTATGAATTAATTATTTTAACCATATACCTACCAAAGGGAAAAAAGTCCTTTCCATGGTTTAACTTAGTGAAAAATTATAATTTAATTTAATTTTCAAAGGAAAACTTACAGCTAGAAGCTAGATACAAAGATATTAAAAATACATAATATGGAAGGCTACTTACAAGTTTTCACAGCTATTACGATATATAAATTATTTTGAAGCAGACAGTAGGCATTATAAAAAAAATAAGTACGAGAATGTACACATAAACAATAATAACATAATATTTACATACCCTATAGTCTACCTTCGTATTATTCCACAGAACTTTTAATTCGCATGTGTAATTAAAACCAGCCGGCTGTAAATCAGTAGCTGGACAAGTCGCGACGCCGGGAACACGCCGTCATTTGTACCGCTGCATACGCCGTGAATGTGACGCATATATTGGCTTACAGCGCTGTACAGTTTGTGGTTGAGATTACAACGATTCTCTTAAAACAACATCTTTACGATTAAGAAATGGATTGTTCATTTATTTCGCTTATTTATACAACGAAATAGGAAGTCGAGCAAGACGCTCTAACTCATGGTAAGAGATAACGCTGCCCATAATCAGTACAGTGCTACCCAGGTTTTCATAATGATGTAAAATTCTAGGTGCACTGCACCAACTCTTCTTACTCAAGAGTTATAAGATGATATAACTTCAGCCCAGTAATTAGGTATACACTAGCTACAGTGCCCTCCTACCGATACACAGTAATGTTTACAAAACCTTGAAAATATTGTTTTATGGTCATGAGATTTCGAACGGAGTATATAGTAATTAGTGTTGTTAAACCATGTAATCAGAGCCAAAAAACTACTGTTAGTAGAGCTACGCTAGAGCTAGGACATTATTTAGGCAGAGCCTACGAAACAATTTAGCTAGCCTAAATTGTTTCGTACGAACTACGAAGCTATGTTGGGTGCATCCTTGTTCTTCGAAATTGAAATAAAATGAAATATGCTTATTTAAGAATGATATGATTAATTCTATAGATTTTTATTTTAAAACCAGCTTTGTTAGCAAAGTTAGGATACCCTACTATTTAGTGCTAAGAAGTCATAGCTACAAAACTATGAATATGAGCTACGAATCACGTAGTAGGTACTATAAAATTATGGAACTAGGTGCTAAGAAAAATGTAGCTACAGGCTACAGCTACCAAACATTGGTCGTTCGATTAAAATCCCTAGTAGACTAGTAGATCAATATACCTCTACCTAAACTGTATCAGATTTAAGAAATGTTTAAAAATACACTTAAAATCTCAGCGTATCTCAGGTCGCCTCTTCGCTCGGATCTACTGCCTACTATAGAAATATTGTATAGAAATTCGTTCACAAGCTAAAAGCTTTCCATTTGCCGAGTAAAACGCCTTAGGTGTGGGGCAGGCGGCAGGATGCGTTCCTTTTATAGCATTATTTGGCACTTGGGCATTAGTGCGATAAAAAATCTAACTTTAAGAATATGGATTTATAACTTGTGATGAGTTATATTACGTAAAAATAAAAAAATGATAATTGGGGTTTAGGTTTACTCTTTTCCCATAGTTTGTTATTAAGTAGGTACGGTACCTACTACCTACACAACCATTAGTTTCTTATAGGTACACAACCACAAAAAGCATTACCTATGTCTCTATATTTGTCTTTAAAACGAAATAAAGGTTTTGTTAAACTTCTTACTGACTTTAAAAATATAATACCAATTTTAAAATCTCTTGTCACAGTGTTTACTATCGAACTCGTTCGAGTTTAGTAGGTACTTATAAGATTTAGAGATATGTATCTAAGTACTAAGTAGTATATTATGTCTGGTAGGTCTAAGAATAGCTCCTCAAGTATTTTTAACAGAAATTCAGCGTCAGCATTATTATTAGGTATCTAAATTACATATTTGTTATATAAGACTTAGCTAATATTCATAAATTTCTAGTAACATGCAAATAGTCACAGGTAACTACAACCTAATGTGGGTAAACGAGGGGTATCCCTAACCTGCGAAGTTTCCTTATTTTGTGTAGGTTTGGACCTTTTGGAAGGTACTCCACCAATATTACAGCCAGTTGCGATTAGATTGTGCCACATACCTTCGACTTTATATTATACCTCTACTAAATTATGCTCGCCTGCTCGCGGCTATGCCTACGTGGAACATTCTTTCATTAAAGGAGGGCTACTTTTATATTATACTAGCTGCTCCCAGCGGTTTTACCCGCTGTACTGTAGCCTATGTATTATTCCACGGTCTAAGCTATCTCTATACCAAATTTCAGCTCAATCGGCCCACCCGTTCAGACGTGAAAGAGTAACAAACATACATCCATTCTTACAAACTTTCACGTTTATAATATTAGTAAGAGACGTATTTAGACATATACTTTTACACCGTAAGTCCGTATAATTTCAGATATCACATTAGGTAAATAGATCATATATCATTTAAATTCAACCAACCAATTGGTCCATAAACAAATCCTATGTTTTGTTTATGGACCAATCAGCACTAAACCGACCGGATCAATCAGCAGTCAAACTTCCGTTCCCGCGCAACATAAATATTGACAGAGATATTTTTGTGAACACACTAGCCTATTAGCCGTCTATAGAGTACGCAGACGATGCTACACACCCTAACATGTATGTATATAGAGTACGTAGGCAAAGTTAATAGTGACTTAGTTGGTCTAACTTAGCAGAAGTTTCCGAATGTAAATCAGGTAGGAGTTCCTTCTGCAACAATGTTGGTACATATTGCTGGCTTGATTGGAACCGTCCCCATTCAAGTCGTACCACTATTAGTTAGTCTGCGAGCTTACGTGAAGACTTGACTTTACAGTCTCTGAGGCACGTGCGTCCTTGCAGCTGCTGCACCTTTACGGCTGTTGGGAGATTTTATCTTTGTTGGATATTGGATTGTATGTTCCTTGAGTCCGTTGAGCTTGGTGATTTCTTCTAGGTTAGATCTTGTCCTTGGGTCTAAATTGATATTTATTTTTGTATAAAAATGCATCTTTGCAGCTGCTGCACCTTTACGGCTGTTGGGAGATTTTATCTTTGTTGGATATTGGATTGTATGTTCCTTGAGTCCGTTGCGCTTGTTGATTTCTTCTAGGTTAGATCTTGGCCTTCGATCTAAATTGATATTTATTTTTGTATAAAAATAATATGTAACAAATTATCAAAAGTCACATATCACATGTTGTTTATGATTCATCTTTGTAAATAAACGGCATAAACTCACTTGTATTTACTTCGGCTTCGTGCCGACCGTTAGCCGTTACGTTACGGCCGGTGGCCGTTTAGTGTAAAAATGTTGTTTATGATGTTGGCTGCCCAGTCTTGCGAGGTTTTTTTTTTTTTATGTGATGAAGTAGAAGACGAGCAAGACGCTCTCCTGATGTTAAGAGATAACGCTGCCCATAATCAGTACAGTGCTACTTAGGATTTCACAATGATGTGAAATTCTAGGAGCACTGCACCAACGCTTCTTACTCAAGAGCCATAAGATGTTAAGACTCTTTAGCCCAATAATTGCTGGTGGTCTTTGGCCCAGTGGTTGCTGGTGTTTTAAAAATAACCCGGTACACGTATACTGTATAATCGTATAAAGACGTGTACCGGCTGGGTCGAGATGGCACAGAAAAGAAACTTGGAAAATTTGAGGGCTATCTTTATCTAGCAGTGGGACAGTTGACAGTAGGTACTTATGGACTATTAACAAAAAATATATAAAAACGAAGGTTTTTGCGTGTCTGTGTACTCTTATGAACGTTAGGTACCTACTTCTTCGCGTCTAAACGGCTGAATCGATTGTACCTACTGAATTTTAAAATGAAGGACCTAGATTATACTTAGACATAGCCTGCTTTTTTCTTAAAACTGCTGGGCGAAGCTAGTTCATAATATTATCTTTTCTTATTGATAGATACCAACTATTTAATACCCATGGTAACAAACAAGCTGACGAATAGTTCTCATAAGATTAAACACATATGTATAAATTTAACACAAGAACTAGTGAAAAATATTCGCCTGCAAAGTGATGAAATTCACGTACGTGAGGCAATTTCTCGGTAGTGAACTAGGTGTTAGTACATTACGCAGTTGTTGCTGAGTCAGGGCAAGCCTGCGTCACCCTCACCTCATTACGTATCTGTCCTGTGCATGCTTCGCTCCCGAATTCCTTTTCCTCATAAAACGGTAACTTCCAAGTTTATGTAGAGAGCCAGTTTGTTCAACACCAGCCTTGTTCTCGGGGAAATTCAGTGCATGCCACGATGCGGCACACATTGTTCCAAAATATTGGGCGATCGTGTTCCCTCATAAATTACGACACTGCTTTATTTATGCGTTCGATTGCTACTCTTGTATACGCTGCACTGTGCATTATGTACTTACGACGTTGCGTTGAAGAAAAATATGAATAAATATATAAATAGTTAATACTATGAAATAAGCTAAAAATAAATTTCAAAAGTTGGTTTAGAAATCAGAATGTTTTTTGAGAATCAGAATTTAAATGTACCTATTTAAAAAGGCACAGGAAAGAGATGCTTGAAGGGATTTGGGAGAGGTCTTTGCCCAGCAGTGGGCCAGCATAGACTAAATAAAAAATGCTATGGGTGATCTCAAATTATAAAGCAGCATTTCTTCATTGCAACGCTAGGTTTAGCCTCTGGCGAAAAAAGCTGTCCGGTTAGTGCTCGATAGGTGTTCAGCCAATTTAAAAATATATATTTTATCTAAACATTTTGATTATCCATTTCGTCAATTGAAATAACAAGAGGCTCTAAGCTCTTAAAATATTAGCATACGCCAATAAGGTTGTTAAATCGGTCGCGATTTGTTCGTTGATTGGGTAGGTATCGCGACTCCGGCCGTAAGTGGCTCAGTTTATATTCGGTGTCAGTGTCGCACGGCACATTTGCTTCCAATTCAATTCCGAACGTATTCTGTTCGTTGCAGCGTCGAATGAGCCATCGCCGAGATTGTCTTGCGCCCTGCGGTATTAGCTCCCGAGATACAAAGTCTTGATAGGAACTATTGCAACTATTTCATTTTCAACCCTTTTTCTAAACTGTTTTTAAAATAATAACGTCTTATTTTACGTTAGAGTGCACGTTATACAGTTGTAGGCTTCAGTAGAAATTTATATATTATTCAAATAAGATTATTGACAAAATCTATAAAATATATTTTATATAACGAATTTACAAAAACGAACATAAATAAGCAGGTTCTTTCTTTTGATTTACATACTAAGTAGGTGTGCAGACTGACAAACGAACTTAATAAGGATGTTCTTTTCTATTTACACATTTCTAGTGGCTTTTAATCAGAAAGTTAAATGAAAACACAACTAAAGGGTAAGCCATAAGGTAAGTTATTCAATAAATATTTCCAAGCTACGTAGTTGTGCTTCGCAGGAGCATGTATATTTGCTAATGCAAATGTGTATCTATTCCCTTATCTAGAGCGCTGTTAGTATTGCACTAAACACACAAATGTGTGCATCTACATAGATACAGAGCCAAAGGCACTCTAGTTCAAATCTTGTTACGCACCACTTTAGGTAAATAATCTAAACGTAAAGAAATTCTTGCCTAGGTTAGATACGCAAAAGCAATGTTTTTTTTAAGTCGCTCTGAAGTTATTCCCCTCGGCCCGATACAAAATTTTCAGGAGCTTGTCGTATCGCTAAAACTTTCAAACTAAGTTTAAAACAATATAACCCTAACTTAAAACAATATCTAATTTTTTAGTAACTTTGTAAAGATTCCAGATTACATAGCTATCTGTTGAATTTTTAAGGGTGCTCACTGAACTCAAAACTTTGAAATACTTGATTAGAATGCCGACGAAAAAATATTGGACAAAGTTAAGGTCTTGGAGAGGATAATAGAGGTGTATATCCTTCATCTTTGATGTTGTAATATTATATCTGTAAGGTAAAAAACTTTAGCCTAGGTATCAATAATATTAGTAAAATTAATAAGCATAATATGTACATGTACCTCTATACTGTAGCATTTACAAAATATAATCAACAACTGAAAAACAAAAGTAACATAAAATAAACGCTAGGTATTCACAGTCCTCTTTATAATGAACTTGTTTATAGTCTGACTAGTTTGAACAACAAATTATATTCACATACTTCATGTTACGAGGCGACTCGAGAGCTTCATTAGTTAATGAATAGAATAACTTCAAGAGAAGTTCTAAGGTTCGAGAGGACAGTAATCCATTGTTTCTCAGTTGTTTTGTAGAGCATCACTCTAAGCTAGGGGCTGCTCGGGGCTAAGTACAGTCGTAAAGTAAAGGAGCTATCTGTGAATAGGAAATAGTGTGAGTGAGGAGTCACGCACGGAAATGAAACCTCCGTAAGCCTCCCTCCACTTCCTGCCGTACATAGCCACAGCCACGCAGCTATGCCATACGCAGTGACCGCATCGCGCTACCAATAACCGCACTACCGCAAGTCGTAAATGATTTCATTCTACGATATTTGAAATTATGTGGACGTGTTTTGTAGCAGTAGGAAAAATAAATAATATTGCATTATCTTTTTGGTACAAGTTGTCGAGCTTTATTAGTAAGAAAGTACGTACACATAATATATAGATTCTGTGTACTCTGTTCTGTATGTGATTCTGTGTTTTTTTTAATTCGTTATAGGTTAGCCTTTGACCACGATCACGCCTGATCTTAAGCGACGATGCGGCCGTAGATGGTAGCAGACTAAACCTAGAAGGCGGGATAAATCCCCCCCAGGCTTCACTGAACATCATGCCGGAACACGGTCACAATGACCACTTGAAAACCGCTTGACCGCTTTCTGTGTTGTTATAGAACAACAGTTACAACAAATAACATTTTGCATAATATTATGATACTAGTAAAGTCATGTTTTCTTTGACTGTTAACAATAGGTAAACACTATCTCGTAGTAAAGCGAATATTATAGCTATTTCGAATGTATGTACCAAAACTTCAGAGGTCGTTGCTTCAATCTTGAGATGTTAATAGCCAGACAATAAACACACTGTGTATGTTTGTGTGATTACATGAGATTTTGCTACGCCATACAAATGAAATACCTTATTATTTGTGCGTCTCTACAATCCTTATTATTGGTCTTATCTACATCTTAGATTAAAATAACAAGTGAATTATATTAAAAATTTATGTATTTTAGAAGATAAACCCTTTCATTTGATACACATATTGAGGGGGTTGTAAAAAGTAATCCGCCATTTTGTAGGGGCAGCAATCTTGGATCGATTTCAACTAAACATGGCTAAGAACACTCTCGACTAACTCTACTTTCAAACAAAATAAACTGGATCATAATCTGTCATACATTCGGGAGCTACGATGCCACAGAGACACACACACACAGACAGACGGACACGTCAAACTTATAACACCCCGTCGTTTTTGCGTCGGGGGTTAAAAAGGGAAGATATACGATAAGTGCTAACGTTGCTAAAGCCTGTTGGGTGCCGACTCGCACAGCATTAAAATTGTGTGCATAAACCTAATTGGAGCGGTCCATTTACAAAACGCTTTTTATTCAAAGTCTACAATTAATTTATAATATTCTGCACAACTGTATAATTGCATTGAAAGATTAATATTGCGTTCTGATTGTAATTTTGCGTTGTGCTGTTACATAATTATGTTGCGGTAATACAGCTTTCAATTTGGGCACTATTTGATTTCTGGACCGACCGTGCGAGGATTGTGGTGACGCTGTAATAATAAGCTGAAAATGAACATGTGGTTATTACGAGTTAATAGGTGGACATTACAGTTACGGTTATTTATAGGTGATTTGTTATTAACTATTACTTATATTTTACAACTTACTAGCTTATGCTCGCGACTCGCGGCTGTGTCCGCGTAACAAAATCCTTTCTTAGCGGAGGTCTTTGTCATAAAACCTATCTGTATTCCAAATTTCAACCTAATCCGTTCAGTAGTTTGGGCTGTGGGTTGATAGATCAGTCAATCAGTCACTCTTTCCTTTTGTATATTTAGATAAACAAAACATGACTTATTAATTGACTGACTAATTTGTCAATGTACAGCGTAAACTTGCTGAGTTGAAATTTGGCACCGAGTCAGATATTTGTCGTAGTCTCGTATCTCATCACCCTCCTGTGAAAATCCTGGATCCGCCTATGATCTGGTTTGATGTCCGGATTATGAGGAAATGTTAAAAGTTTAAAAAAAAATGTATACCAATGACTAAAATCTTTTTGAATTCTTACTGGCTTAAAACTGTTAGTATATTTGTTAAGATATCTTCATCGTTTTTCTATTCTCTTTTCAATATTCGGCAAATTAGCACAAAGACTTAAAATTGACTTTTAAAATACGAGTACAACCAAGTCTGTGTAATTTTCCAAAGGCACATAGCAATGAGTCGTAATGTCAAGTTCAAGTAAAGAAACTCTATTCACCTCTACCAACGATAAAGTTGGAATCGGAACAAAGTTAAACATTTACATAGCTAGTACATACCCGCGGGTTTAATTGCCTCGGTAGATACTCTCAGTTGGGAGTCTTGGGAAATATGGTTACGATAACGCGAGATTGGGTGATCACACTATGATGAGACAATGACATTAATGTCTCTGCTAATAGTTTAAAATTCTAAAACTGTCTGTTAAATTTTTTATGCATGATACAACGGTGCATCATGCAGTACTTAATACTGGATCATCTCTATGTAAACTAGCCATTCATATATTATGTCGTTCATAAGATAAATAAAGGTTCTAATTGCCCCTGATTTGCACTGTTAACGCACATAGACATGTAGCTGGAGAATGGTTAGGTTTATTGTTCTTATTTATGATTTATGGGCAATCCAAACTGAGTTTTGGTCTCGACACGAGAAAATCGCCTAGAACCGGGATTTCTTGCCAATACTTCCAGATCCTTTTCCACCTCATTCTTCCAGTAGCTTAAACGTAAAACAAGTTATTAGCAGCATCAGAAATTTAAAGCCGTTCGGCACAACTGGAAGAGGAAGTTTGGCAAACCATTATCCATGGACCGTTTCTACTACATCCAAGTTTCAGCAATTAACATAAAAATAAAAAGTTTATTACGAAAGCATTTCTGGTAATATATAACGACAAACTTTTAGAGCGGATATGAAAGGAATTTTATCATCTGTAGATAATATAAATGATGGATGAATCCAGATTATACAGCCTCATAAAAACTTGTGGAGCAATGAAATGAATTTCAAATCAGGAGGAAAGAAAGTTTTCAAATGTTATAACTCACAACATCAATCATATAAATTATAATAAAATTCCAACTTTAATTAAACCCTGAGCGTAATTGCATTCTCCATTGAGAACATTCTTGATTAATTTCCTTAATCCGGGGATCATTTAGGGTCATGCTGTACCTTTAAAAGAAAATTTCCTAAAAACCAAGAGATATTATAACACTTTAATTTTTAACCTTCTAATATTTAAACACTAATCCACAGTTCACAATGCGTTGGTTTTAGCCATGTTTTAGCAGATTCGCACTACACTCATTCTAACATCATTATGTTGTCCTTCATGTAGCCGAAGTTTGTCGAAGACAGGTTATAATATTGCTAAATGACCCGCCCGCACTTCATTGTGCCGAATTGAAAATTTTCAGTGTTTCTGTACTATATTATGTGTATATTATACATATAAACCTTCCTCTTGAATTATTCTATCTATTTAAAAAAAAACGCATCAAAATCCGTTGCGTAGTTTTAAAGATCAAAGATAACATAGGGACACACAGACGCGGGATGCGACTTTGTTGTATACTATGTCGTGAAGTGATGAGGATTTCGAGACTAGACACACATAAGAGAGAGAGAGAATATCTAACTAACTGAACTAATAAAGGAATATCCTACTAAACCCATGTCATTACTATCAAATATATATTTGGATATAATATGTTTGAATATAACGTGTATTTCCCATGTCACAAGTTAAGATAATATATTTGACTAACTTACGCTTGGGTTTTGACCACGTAGAAAACCCTTACGTAGCGAAGGTTTTTGCCATAAGGAGGAGGACAAGGTATTTGCCTATCTATGTTCAAATTATATATCAACCTAATCCTTAGATATATTCTACGATAATATAAATAAGATTAAAATGTATATTGTTAGTTATATTACACTAAACATGTAATGTCTTGGATTTTTCTATAAGTTGCATGTGAAATTGAATAAATAAATCCGTTCAGCGTCTTACTGTGTACTTACACTGTGCGTTGATAGATTAAACGGTAAGTCAGTTTAGTTCTTATATATTTATAACGAGTTTATTGTTTATAACGCATGACAAAAACTAAAATCATTGTTTACTAAGCGAGTGATGGCTTCGGAAGCAAAACGCAGCTCAAGAACGTAGAACAAAAATATGTCTATCGATCTATTCTTCTATCGTAAAATTAATACGTAGCAAGCTTGTAACGACCTCGATATATCCAGATTCTTGATAAAGAAGTTATGCAGATTAAAACTATGAGATAATGCTCATTAAATCTTTTCTCTACCCTTTGCCATCGTTCCCTGCGATCGTTAAAGAGTTCTGGTAGAAAATATTGGACATTTTACGTCCATAGTAGAGACGGTGCGGTGTCTCTTTAATGGGTACTTTTAATTATTACACTATAAAGTTTTAATAGCTGCCATTTTTCAAGATTCTGTAATGAGAATGGAATCATGAAGAGCTAAGTACCTAATAATATTATAATTTTATCTTATTAAATAATAAAACTGTCTAATAACTGATAATGATGCAATTAGAGACTATTTTATTCGTAAAGACGATGACTTTGAAGAAGGTAACTCTTTTAATGAATCGTACGCTATCTTTTTACTACCAAGCTAATGTCTTATAGGTCAGCTCCACTTGCGGCTGACTATGTGAAGTAGTGCCAAATTCAAACAAAATGTCGAAAGCACGCATGAAGTGGAGCGTGGACTTTAAACCATCCTGAAAAAAAAAAAACAAGTAATTGAATTCACATTAAGTATATAGCTTAAAAGCCTCCTGTTCAATCCTGTAAAATGTCACAAAAAAATTGGATCTTTATTTTGTAAAGCTATATACTAAATCTGTTGTGATTTATAGAGTCTTGTATTTTAAAATAGGTAAAGACATTTTATTCGGTAAAGAGCTTCTTTTAAATTATATCGCAGCTTAGATATTTTGACTTAATGATGACTGCTTAATTCCTTCTTTAGAAATTAGTTCTAAATTTCTACACGTATCGACTCTGGACATGAATGATGCAATTCTTCTACGTTGAATCTCGTTAAAAGCCTAAAATTGTTTCCATAATGTATTTACACGCAAAAATAGAAGGCATAAAGAATGTCAGAAGCCTTTGGGTTCTAATACATAACTGTCACGAGGTAATGCGGTGTTAGCTTTGTTAGGAACTCACTTTCCTTAACTGCAAACTTTTGCTCCGTTCAGAGGGTATTATGGTACTTCCAAGGGTGTCAACCGATTGATTGAATCTGTGCAATTGTATACCTATCTTAATTTTATAAGACAAGTATCAAATAAATAAATATACCTAATTATATTGTAGGACACACCTCGCCGTCTAACCTCAAACTAAGAATTGTAACTTAACTATAAAAACATTTTTTATTTCCCTGTAACAATATAGTATTCAAGTTTAAAAAATGCGTGTCTAATTAAAAATATATATGTTAATATTATTAAATATAGTTTTCGTTATCCGTGTATTAGAAATAATGAGATAAACCACTTTTAGTTTACTGTGTTTAAAGCTATTTTGTTCCTTTCACAGAGCTCCGTCATTTATATAAAATAATTTGTATAATTCTTGATAAGTTTGGTCTCAAAAAATAAATTCCTTCTTAACAAAAACAAATAGAGCGTTAAGCGCATCCCGCCCAACCTACACATTGCTAGCGTTAGTGGCAAAAATTGGGATTGTCAAAACAATAGTGCTGACTGGTCACCGTTAGCGTCCGGCCGAATTCGACACATGCATTGAAAGAATCGTAAAGAAATGTACCATCAGCTATTGTATGCAGCGCTGATCCGGTGAAATATGAAACATGTAGAGAGGCTGGCGTGGCGCCAGATGCTCGCATCGCGCTCTAACAAAGAGCTTTATATCAGGAAATTGTTTCTAGAACAATAGCAGGAAATAAAGCCTACTCGTAATACAAGCGGAGTGAACACTTGCGGTCATACGAACTGTCATATCTGTGTCATGGGTACTGGTTGATCAACCTTGGTTAGAACTTCACGTAGATTTTGTACCCAAACTGCATTAGCGGTGCTGTCGTGTTGCTGTTGTTTTTTTGAAAATATCTGTTAAATTTGTCAGCAAGCGACTCGAACGTTGGTCAAAAGGATGAGTCGCTTTGACATAATTTAATCGTTAATCACTTACAAAAACTCATTTAATTGCTCATATTATAATACTAGCTGACCCGCGCGCACTTCGTAGCGCGTGACAGTAAATTATTCATATATTAATGAATTTGATACAGACCATTTAATTCGATTTCCAATTCCACGGAAAAGAGGGATTCAATTCACGGGTTTTCTGCGACTTAATGGGCGTAGAATTAGTAAAGGCTGGCAAACCTTGCCAATATGTAACTACGATCGAATCACCTACTATTCAAAATGTCTATTGGACGTTTCGCCTACGTTCATAATAACTATTGGTTGAAATCAATACTGGACGATTCACCTACGGTTAACTCAGCTACGGTCGATTGAGCTATGGTTGATTAAACTATTGGACGATTTGCCTATTTTTGACCGAACTAACGGACCGTTCACGTATTTTTAGACCACGTTTCCGGCTGCTAGTCAGGTATGACAGCTAAAAAATACTTGTTTATAGTACAGAATTCAGAAACGTGTTGTTTTTATTATGCCACTTTGCCATGATGAGGTAGATGAAAGAAGATGCCAAAATGCCTGAAGATGCCATGACACAGGATAAATAATTCAGTAATAAGAAAAATATCTGGCATTGTGGTCACTGTTCAAACCTAACCTAACCAACAGATTTCGGTTTGCCCTGAATACTGTACTAAAAACACGCGTAGCAAAGAATTTATAAACCGTAGGTGAGTCGTCCATAGTTGAATTAACCAATATATCAAATGAACATTGGCCGAATCGCCCATTAGTTCACATGCCCATAGTTTAATCAACCGCAGGCGAGTTGCACTGTAAGCGAGTCGTCCAATATGTGAAATGAACTTATGCGAATCGACCGTAGTTATATCGACCGTAGTTGAAACGACCGTAGGTATTATGAAACGTAACCCGTCCATGCGGGCAAAGCCATGAGAATAAGCTAGTGACTGATGTATCTGTATAACGTACAGCCTCAACCGCTAGATGGATTGGGTTGAAATTTGGAACATAGAAAGGTTTCATGACGTAGACCACTGCTAAGAAAGGATTTTGCCGTGCGGGCAAAGCCGCGAGCATGAGCTAGTAAATAATATTATGAAACATTTTTTGTGAATAATACTTAGATTTCAGAGACGTCCTGGGATAAGTCCCAGAACTATCGTTATACCTATACCACAGTACAAATTAGAACGGCAATAAATTACCACTTACACATATAGTACATCAAGATTAAATACAGTAAACAAAAATATATCAAATTATCATTTAAATCAGAAAAACTAATAAAAATACGGAATAATAACAGCTTGATTCCGTACAGTTACTCTTGACTTTTTTCCGCGTCATTTAATGGTGATCTCTTTACCGTGGGTAGACTTCCTCTGCAGGAGATCGGCTAGTACCCCAACAGTGTCAGTTATTCTGCCGCCTGAACAGTGATGTGCAGACATTACTGTGCTTCGGTAGGAGGGCACTGTGGCTAGTGAAATTACTGGGCTGAAGAATCTTAACATTTTATGACTCAGCAGTGCACCCAGAATTTAACCTTCGTTAAATCCCAGCGTTATCTCTTACCATCAGGAGAGCATCTTGCTCATCTTCTTACATCGTTGTATAAAAAAAACTAAAATGAAATTTTCTGAAATGAAACTATCATATACCTACGTACTCAAACTATTTATTATAATATATCTATCAAATTTCACCTTTCAGCTCCATCATCAGACTTCAGATCACTTCCATGTCATAAAATTATTGCATTGTCATCCGATTCCCGGTATGCAAAATTTCTGCTCAATCGGGAACTGTGACTGATAGGTAGAGTGCTTTTCACAAAAGGAGTTCTTTTTGCGGGGCGCCACTATCGCATATTTTAAAAGTTAGCATATTAAATAACTTTAGAATCTTCGATGTATCCTTCTGCAATCTTGTTACACTTCTAGCCACCATGGCGTTTAAGAACTGTAATATCAGCGCCTGAGTCAGCTAAGAGTGTTGCTGACGTCCGCCTCAGGCAATGCCCAGTGTAAAGATGGGAGTCCGGAAGCTGAAGAAATTTAGCAATCGTTTTTGGCATATCACCGATTTTATTGATGCCTATGGGCTGTAAGAAAAATCTTGAAGTTTTTGTATTAGCGGGTCGTAATGCCATATACTTGTCCACCACATTCACATATTCTTCACTAATGACGAATGATCTGTCGATTTTAGTCTTTGTATTCAATAATTTTACTAATATTAATTTGTCCGAATGCTTTTCAACGTCGTTTACCTTAAGATTCAACAATTCATTTGAGCGGCACGCACCATTTATGCCAATAATTAATACAACCTGTAAAAAATAACAATAATTTAGTTTACTTATTTTTAGATAGGTACAGTTAGATAGGTTTTCTTTGAAATAAATTAGCTTTTGTATCAATTTACTTACTTTTAAAGCGAGGTATTTACTGTCTGGTGCTTCATTCAGAAATTTTTCTATTTCAAGGTCACGTTTCGTTTTCAAGACAGCTTTTATCATAGAAAAAATGCTCCATAATGTACTGGATTTTCTTGTTTTAGATAGTTCCATGAAATATGATAGTATCACGGTCTCGGAATATGTTTTTGCATTTTTTGAGAGGCGCCAATTATTGAAGGATTCGTACGCCTTTACATATTTCACTTTAGATTTTTCAGGCAAATAGCTGAACTCGGCATTCGAAACTTGTTCTTTCAACTTTTTTGGCGTAAGACAACTACCTTCATCACTGGGGTCACTCATTTCTTTGTAATTAAACAGACTATTAGATCACAAATAGAAATTTGCAAAAGTTTACAACTTAAGTTGAAAATATTTAGTTGAATCTTTACCAAGAGGTTTAGAACCAAATGGAAAATGTGTTGTGAACACCACTGTCGCAAGAAAAATGACAACTATAAGTGCCATCTCACTTACCTCATACAAAAGAGAGAGACAAAGATGGCATTTATCGATGACGTCACAACGCATTCTCCATTTGACTGTAAACTCTAAACTTCTACATCCCGCCATTTTGTATTTTTTTATTTTTATTAAAAGAGTTGCGTTCGAAATTTGTGTGTGTGACATATTTATGAAAAACAAATTGTAATAATATAAAAAAAAAAAAAACTCACTTACGACTTATTATTCTATAATAGTATTTTATTTAAAATATTATTGAAAAAATACAATTTATAAAGTTAAAATTCAATAAATAACATTAAAAATTATGTGCATCTCAGTTAAATAAAAATTGTACACAAATAAGTTTCAGAACACACCAACTTCTTCATAGCCAATAAAATTGTGTTCAAAATTCAAATCACTTTGCCTCTCTACTCTCTAGAGAGCAAAAACGGCTTTTGCTCACTGAAATCGATGACCAAAGACACTATTTTCGTGCGAGAGTGGTGAAAAATTATTTATGGCATGAAGTCCAGAATTTATCGAAAAAATGTAATTTAGTTCCGCAAAATTCCGCGGGACCTCATGCGTGAGAAGGACTCTACCACTGAGGTGTATACCTAAAATCATAGGCGGATCTAGGATTTGGTTTGGGGGGGGGGGGGGCAAGGTGCAGACGGGCAAAAATATTATAATTTTTATTACGAAAAGTGTATGTTTAGCTCGCTCTGAGCGGTTAGGAAGTTTAAACATCCATTACAATAAGTGCGCGAGCAGCTAGCTGCGAGCGCCGAAAAAAAAAAATTATTTCAGAAATATGTGCGAAATTCGTAACTCTACAATGCTTCTGGGGGTACATTGGCCCCCTGCCCCCCCCCCCCCCCCTAAAGCTTAAACATCCTTTATAATATGTGCGTGAGCAGCTTGCTTAATGACTCGGGGGGGGGGCGGCTTGGCCCCTTGCCCCCCCTCCCTAAATCCGCCTATGATTATCTATAACACAGATAAAAGGTTCTATAATAATCATTGCAAAATTTTACTAACATTATAAACGTGACAGTTTGTGTCTGGATGTATGCCTAAATGGGTGTGAACAGATTTTATGTCTGTGTGTCTCCGGATAACCAGTGATTTTTACAAAAGATCCCCCTAGATGGAGCGCCACAATCGCGTGATTTTAAGTTAAAATATCTACAGATTTTTAACAATTCATAATTTCTCATATTTAATTTCTCAATTAAATAGGTACATAATATTTAATTAATCTAACAAATAAAAAATATATAATAAATGAAGTATTCACAGTAATTATAAATCTATTATTTAGTTCCGCTAGGTTACGCGGGACTTCTTTTCTAAAACTGTTTGCAGAATAAACGATATTTCTTTTTCTTAGGACATTAGTTCCATTATTTTCCGTGGCGCTAGCTTGTATGAAAAATAATTTACTTTTACAATGAATTTTTCTATTTTACTTCAGATGATTTTACATGTTTTAGAAATTAAAAATAAGCAGCAAAAAGATATTTATTACTGATATTTACACGCATCATGCGCACATTAGATTATTTTCCGCTCGCGCTGATTCATTTGAGAAATAAGTTACATTTACTAATTTAAATGAATTCTAATTTGTTTGGCTACTATATAGCATCAAAGTACTCGTCAAGACGAATCAAATGAGCCCAAACTCGATGGGGTTTTTTCTTTTAATCACGGAGTTCTTATGGCCACCTTCCAGCTCCGTTTCGGACCCTGGTTACTATATAGTATCAAAGTACTCGTCAAGACGAATCAAATGAGCCCAAACTCGATGAGGTTTTGTCTTTTGATTACGCGGTTCCTATGACTACCTTTCTTGTTTATTAGCATTTTATATGCGAATCTTTAGATTGATATTACTCTTTTATTTATGAACCGATTTGACTAAAACCAAGATTAAGGTTCAAGTAGAGAAAACTGCAACGTATTAGTGAAAATTTTATTCAAATCGGTGGTGTTGTTTAACCACACCAGTGACACAAACTATTTACAAATTTAGCCCAAATTAAACTAAAGGTCAACCACAAGTTTACAGCCACACCGATAGATGGCGTCTGTAGCGTTTTTGGCACTATTTTTTTTTGAATTGAATTTACTTTATATTCTATTACTTTTATTTCGAATTTTTGATGTAAATTAGGGGCGATGTGTCTGATATAAATGATTATTATTTATTTTATTATTTTATTTTACGTTTCCCTAGGAAAAATTGACAAAATGTTTTACGAATTAGATCGCGCAAGCGACTTTTTCGCGTCGTTTTGTTCATATGCGTATTTTCACAGTTCACCTTAGTAAAGGATCACAATGAATGGGGAGAAATTTCCATTCTTATTATATGTATGGATATGGATATGGATATGGATATGAAAGATAACGACTTTTTTATCTCCTTTCCCTATGCATCCCAAAACTATATTATACGAGTAGTTTGGACCTTTAATACGGTCAGTCTTCTTTTAAAAGGGTTACGATTACAAATAATATTAGCTACGTGTCCCGTACAGGGTCTACTACTCATACATATATGTACTTTTATATATGAAAATAGTAAAAAGGTTTAGTTCAGAATGGCCGGCGGCCAACTGGCGGCTCAGCCCGGATCGCTGTGTCCTTTCCGTACAAGTGACGCCATACACGACGTTTATCATGAATATTCCATTAGCTACTTTTTTCTATAAACAGATTTTTTCTTTCATAATGGGGTGAGGGGTAACTTTACGTATATGTGATGCGTTGTTGTGAAAGTTAAACTCATTCTAAATCACAACTGTAGTAGTTACTCGTTTGTGTGGCGGGCCGACGATGCAGAGAAAAATAAAACACTTCTGGACACTGATAAAGTATTCTTATTCACGAAAATTAGGCAAAGTACAAGGAATTTTAGAATCATTGGGCGCAGCGCAAGATTGCACCCGCACGTATTCTTATGGCTTTTTTGAAAACTGCCATAGATTATAGATATAATAAATACATCAATCATAAGACGAGTTACAACTTTAAATCGAGGGCGTCGCTAACAACAACAATAATTAGTATTTCTAGAAAAAGCAAATCAGTCGCTTAATTCCCGCAGTATTCTATTATATAGGCCAGAATAGATTAGTAAATCTTTTAAACAATTTTTCATATGGTAGCTGTGTTAAGTCGGATATGATCGCGAAGATATTTGACAGCACTTCAGATTAAATTTTAGCTCTCGTGTAGACGTAAAAGCATGCATAACAAACATCCATACCTATACACCTACACCCATATAAAATTTCGTATTTATAATATTACTAGCTTCTGCTAACGGCTTTGCCCGCGTGGCTAAATCCTTTCTTAGCGGATGTTTACATCATAAAACCTATCTATGTTCCAAATTTCAAGTGGATCCGTCCAGCGGTTTGAGCTCTGCGCTGATAGATCAGTCAGTCAGTCACTCTTTCCTTTTATATTTTTAAGATAAAGAAGCAAGCTGTGAATTAACTTAATGCTTTGTTAGTTTCCAGATGGTGGATAATATCTGCAACACTCCACTTAAATTATTTCACTTTTTAGGGTTCCGTAGCCAAATGGCAAAAAACGGAACCCTTATAGATTCGTCATGTCTGTCCGTCCGTCCATCCGTATGTCACAGCCACTTTTTTCCGAAATTGTAAGAACTATACTGTTCAAACTTGGAAAGTAGATGTATTCGGTGAACCGCATTTCATTTTAATATTTTCACACATTCATTTTAAGATTTTCACACAAAAAAAGAAAAAATAAACAATAAATTTTTGGGGCTCCCCATACTTAGAATGAAACTCAATTTTTTTTAAAGTTACAACGAGCTACAAGAACTTTTATATTATGTAACTTGCTCTTGCGAGTCCGACTCGCACTTGGCCGCTTTTATTAAACTTGCACTCACAATATTTATTTATGTATATCATAATAATCTTGAGAGTTTCCATTGAAACACCAACGGGCATCTGGATCCAGCGGTTTTATCTGCCAAAGGTAACCTATGTGTTAATCTGAGGTCTAAACTACCTACATACTAAATTTCAAGTCAATCGGTTTAGACATGAAAAGATTTTAGCACAGACTTTCGTTTTTATAGTTTACTTGTGCCCAACAATTTTACTCCCTAAAATAAATATGGGTAATTCCGCCGTCATAACCATATATTTTTAACTAAAGTTTAACTGTGAAGAGTTAACAAACAAACATACACATATATGTACATATTCATATTTTTGCTTATATAATATTAGTAGAAAGTTAGATAATATAGGTACTAGGTACCAGGTACCTACCTAAATAGATCTGATATTAGATTTTTCTAGTAATAGCTGCGGTCGTAAAAATATGTTTAACTAGCTGCGCCCAGCGGTTTTACCCGCTGTTTTGTAGCCTATGTGTTATTCCAGGGTCTGAGCTATCTCTACGCCAAATTTCAGCTCAATCGGCCTACCCGTTTAGGCGTGAAAGAGTAACAAATATATGTACATCCAGACATCCATACATTCTTACAAACTTTCACGTTTATAATATAAGTAAGATTAATAATATTATGATGTTTATAGATCTCATCCAGTTTTAAAGACACTTCTCACGCAAACAAAATTTCATGTTAAGTAAGTGGAACGACACCTACGACAGGACGATATTTGACGTAGCAGTTAAGTAGGTACATGTATTTTTCTATCCCAAAGGCAATTTTTCGTCTACAAAATAAATTCGAAAAAGCAATATATTGTGCAAGCAAGTTGAATTTTACAAGTGCTACGACGGAAGTCTGCACCTCGTAGCCGTCTCGTAGAGAGAGCTACGAGATCGTCGCGTAGACAGTGCTACGGCGCTAAATCTAATCTTCTTTTACCTTTTTTATTCTCTGCGTGGCGTGGGTTTTATCTCGAACGTAACTTACTATTACATACTTGTTAAGCCAAAGCACCACTCCACACAAATTATTCACGCGCAATGTCAAATTTTCATTAATAATGCACTTTTGACATTTAGTTTTGTTTGAGAATTTGACCCTTGCGCTATCATTTATGTGAAGTGGGTGCGCGTAATGTGTTGTAACTATTCATTGATATCCAACAACTTATAATTGATTATGACAAATGAATGTACACATCTCGGCGACCTAAAACTGCAACATATAGGTTAGCCATACAACCTGTAAATTCTGATTTGACTCTGACAGTGTAAGTAGGGTAACCTGTTCTGTTGGAGTATAAACACCAATCATTATTATTATTATATGAAGATCCAAAAGGGGAGACCTATGTTCAGCAGTGGATGTCCTATGGCTGATTGTAGCGTCCGTGGCCCAGTGGTCATACGTCCGGCTTTTAATCCGGAGACCCTGGGTTCAAATCTCAGTGTGTGGCAAAAAGTTCGCCTGGACGCTACCGTGTTTCGGAAGGCACGCAAAACTGTGGGTCCCGGCTGTTTCCTATAAGATATGTAGGAGGCAGTCGTTAGGTCATGTTGCAGGCCCTGTAGTAATCTCGGCGACCTGAAACTGCAACATATAGGTTCGCCACACAACCTATAAATTGTGATTTGACTCTGACAGTGTAAGTAGGGTAACCTGTTCTGTTGGAGTATAAACCCCAATTATTATTATTATGATGATGTTGATGGATATTAACTTCAAAGAATGCTTCGTATTAAGGGTTCTCATCCAAAGAAAAGTAAATGCCAATTTTATTATTATTTAACGTAGCGAGCATCCAAGTAATTCCTATATTCTCCACACATTACGGCCATCGGCGCTTCTAAATCGAACCGCGACGTTTTACTCGGTGTTTATTGAAAAGTCGAACCCTCTCGGTTCCGCGTTACGCTCTAAAGTATCTTAAATGTTGGTTATTTATCGGCTGATACAGCGGAGTTCGTTAAACTGTCGCGAGTATCATACCCGTAAAGATTACTTTGGGTTTAACAGCTTTTGAACTGTTGATATGCTGTGACTTCATTTGATCTAATGTACTATTAATAATTCTGCCTAGAGATTTTGCTAGCTGAAAAGTATGTGCTGTGCTGTGTGTTGCTTCAGGATCTAGGCTGTCTTAATACCAAATTTCAGCTCAATCGGTTCAGTTCGTTTAGAAGTATTATTATTCAGGCTGCACTATCGCCCCACTGCAGGGCAAAGGCCCTTTTCTCTTTCCACTCCTTTCTCTGGGTAGCGGTTTGGGGCCAATCCTTACGGTAGGAGTAATTTGTAAAATTTTTGGTCAAGTTGTTGGACTGTAGTAGAATACTATTAGACAATTACAATTATTTTATTATATATCACAATATTTATATTATTATGAACAATGTACTAACCTACCTCTCCTCCAAAGTCAGATCATATCCCCGCGGAATGTCACGGAAAGTTCCCATGAAGTCATTACAAAACATACACGAAAATGGTAAAATAAATCTACTCCTAATATTATTAATGTAAAAGTGTAGATGTTTGTGTGGATTTGCGTATATTAAATAAATTTAATATAAACCTAACTCCTAGTAGTACATACTCGTATATAAAATACATAGCCTTTATTAATTTATTTAGCTCACGAATATAAGAAAACTTCTTTACACCAGGCAATAGCGCGGCACAAAGGTAGTGTCTCGTAACGAGGTGTGAAAATGGTTTTTTGTCGTTCACCTTTAAAGCTTCAGTTCTGAGAAGCCCTTCGATATAAGTACGTCGTGATTTAATATACATATTCTATTCTTCCTGGATGTTTTGTGATCGTAAGGAAAATATGGATAAATAACAATAATATTCAAGGAAAATCATGTTTTCGTTGACTTTACCTCTTTACTAAGAAACTACTTATACAACATATTTATAATATTTGGTTCTAATTTATATAGCTATTAATAATTTGAATAAATTTTATATGAGGCTATGTTTTCATTATTTTTACCAAATAGCACCAGTTTTGCCCTTGGTGCATGTGATCGACGTTTATTATTATTTTCTATTTTGATCGCTCCACGCAGTGTGACGACTGCTATAAAGCAATAATATTACTATATTATTACGAGTAGATACTACTGGGGTATAAATTTCAATATACAGCTTTGAACTCCTTTTCACTCCACTGTGAAGGGTTCCTTCTGTCAGTGTGGACCAAACGCTGTCGGGGCCACGGACGAGTACTTCGGCGTACCTGTGGGCCCAGTACTGTGGCGTCCCGCACGAACCCCGCCAAGTTTTTAAACTCAAACTCAAAATTCGTTTATTCAAATAGTCTACAACGGAGCACTTTTGCAAGTATTAGTGGGTATACATACTACCCTACGCCCCCCGGCGTAGGGTACGATACGGTGACGAATTTATCGTGGGTAAAAAAAACTGATAATGATGATAACATTTGGAACGTAAACCAAATCGTTTAACAAGTTTTGACATAAAATGGTAACAAACGCCTTACCAACCATTCCGTCGCACTTATCACTATTACTATCACTAAATAGTATAAAATAAAGTTGCTTCCCGCGTCTGTCTGTCCCTATGTATGCTTATATCTTTAAATACACAACGGATTTTGATGCGGTTTTCATTAATAGATAGAAGAATACTGATATGTAATTTTCCATCAAGCGCGACGAAGTGCGCGCAGGTCTAGGGACTAGTAAGTAATAAGACGAATCAACTAATCCATTCAGTCACGAACTTTGAAAGTCAGACAAAAACTAAAATAATGTCTGCGAGAACAAGTTTGATAAAATATTTCTAAGAATTCTAATTTATTAGGAGTTTATCTGGAGATAAAACACATTTCTTATTCAGATGGTTTATTTGTAAGATAGACAATGAATGATGTGGTTTTGTGTCTATTAGTTAAATAACTCTGCTGATATTTTAGTATTAAAATTTCCAAAAAACTTTTTTTTTTTTATTTCGGACCTGTTGGGTCATTTGTAGGGTATTTAGTCCTTAAATATATAAACAACGGATTTGGATTTAGTTTTTTTTTTGTTTGAAAGTAGAGTTAGTCGAGAGTGTTCTTAGCCATGTTTGGTGGAAATCGGTCCAAGATGGCCGCCGCTACAAAATGGCGAATTACTTTTTCCTTACACGATCCCCTCAACATGGGTATCAAATGAAAGGGCTTAACTAGTAGAATACAACCCACTATATAAAATTTAAAATCCAAGATGGCCGCCACCATAAAATGGTAAATTACGTATTGCGTTGGGGGTTTTTTAAATTTTTAATTTAATTCACTTGTTCAGAAATGATTTATCTAGAAAGAACCGCTTTCATCTTCGGTTTTGGTTCTGATTTATTGTTGGTCAACAAACACAAATTACTACTCCGTCTACTATAATAATTCTCAGACCTACTAAATATACTAAAAGAAACATAAAAATCGGTCAAGCCGTGTCAGAGGAGTTCGATGACAAACACTATGAGATTTTTTATGTTAGATTTAACTTGGGATTTATGCTTACATAACAAAAGCATATTGCATCGCAAAATGCAAAATAATATGTAAGTCTATGGCAAAGCTTTAAGAGCCAATTCGTCTAGTTTTGAACAAACGCCAATTATTTCCTTCCTTTTTATTATGTTGTTCAGTTTATTATTTACGACTGTTTTTTATAGCAAAGTTTGTGATGATATATCCAGTTTTATGTTATGAGTATTTTCAAATCGAATAAAGGCATTTATGTTCCTATACGGGTATACTGGCCATTATAGCGTAATGATTATATCAAATATGTTATTACATTGCCTTTTTATGGTATTGGAGGGATTTACCCGCTCACATTATGATTCTCTTTGTGTCTACCTTTCTTGCTTTATTAATATTAAGAGCTATTTGTGTACAATAGATGTGGGTAATGACGTCATTATCTCAGTTTTATTAGTTTTTATCATAATAAAAATCTCGACTTTGGAGCCATAGGGTTGATGTCTGATTTTTTCGGCCATCGACTTCAGACCTTATAGTCAAAAATAATAATCATCAAAAATAAAGGAATCGGTAATCCAACCTTATGGTTCTTACGTCGAGAAATTAAGGTCAAATAGTGCTAGTTTGTTTCCTCTTATTTTTAAAATATGAGTTTTGGAAACTAACTAGCATTATCCATTTAAGAAATATAGCACAGTATGGTGAAAAATTTGCCACAGTTTTGGAATAAAAAATATACTTCCCCTTTGTATTTTATATTCCCCATAATATTTTATTACCTTTGACCACCATCTCACGTAATACAACACCATAAAATGCGTCTTTTCTTCAAAGTGTCATTATTTCGTTATTCAATTGTCATTTTTTCCAACTCGTAATAATTGTATTATATAAAAAACAAAAGACGAACTTTTGGGCATCTCGCTGACTTTTCTAGTTAGATGTTTTAATTGTGTTTCGTTTTAACTTTTAACAAATTGTATCTAGAGGTAGGTAAGAACTAAATTAATTTTCTATTTAACTTCTAAACTCGTGATCACGCCGTTTTTCTTGATTATTCCACTGTTTTGATAAACGGTTGTATCCTGGGAGATACGGATTAGTTGTCAGAACTTTGCTCAATATATCCTGAGCGCTTTACATCGATTGGAATGGTAAAGCGGCCACGGAAATTATCAATATTTAAGATTCATCATTACATAGTATGTAACAAAGTTGCTTTCCGTGTCTGTTTGTCTGTTCCTATGTATGCTTAGATCTTTGAAAATACGCAACAGATTTTGACGCGGTATTTTGTAATAGAGTTATTCAAGAAGAAGCTTTATATGTACCTATAATACAGGCATAATATATTGAAGCAACACTGATATATAATTATCTGCTAGGCGCTACGAATTGCACGCTGGTCCATTAGTATATTAAACTGGCATATGCTTGCGGCTTTGCCCGCGTGAACAAATTCTTTCTTAGCGCATGTCTACGCCCTAAAACCTACTTGTATGCCAAATTTCAACTCAATCCGTCCAGCGGTTTGGGCTGTGCGTTGATAGATCAGTCAGTCAGTCACTCTTTCCTTTTATATATTTAGATAAGTACAAAGGTCGCGCTCAGTGCAGTATCGCGTGATCTTCGTAGCAGCCAGTAGTAATAATAATATGATGAGTAGACCCGTAGTCTAATATATGAATATATGAACAATTAAAATTATTTATATTATTATACGATTTTTGTGAGCGTCGGTTACTGCAGGCGTGAACTCCTGATGAAGGACATCGTAATTGTCCGAAACCGTGGTCGAGATATTCTCGGCAATATTTGACGTGAGTTGTGCCGTTTTTATTATTGTAGTTTATATTATTATTTTACTTTTAAATTCGTGTAGATTAAAAAACTATATAAATACACCTTTAATTGCGGCAATCAAAAGCCAACCCATATCTAACCAAATGCGGGTAAATTAGTCTCTTTACGATATCTTTAACTTAATATTAAAAATGGCTTTAACTATGCAATGCACCCACAAGTGTACCTACCTCTTTATCTTGTTGTTTATTATCACAGACTGAGCTTACAATGGTCGGTGTGCGATGTAGGCACAATTTGTGGTGTTGTATGTCCTACTCGAATCAGTAGAATAGATTCTGTGTCCACTACGTTACGATTTGTGGTTGGTCGGCCAATTTAAGCCGTTTCCAGTTTTAGAGTAAATTAATGGACTAGAATTTAAATCTGATGCTAGGATCTGCTAAGATACATTTCATATAATTTATATTTCTATTATGTTGGTGTAAATTTGGGTACTCATATATTTTTTGTATAATTCAAGAATGTTGTATTTGAAAGAAATTACTTTTCATCGATTATACCACCTTTTATACAAAATTTAATATATGTTATTATATGAAATGTTGTTTTGTAGAGAAATTGATACTATGCTCGTATATTTACGCAAAAGAAGACTGACCTAAAAATTTATGATGTGCAATTACAAAACCTAGTGTATCATGTGATGAAATAAAAAAAAATAACTCATTGTATTTTTAAACTGGAGATAAATCGAAATGAAATATGAAAATAGTTCACTTTTGACTAGAATACACCTCTTTATTCGCCTTGAAGTATTTTGCAATTATTTTACCTTACATTTAATCTTCATCTATATAAAATCTATTCGATCAACCGACACAGAATCTCAGCTAATTGAATGGCTGTTAACTCGATAGGAA
The DNA here is from genome assembly GCA_947507615.1 of Hemithea aestivaria. Classification (NCBI taxonomy): domain Eukaryota; kingdom Metazoa; phylum Arthropoda; class Insecta; order Lepidoptera; family Geometridae; genus Hemithea; species Hemithea aestivaria. Next base: position 11,024,080 of record OX382327.1, on the reverse strand, counting down.
GTCAGTATCAATGTCAGTGTACCGTATATATGAACATTTCTATAGAAGAAATGAAAGTGGAAGGACGGAAGGCTTTGTACAGTAACCCGATCTACTTGTTTGAAATTAAACTAACCCGAAAGTGGAGGCGCGCTAATGCCTCGAGGAAATAGAGGTTATACTTACTCTTAGTTATATATTGTACGAAGAAACTATGAAGAACTTTATTTTTATTTGTGGACTAGTGGTCCCGAGCGCAACTTTATTTAAGTTTCAACAAAATTGTTATAGATACGAGTTTGTCTAGCGTTTTAGAAGAACGGCTAAAATGTATTAATATTTTAGCTTTATTTTTTGATACTGAAACTTTATTTTTGTTTGTGGTTTCTGGACTTAAATAAAAATAAGAAAAGAAAATTATAGTGTTAGAAAATAGGTACAGAAAAGAAATGAAGAGAAACGATTGTATTCGCTTGATAACTTTGTACTAGTTTTGTAAGAACTGGAAATAAAAAAAAGAAATTAATAGACGCTGGTGAGCGTAATAGCTTTCATCTTTAACACTTAATTGCCTTGTGCTTTAACAGTCTGTACTTGAATTATGAAAGTATAATGTAAACTCGTCACGCTGAAGGAATTCTCGGAGATTTTGCTAATTTAACTAGTCCAGCGATTTTACTTAAAAAAATAGCCTATGTATAAATTCTAGGGGTAACGTTATCTAATCTACATTTACTTTTTCATTACATACATATTTCAGCTCAATCAGTTTAGTCATTTAGGTGTGAAGTCTTTAATAAATACACACACGTTTAGGATCCTTTCATCTAACCTAAGTTATAAACTTGGAAGCTTGAATGGAAGGATGTAGGGATATAATATGGATGTTTGCTACTCTTTCAAGCCTAAGAGACTGAACCAATTGTGCTGAAATTTGGTAGAATAGAAAATACTTAGCTTAGACTCTGAAATAACATATAAGTTACTTTTTATTGGGTTAACCCGTTAGATGAAGTTAGTAATATTAGGTATAGGACGTATATATGATAGGACTATTTCCCACACAAAGAAGTTCTAAATTCTTATTCAATGTTAGTCAACCAATAACGTTAATACCCTTTTAAGAGTCATTACATTGGTTTCGTAATTAACCTTACAAGACAATCTGAGCAAGCAAGACGGCGGGAACGTCTCTCGTGGGGCTAAACTTAGTTAAGCAGCATCGGTTGATCTCGACCCCCGCAATAGCAAGGCTACATTTTGTCTACAATGCTGAATTTTTTTATATTTTTTCTATAGGCGATACAATTAAAGTTTTGTACCTAATGTTGGGTGCGTAAAAACTCTTGATTTTTTGCCTTTATTATGTCATGCTGGCTGCTTTTGTGTAATTATGATTAATATAACAAACTAATTTAAAACCCTACAAGTTTAGAAGTTTTGCATAATTCAATTTATTTTTATATTTTGGATATTTTAGAAAGTTAGATACATAACTTAATAACATACAAACAACATCATAACCTTTTTTTGGACAACTTATTACAATACAAAAAAAACATAATTGGAACTAACGCTTTTTTAACACGCCATCGTGGCGGCTATCGTTTAAAATTGTACTTGGATATACATAATATTTTTTAGTTAAAATATTCTTATAATTATGGAACAAAATATTTCTACATTTACATAAAAAATACGCACAAAATATTGTGTGTATAAGATTATAAAAAGTGTCCCAGACGCATACAAAATACAAAAAACGCACTTAAAAGTTCATTTTAAAATTAAATTGAATACTTTTATAGAGCCCGCATACGTTACACAGACCGAATCGTATTTGTTCGAGTTGCCCTTATTTCTTTTTGGATTTCGTTTGCTGTCGTCGTTTGCAAATAGCAAAATAGTTGCAGTGCTAATGGTACTTTGAATTTTTAAAGCGTTAGGTTTCGCCTGAAACCCGGGAGAGTACCTAGTTTATCTCATGTGTGCAGCTGTTTTGTTAGGCGTAGGTATCTTCCAACTGGACGTGGAACTTTTTAGATTTTGAAACTTGAAACTACAGTGGTGTGAATGGAGAGGTATTTTTTAAGGAAAGAAAGAAAATTGTTTATTGAGCAAAGATACACAGGCACAAAATAATTAATGAAAAACAAAAAAGAAATACTAAATCATCATAATATTATACCTATTGTATAGTATTGTTTGTTATTGCTAACACTTTTATAAAACGAAAGTTTATGAGCTGAAAAATGATACGTAGAAAATATATGAAAACATTGTGATTGCTTGAATCATATGTTGATTGATATGTGTGAGCCTTAAAATATAGGGGCTTTTTTGGGAGTATAAATACTGGGCGGACTTTATAGTTAAGGTCATCAATTGTAAACTTGTAACAATATAAACTAAAGGACATAATTTATGTAAAAGGTAGCTCAGACGTTCCGGAGACATTACAAACACAAAACGAATTAGATACCTTTTATCATTCATTATAACTGGACATTTAAAGCACAAAATAGAGAAGGTAAAGAGGCTTTAAAAAAAAAAGTAAAATAAACAAAACACATATAATTGTTATTTATTCTACCATCAACTCGAAACCACAATAGATTACAATATAAGATACGAAATTGAGTGTATATAGTTAACACATAGTAAAGTCTGTGTAAGCGCCTATAAAGTTTTATGTTTGCCGTAAAAGTAGGCGCTGGAGGTCCCCGCAAGATGACATTGTACCGAGCGTCAAATGACCAGCTAAATGAGTTTTGCTAATAATGTTCACCTTAATGTTAACGTATAATCAGAAAAAGTGCTGATGATCGCGTTTTGTCTCATTTTGTAGATCCGACGAGCACCTGTGATTATGATTGTTACTTGTTATATAGATGGAGGTATAAATTGAATATGATCGGCCTATTTTATGTAGACATGTTGCTTAAGAGCAAGCATCATCCGTCAACAGACACACGGGGATAATAGGTAGATAGATAAGCCCCTTATTGAAAACAAAGGAAAATATACTTAAACAACTTAAAAATTAAAACAATATTAAAACTAAGTAGCTATCGTAATAATAGCGTTTATTTTTGCTCACCAAACTGAAATATTCATGGCAAGTCAATATAGGTTACCTTTCTAGGCATCTTACGCAAATCAATGTCAACCGCAATAGCATTTACAGGTGGAATGTGGTCAAAATGGAAGCTTAACTAGAAAAAAAGCAAAGTTTCACTGAGTAGTTTAATTAGTATATCAACACAGAGCTCAAACTGTTGAACAGATTGGGTTTAAATTTTGCACCAAGAAAGTTATAATTACGCATTTATCAACGGCGTTAGCTGGTAATAAAAATACTTATCCTATTTTTAACGTTGCACAGCTATGCAAAAAAAAATGCTGAATGTATATAGAGCTCAAAAGCGTTAAACCATTCACGGCTAAATTGACACCAATCTATATCAAAATCCCAAATGAAGCCCACAATAAACGTATAGTTTTCCGTGCCTTTTTCCTCAACGAAACACAAAAATGTAAGGGATTTCTGTCGTCTGCCGCTAAATACAATTGGTGCGTTCCGGGCGAATTGTTCAGAACACAGGATTTAATACAGCGTTAGTTCCAATATCTTTCCACCACATAAAAGAGTATCGCGGCCAAGCTAAATCTTTACGTCACCATTTGTTACGGCCAACACAACTATACAATACACTGTTGGGGAAAAAACGGTAAACTTCGACCCTCATTCCCTCCCTGTAACGAATAAGGAACGTAATTTGATTAAATCTTTACACATTAAAACGTTAATGCTTTTCTATTTACAGCCAGAAGTTAATGTATAGTGAAGAAGCTCGTCTTAGAAATACGAGCACCTAAAAGCTTTTAACTCATAGGTCGGCATGACAATAATCGAGTTCGTGACCTTCCAGGGACTTCCCTTAAGGGAAAATTGGTCCCAATCCTCGTCACAGAGGTCAGTATGTTTCTGATTTCCATTTCATTTTATTATAATCCAAGCATAAACGGTATTGGAAAACTGTATAAGGTCGCCGAATCTATGAAAATGAGAAGGGTATATAGTATATGCCTACATTGAATATGAAATTTTTGTCTTCATATTACGCGATCGATATTTGTATTTGCATTGAACACTTCCAGGAATAGGGGAGATATAAGGAAATTATTTACGGCAAATTAAATTTCGATTTGGATCAGTAGGTTCAATGAAATACAAAACCAATTGTAGTAGGTATATAGTATATATGTATTATGTAAATATACAAAAGGAAAGCCTGACTGATTGACTGATCTATCAACGCTCACACATCACAGCTCAAACCTCAACAAAGCTCAGCTAAAGTATTTCTTAATGCGGGTAAAGTCGCAAACATAAGCTAGTACTCAAATGGAACGAGTCTCCTTGATTACACTGTCATTACCCAAATCCATAATGGTCCATATCCGATTTCCATATAATGTTGATGTTTTCAGGTCGCCGATTTAAAGCCTACGTGTCCTAACGACTGCCCCAAATATATCGCGGGATTTCTCTGATTTAATCCACACTTCAAAATAATATATCTTCATAAATGTACGTACGTTATCTTGGAGCGCAGGGGTTGAGATTACACGCCATATCAACTCGCTTGACTTCCTTTAGGAAGCGATGACGTGCTTCCGCACATATACCTACATATTACATACTAAGTAGGTATGGCTAAGTATCCTTCATGATATTAGAGACTTCCTCTACATTTAGTCAAGCTATGTTAAGCGTGTTATCGAAAGATTGCGCATTCGTTTAAGTTATTATCTACGCATAAGCTGTATGTGATAGGTCTTTTTTTTATTCGTTATAGGTTAGCCATTGACCACGTTCTCGCCTGATTTTAGGCGACGATGCGTAGATGAAAGCAGACTAAACCTAGCAGCCTATCGCAGGTGCGATAAATCCCTGCTTGGCTACACTGACAAAATTGCTCCTGACAAACAAAGAAAGTGACCCTGACATCACGGGAACGATAAGCAAATTAAGAGTACTCGATACCCCACCTCGATACCCTTATGACTTATATAATACTCATTATATGAGCGGCATCGTGATAATACAAAATACGTGGGTAGACGATCTATTGAAATTTGAAATGTTATCATAACCTTTGCCAGGATTCGTAACCGTAACCGTTATGTAAAACTAGTTAATTAAGCTCCCACTCATCGAGATTTCCCAATGTTTTGCAAAGCGAGGTGCTATTAATTCGTCCCTAGAGGTCGGTAGTGTCGCCACTCCGCACTGAGATTACCCTCGGGTACGGTTGCGTCGGTTTATCAGTTAAAACCCGTACATTCAGATAGCTCGAATGCATGGAACTTGGATTTTTTCCATTTGTGTAGCTAATCTTTTAGGGTTTCCTATCTATGAGGAAAATACATGGAAGGAATTGTCGGTCGCACGGGTTCTCCGCTATCAGCTCAGATAGAGAAACTCTTTTCTAAAACGCGATTATATTTTACTACGCAAAAATCTTACTGAGGTGCAAAAAGAGAAGCGTCGTAGGAATTTACGACGTGCAAACATTCAGCGATTTCTATTTTTGCACAGCTCGCTGACGTATACAAAATGTATATTAGATTTAGTTTACCTTCAAAAGTATATTCACGTTATAATGGTTATTCATCCTTTCCCAGTTGCCAGTGATTCGTTATATAGTATTTTATATACGATATGAAATATAGGGGCTCATGAATAACGAATGAGACGATGTAAACTAGCTAGAAAGGACGTATTAGGATCAAAATTCACAAAATTCTCAACCACGTCATGGAACGGGGAATCAGAATATGATTTGGTTTGTAAAAAATGTCTTGAAAAGAAGTTAATTTAAATTATTTAAACATATTTGAAGTTTATATATTTTACTAGCTGCGCCCAGCGATTGGACCCGTTGTACTGTAGCCTATGTGTTATTCCAGGGTCTAAAATATCTCTATGCCAAATTTCAGCTTAATCGGTCCACCCGTTTAGGCGTGAAGAAGCAACAAACATACACAATCACTCACAAATTTTCGCATTTATAATATTAGTGTGATTTCATTTAATATTTCTTACATAATTTCTTGTTTGAGTAAGTTCTCGTATAATAATAAATATCTATCTTTTTAGTATTTTAATTTGACTATCTGATAGGTATAGAATACATCTGACAAGTGAGTCTCAATTAATAATATTATTGTATTATTTTGTCAGTTATTTTATCTTGCTAGTGGTTACTTAAAATATTAAATTCACTTTATAATACTGCTCATTAAAATTTTTATTACGTCATTGTTTTACAATAGTATTCGACTAAGTACTATGACTATTTTAGTTTTAGATGGGAGGTGTTTAGCTGTATTTTTAGTTCTCTTGTTAATTTAAAAAATAATAGTAATAAAAAAATATATATTAATCAGGATAATTTTTTTTTTGCAAATTGGGTCCTTGCAGGTTTCGTATCTTTGTTTATTTTATTATTTTATATTAATAGATATTTTAAAGTTTTATTGTGGGCAGAGTGGGTTTACGCTTTTTAGGCAAACACAAAGAGAGGAGACCTCTCACCTACGTTGTTAGGCGTCGGATCGAATATAGAGAGTGATTCGTTATAGTCAACTTGATGCTCGGCTTAATCTGAGATTATGAATGTGTGGGGCTTCGGTGGCTTTATTATTTTCTTTACGTACTTTTTAATTTTTAATGATTTTTTATACAGAATAAGCTCGCCTTTTAATGCGGGGTGTGTTGGAAACGAGTAGTGAGGTGAAAAGCGTTTTTGCGGTTTAACTTGGAGCACGCTTCTTTTGCAGGCAACTTTATTCCGTCGTTTTTTGAGGACATTTTTATTTATTAGTATTTTAAGGAATCCCATGTAGAGATTTAGTAATTCACATGCTGGCCATATATAATAGGTATATAGAAGCTATTACAATAAATGCAAATCTATTGTAAAAGAAATCATTGTACCATTAAAATGCTCGTGGCCCATTCTGGACAAGAACTTAGTGAAATGACGCGCACTTTAAAAATGACTATCTCTAAAATAACACAGACATTGAATGCTAACTATGTTATTGCATAAAGATAGATTTCGTTAAGTGGTGTTAAGGGAATTTATTTATTAAATACACACGCACACTGATGAGGAAAACTGAGTAACATTAGATTAAATCAAATTTATGCTAAAATGTCATCGTTAATCGAATATAATATTACAGAGAAGCAGTTTAAGTCACAGCTTTGCTCGGGCACCATGTAAAATCAATTAGAGCGGCTCTGAACTGTAAATGCAGCGGATTGCAGAGACAGCCTTATCTATGTTGGACATCTTCACGTCGACGTTGCCTTTATGTAATTAAACTAGCCGACGTCCAAGCTCTAGCTCAAACTCAGACCTAAATGAACCTAATTTATATTTAAGTAAGAGTAACTTTAGAAAACATTTTCAAATTTTTGCTGGTAATGGAACTCTACTTAATTAGATGTATTTTATATACTTGAAAAGAACCTCGGCCCTCATTTAATTTGTTTTAAGGATTGATATCCTTTATACTAAACTAGCTTATGCTCGCGGCTTTGCCCGCGTGGACAAATCATTTCTTAGCGGAGGTCTTCGTCATAAAACCTATCTGTATTTCAAATTTCAACCCAATTGGTTCAGTGGTTTGAGCTGTGCGTTGATAGACCAGTCAGTCACTCTTTCGTTTTATATATTTAGAAGATAAAATTTAACATTTATGTAGAATTTTTGTTTCTTCTGTTTAACATTTAGTGCTCTTAATCTGCCCTATGTCCTAGTTGTGCCCAGTGGTTTTACCCGCATAAAAGTCAATATTATGTTATACCATTTAGGTTTGAAGCTGTAACAAAAACATACATGCACTCTCATACATACCTATATGTACATTTTTTCTTGAATCAAATACGCCATTAAATAAAAAAAATACAAAACTCGCCTAATTATACATACACATTCCTAAAATAATGATCACACCAATGAACAGACATGTAAACGCTTAGCTATATTATTTTTTGTATTTTGCATTGCTAGTGTTCATATCCATCGTTAGAATACCTGAAGTGGCATACATAGAATCTCGCACACAATGGATCGAAATAATGTAATGTGGTATATTCCAAATTCCTTTTGCGCGGGTAATTCAATAATGTTGAACATGTCGAGTATGCAGACAAAAATCAAGTCAATGGTTTTTTATACGAAAGAGAATGTGAAAGCACAAAGGCTGCGGCCACGGAATAATATTACAGTCACGGAGAGTCTATAACTGATCAACCTTTCAGCGCTTATTGAAACTACTATGTTTATCATTGTGATAATTTATTTCTTTCGCATAGTAACAATAATCTTTCGCGTAGTAATCACATCTATAAGACAAATAAAAATGAGCCCAATTTATCCTTTCAAAAGTAGTATCGTTCTAGATTAAATTTTATTTGGTCATTCAAATAATATTATGTGTAAAAGTATTTATGTGAGTGAGTGTGAACCGATTGAGTCAAAAGATAGTAATACGATGACTGATGACTTACAACTAGAAATACAGCTATAAAAAACTTGTACAATTTTAACGAATCGGTTACAAACCCATCAGCAGAAAGCTCCTATTTCATTAACTCTCAGGTCTATTTAGCTTTTGTGGACATATCTGTAGTAACAATGTGCGGTCTAAAGCGAGAGCACCGAATGACAAAAATATGTGCGCCGCTGTCGGACCGGCGTCACTCAAGATTTGCCCGTCGCCCTTTTATATTGAAGCAAGTTGCAGAAACACGCAAATCATCTAGGAAACACAGCGTTTTAATATATTGCAAGGGTCAACTTTTTTTTATTAGAAAAGAAGCTTTGATAGAGGTTTTTAGGTCGCGGTCGCGGTGACGGTAAATATTTATTGAGTGTTGAAACATGTCGAGTCTTAATTAATATACTAAAAAAAATGTATTTAATTTGTGAAGGTTGAGTACGTTAATCAAATCTTGACCTTGACCTGGAACTGTCACTAAAAATCAAAGAAGCGTAAAAACTAAAGCTACCCGGGAAATAACTTAAAATTGAAACTTTAAATAATGCGCACGTTGGTTATACTCTCTGAAAAGCCTGTGTTAGAATAGAGTTTAAGCTACCTTTCGCAAAATAATTTCAGATATTCATATTATTCAGAATACCTTAGAAAGTAGCAGATGAGATACTAGAATAATAGTCACATAAAAAATACATTTTGATAAAACTTCTAGCGTACGAAACCGAGGAGCAACTAGTATTTCAATAACGCCCTTCCACACATAACTTTACAGGTGAAAGTAAGAAAGTTTAGGATTATTTTCAATTAGTGGATCCGGACGTCCAATATTGGGTGGGTGGCTATAATTGGCGAGCGCGACGATACTAAGTTACAAGACTCAGCGGAGATGCGAGTCACGCGCCGACTATATGAGACTTTCCACCGCAAATGAAGAACCGACTGATGCCATGTAGCACAACGTACACGGTCGGACAACTTTAGCTTTGCTTCTTATTGAGAGAAAAGTTATTGAACTACAGAAAAAAAATAACTACTGTAGATGCGGCCTTTGCCTGTTTGATTAGAAAATACTACTTTAAATACCAATAAAAGCAAATTGTAATCCGTTCCCCAATAATAGTTTTAGCAGAAAAAGTCACAGAATAAAAATGTTTATTTTGTATAGATATGCTTAAGATGCAAGTGAACAAATAAAATCTTAACGAGCATGCTTCACTAGACCTCCGCATTAGCTCCTCCCATCAGGAGTGGTTTGATAAAATGCGAGCCTTTTCAAACAAAATTAAACAATTGTAGTAAGATGAGATTCACGCAGAACCATAATATATACGATAGTACGAAATTGTTGTGAATATGTTCTAATTATTATTGTAGACATGCGTGTTCCAACTAAGGCTGCAACGTCACCAATAGGTGAGATTGGTAAAATTGTCGGTCAAACGCCAAATCTGCCGTAAGTGAAACTGGATGTAGAAAAGAGAAAGAATGGAAAAATGCTAGACGTGACGTCACCTGCTGCTGCATGTGATACGAGAATTATTCGAGACACGCACCCTCTATATAGGACATGTCACAGCTCACACGGCAATAAAAGTCAGGATTTTATAATGGAAAATTACAATTGTAATACCCACCACTAAAATATTAAGCAGCCTTTTATCTCTAAAAAATCCAACTAATAATGAACTATTAACCAGAACCCCTTCCCCCTCTACTAATTATAATTATAAATGTTTGTCAGAGTTTGTCTATATGAATGTATGGAACCTTTAGCCTAAACGGGTGGATCGACTGAGCTAAAGACTGAAGACTATGATTATACGAAGAAGCTTAGACCCTAAACTAACACTTAGGCTACTTTTAACGGTAAAACTGCTATATCTAAAATGTAGGGTCAATGAATAATTAGTAAATATTTAGTAGAGCAGTTAGAAGTATCATAAAAGGCATAGTAGCAGTAAAAATGGATAACGGTTTTATTTTTTACTAACAAATAATTTACACTTCTCACAGGTAAATGGGCCCCACATGTCAATGAATTAAAACCTAGTGTACAGTTAGTAAGCAATCTTTTTTTTATATATTAGAGACAGCCACAAAAGGAAACGTCATCTGCTGACGGCCTTATAAGTACAAGTTCAAACGAAGCGTAACCCAGCCTTAATTTCAAATGTAATTTCTTAACGACACATTGAAAGTTGGAAGTAACTGAAATAACCAGACCTCAGAATGTTAGTTTGCAGTTATTATTAATTGTGATAATTTGTAACACACTCAAACAGACCTAAACTATGCGGCGGAGTAACTTGTTTGAATACATTTCTCTTAGTCGCGCGACATAAATTGTCTGTAACGTTATTGCTAGGAAGTCACATAAAAAGATACCAACGCGTATGCTTAATGGTGGAATGTTCTCATTTTAGATTTGTTTTCTTTGTGAAAATATGAATGGTATTGAATAATAAATGGATGTAACACGATTTTATTAAAATAGCTACCCCCAGCTATCTTGTTACTTGTTATTACAGGGTCTAACCTGTCTGCATAGCAAATTTAGCTGATTTGCCAACAGGTAACAAACATAAAATACACTCACATACTCCTATGTTACTTTTGCATTTTGTAATGATTTCTTACGAAACGACTATGTCAAGTCGTTATCATATTTGTTAAATGTTTTTTAGTGTGTAAACATAATAATACAATAAGATCTCATAATGTAACTTTACTTAGGTAGGATCTCATAATGTAACTATGCGTGGGTGAGGTAGTATAGTATAAAAACATTATATTATTCTTCCTCATATTGACTGTGTCATTTGTTTCTATTTCTGTACATTAATCCAAGCTGAAGGTAGTTCGTTATCAGTTTAGTTCCAATAGTCCTTAGTCGCTATAATGATTAATCTATATTTCAATTATGTCCTATAATCCGCTGGGATTGTCTCCTATAGTTCTCTGTATTTTGGATTATGTTCAATTTCATAAAGTAAAGAACGTTCAAAGAGCTAGTCTTCTAAATATCCAAAGGAAAGAGTGACTGACTGATCTATCAACGCACAGGGTAAACCGTTGAGCCGTTTGGGTTGAAATTTGAAACACAGATAGGTTTTATAACGTAGACGTCCTCATAGAAAGGATTTCTCCACGCGCGCAAAGCCACAAGTTTAAGCTTGTTATTACACAACCTTTTATTTACTTTCACCTGTCTGTTGTCTGTCTGTCTGTCGGTCTGTCTGTCTGTCTGTAATCAAATCTTGCAAGTTTAATTTGACCCACTTCCCGGTATCCGCTTGAGCTAAAATTTTGCATGCCTGTGTAAATTAGATGACAATGCAATATTATTATGACGTGGAGCTGATCTGATGATGGTGGCAATAGAAACTCCGTAATTAAACGGCGCAACCCCATCCAGTTTGGGCCCATTTGATTCGTCTTGATGAGTTTCCTACTTTATGATGCTAGATGGTAATAATAATAAAAGCTTGTTTTTAAAAACATTTTTTAAAATTTCACTTGTTTAAAAATGCAATGAATCCGTTACTATTTTGCTGGAGATTATATTTCGATAGGTAGGTAATCAAAGACTAACTCAAATTGGTGTAAAAATTAGGTTCAATTTTCGCTCACAGATAGTATAACGTTAAAGCTAAGAAATTTATTAACAAAACACGAGTGGTAAAATTTTAATTCACCCAATCCTTTTCCACTTTACACAAAATTTATCTAAAGACTACTTTTAAAGTACCAACGGGCGTGCATGTTAAGAATCGCGTCAATTTGTTCAAATTACGCAAATGCAGAGCTGTAAACATTTTAGCCGTGGGATTAACGAATGCAAATTTTGTGAGCTGGACGCTGGTTAAACTACAATTATGGTTGCAGTTATTGTTGGCAGTTTCGAATATTAGCTAAATAATGGTCAGTAATAAACAAGCAATATATAGAGAAAAGGAATAGCTATGATAATTAGCTTCTAACGTGCTTTATGTTGGGCCAAACTTCGTTAAGTTAGACACTACTTTTACAATTACTTAATATTGTAAAAACGTAACTTGTATGTGTATTTTTCAGACGCTTGCTTGTCCATCATACATAATTTGATCTTTTCTCTATCTACATAAATTAGTGACACCGATTCTGTTTCAATAATATGAAGACCTATCTAATCAAATATAATAATGTCTGGTTACAAATATAATATTAGAGAATAAATCTGCCTCATCAACATTCAACTCACGATGAAAAGATAATACTATAGTACTGACCTACCTCAATCCTTCAGGTATTACGTTTTTCATTACGCTAAATACCGTTTAGAAAGTAAGAAAGTTATGAATTGGAAAGTTTTTACACTAAACATTTGAACTGTGCGTCTATAGATCTGTCAGCGAGTCAGTCATTCTTTTCTTTTAGTTTAGATTAGACTCATTTCAGTACTTGCTCTTACCGATAACCACTGAAGTATAGTCACGCCTTCCCCAAATAGATAGAGGTATCGGAAGACAGTCGGAAGCGTACACTGTTCGAATCCGCTCACCGGTAACGAGGGCAATCAGATCAGGGTCCGGGACGTTACGACATGATTCACATCACCGCAGCAAAACTGAACTAAATTACAATAAAAATAAATTAAATGTGCTATAAAAGTGGTTTTATTCACATATTAGGCTGATTCCACTACTTGACCTCACCGATAACCACTGAAGTATAGTCACGCCTTCCCCAAATAGATAGAGGTGTCGGAAGACGGTCGGAAGCGCACATTGTTCGAATCCGCTCACCGGTAACGAGGGCAATCAGATCAGGGTCCGGGGCGACACGACATGTTTCACGTCACCGCAACAATTGCTTGTCCGTGCTATTGTTGTATATGTGATTGTGGTAATTAATCGACTCGTGTGAGGTATCTCCCTTCATTTACTGCAGCCACTGTATTGCGAATAACATTTATTAATAAAGGTATACTACAAATCAAGAGTGAATAGGTTCTTACTGAACAAGCGTCCTACAACTTCGACTGCATCGTCACTTACCAACAGGTGAGATTGCGGTCAAACGCTTGTTTAGTATGCAATAAAAAAAAAAAATATGTATCGATGGTAGGAGCGGTTTTGCTCGCTGAAATGTTGTGCACATGTGATATTCTAGGATCTAAGCCTATATAAATGTATGTCGCAGTCATCTGGTAGTCAAGACGTTGAACGTTAAAGTAAACAACTTGATGAGTTGTCCTTTAGTCATTCAATTAAATGTCGTCATTCTATTAACGCGCTGGTCATACAATCAAATAGCGGATTCAACCAGATGATTGCGACATATATATCTAGTTTCACTCGGAATAAAACAGATTATAATTTTACGTGCCTTACAAAACACGGCAGCGTTCACGCGAAAAACTAGCCGCGCACATAGATTTGAACCCAGGGACTCTGGATCACAAGCCGGACATAGACAATTTTGCCACTGACGCTACATTTAATGTTCACCTGTTAAATAAAGCAACATAAGTTGAGATTGCTTAATTGCAAGTTTAACACTTTTTACTTTTTAGTTCTTTATTAGGAACATTCTGTAAAACCCAGTAATAAAGAATTAAGAGTGTATTTTAAGACTGGACAACGGCAATAACGGCATGTTTCATGTCACCGCACCGCAACAATAGGGATGTTGACACTTGTTACGAATTCATGTAAAGTTATGTTTTTCACATAAAAGACAGTAGGTATTTAAAAACCTACAATCACATTTTAAGGATCTATTTACAAGCCAAAATGGAATAAAATCAATTTTAATTTCAATAATTTTTACTTATTATTACGCGAATGCGAACGCCATATATATGCTTATACTGTGCTCTAAGTTGGTCTAAATTTAAGCAAAAAAAAGTCAATAACCAAAATGAATCTTATATTTTCAGAGACACATTTTAGTTATTGACTTTATTTTTGGCTTAAATATTGACCAACTAAGGGCACAGTATAAGTCACATCAAAATTGGTTCAGTGGTTTTTAAGTTATGAATAATTAAAATGTGTCGAAATCAGGAATATTGTATAGAAAGCGTAAGTACAGGCCAGTGGTGTGACGTCACGCGCTGTCAGATGACTGTTCCGAACGTTTTAGCCAGAATTCAAAAAATCATTTTTATTTACGTATTTTATATTGAAATATTATATAATTTTGCATAAAGATATGATATTCGTGTATGAAATGGGTCTATCTATCATATAAAAGCAATTCCATAAATTAGTCAACATCCCTATTGATTGCCGGAGCTATTGTGGGAGATGTGATAATTAATCTACTCGCGTGAGGTACGACTTGCTTCATTACCTACATAATAGCTATTAATTCAATCTGAATAATATTAGGTATATCGCAGTATCTACTGTTCACGTGATTGATACATTAACTCAAACACCGTGATTACAAACATATATGAAAATAGTGATGTTACAGACGTTTATGGCGACGGTGGCCGCTCACTATCAGACGGTCCGCCTGCTTATGTCTCATTCAACATAAGAAAAGTTTAATAATTAATGTCTATAATTATAAACTTTTTTTTAATTTTATTTCGAGGATCTATGCTACGAAATTTTAAGTAAGAGATATCAGAGTGTTTTAATAAATAACTCAGCATTGGCTTAGTCACTTAAACAACATGAATATCGATTGGGGATTGTAGATTCGAGTCGATTCGAGAGCCGAGCAGTAAATGTCCAAATACAATCGAATTTAATTATATGAAATGGATTATTACTATATTTTCTCATTAAGGCACTGTATAGAATATTTACTTCGTTATACATACATTTACTGCACAAATACCGGAATTATTTCAGTTTCATAATCGGACGTTCGACCAAATTCTCAGTATAATTTGGCATACTAATTAACCAAACGGATGTGTGTTGTGAGGCTCCAATATTATAGCCTCAATATTCAGTGGATAGTTGAAAATTGTACGTTTTGTATTCAAATTAATTTGCATTGTTTGCAAGTAGTAAGTGTAAACAAGTAGATACCGCGCAACTTATTGAAATGTAAATTGGGCAATCGTGTATGCATTTCCATACAGACGAGTCATGCGTGCCCAGAAATGGGGTTGCAGTTTGCTTGTTATTTTGTATCTACTGAAAATCAGGTACAAAATTCGAAATAGTATTAAAATCAAAAATTGTGATAATATATATGTTAATGTACATCAAACCGAAACCATCTTGTCTATTATCTTCGTTATTATAGGTCTATAAGTTTCGTTATTATAGAGGCAAGTTTGGTAAATTCTAAAATCTATGATTATTCTTAATGTTTAGCACAGTTAATCAGCAATATCTGAGGGAAAATATTACCAAGTCAAATTCGTATTATTGCCCAGATTTAAAGTTTTGAATTTAAAAAGAATAACCTATACCAAATAAATTAAAATAATCCTTTGTTTCCATTTACACGAACAACTTGTACATAATGAAATTCTCGTGTACATTAACAGTTTAAAATTATTGGTTTATAAAAAACTAAAATATCTAAAATTAAACCTACCTAATCATTAAAACTAAAAAGTCTCGGTGAATGTTCGGTGTACCGAACACCTGACACAGCATTCTAGTGCAAAAGCCGACTATTGCGGGCGCTGCACTTTACGCGGCCGCAATATATTTAACATCAGTGCGATCGGTTCCGTCGGCCTAAACACTCATTTATCAATATCATTATATATCAGTGCATTCATCATAGACTAACGTAAATCTCTAATATACCAAGATTCTCCAAATCACGGACTTTATCATTATTATCAGTATCAACCATAACATTTATGGTCCTTCGAGTATCAACCCCTCGCGAGTTTCGGGACTGTGTTGCGTAACTTTGTGAGGACGAATCAGTGACTGTGCTCTAACTTGCGCGCTGTGCCAAATTATACGGATGCAGTGATTGGATAGCAGTTCAAGCAGGATATCGGAGCAGTATCAGGAGCGTTGAGAACGCTAGCAGCAGCAGTATATCAGTATATCAGGTGGAGTCTGACCTGTTTTCGAGTAAGATCCATCCATTTTATATATTTGCTCATTATTTTTGATCAATTATAACACAGCATTATCATGGAGAACCTTATCATCAATCAAACAGAGATTTATGAATCTATCACTAAGCTTCTTTCTAATTTCAAGAAAGAAAGCCCTGACCGCAAGACCGTCGAAAATTGTAAGCGACGTCTTATCACGTTAGAAACATACTGGAAAGAATATCAGGTGAATCATGAAAAGCTCTGTCAGATCGGAGTGTATGACCATGATTATTTTACAAATCGCGTCTATGATGACGTAGCAGAACTCTACGAAAAGGTAAGAGGTATCATTGAAAGGGTGTATCAAGAGTTAATAGTAGTAAAAGAGCAGCAAGCAGAACAGCAGAAGCAAAAAGTAGAAAAACAAAAGCAGGAAGCAGATCAGCGAGAACAGCAGAAGCAGGGTAAATATCAGGCGGAGAAAGAGCCGCAACCTAAATCATTATCAGAATATCAGCCAATAGCATCAACATCAGCCCAACAAGCAGTTCAACAGCAAGGAAGCACGTCTAATTCTGGTGGGTCCAATAAATTAGACGAATTGATAAAAAAGCAGAATATCAATTTTAGAGCGTTTCAAAGAACAGCTAGCAGTGTCAATTTAGAAGAAATGCAGAATAAGTGGGAGTTCGAGGACTCGCTAAAATCAATTCAAGCGAGGTGGAATATCATCGATGAGTTACACTGGGAGATCCAGGGCGAGACAGAAGAAGAAGATTATCGCTACGAAACAGAATTCAGTAAGTACGAGCAGAGGTTTAATGACCTCAAGAAGTCCATCAACAACAAGCTGTGGTCCACGTCGCATAGGGAGAAATCTACCCCTAAATTGGACATCCCATATTTTAGTGGGAATTATCATCAGTGGGTATCATTTAAAGATCTTTTCACGGAAGCGATACACAATAATCCTTCCCTTTCCAACGCACAAAAAATGCAGTTCCTGAAAAACAAAATAAAGGGAGAGGCCGAGCGCCTAATTCAGCATCTTCATATCAGCTCAGACAATTATAATGTGTGTTGGAAAATTCTAAATCACAGATACGACAACAAAAGATTGATTTTTACATCGCATGCCAACATCTTCATGAACCTTCCCGCAATGCAGCAACAGTCCTTAGGACAAATCAAGAAACTTCACGACGTCACCAAGGAGTGTCTACACGCTATTGAGAACCTAGGTGTCGATATCAGCAACTGGGATCCGATCCTAGTTCACATTTTAACGCAAAAGCTTGACAGCGAGTCATACGCTGAATACTTGGAATCAGTTAAAAATCCTAGAGAATTACCCATCTTAAAGGAATTTCTAGACTTTTTGGAAAGCAAATTCACGGTGCTCGAATCATCACGCCGTAAACAAGAGCCTTCTACAAAAAGTAATCAGCAACCTCATCATCAATCATCTTACAAGAAACAGTACAACAATTCTAATATCAATGTAAAATCTTCAAATAGCTTCAATAATTACAACACACAACCTAATAAAATATACCATATTGCGAAACCAAACTGTGGACTTTGTCATGCTGACCACGGATTATTTAATTGCAACAAATTTCTAGAATTATCAGACGAGCAAAAATTAAATGCAGTGACGCGATTGCACTATTGCGTAAACTGCCTATACAACCATTTCAATAAACCATGCATTTCCAACAAGCGATGTCGAAAATGCAACGGCAAGCATAACACGGTGTTGCATGAAGCATTTGAAAATCAAAATCAGAAACAGCAAAAATCATCATTCAAGAAGGAACCCGTAGCCAGTTCATCTCATGCTTCTCAAGATGATATTATGTCAGAAATTTTACTTGGGACAGCCTTAATTAAAATAACTGATGTACACGGTAACAAGCATATCCTACGAGCCTTAGTAGATCAGGGCTCACAAATATCATTGATCAGCGAAAACGCAGCACAACTGTTAGCACTAAAGCGGCAACCTTGTAAAGGCATAATTTTTGGTGTTGGAGAGCGCGAAAATAATTGCAAAGGGAAGCTTACTTTAGAATGCGAATCTATTTACAAGGATTTCAAATTTAACACAAACGTCCTTATCATGAACAACCTAATCAAGAATTTGCCCAACCGATCAATGTCGAAACCTACATGGCCACATATTGAAAACATTAATTTAGCAGATCCTGAATTTAACATTAGTCGCTCAGTCGACCTACTTCTGGGAGCTGATGTTTATTCTAAAATCATGATGGGCGGCATTTTACGAGGAGAGAATGAAAAACAGCCCATAGCACAACAATCGCATCTGGGATGGCTTTTATGTGGTTCAGTCAGCACTTATCAATGTAACGTTGTCCTTCATAACTATGAAGACTTGCATAAATTTTGGGACAACGAGGATATCACGGAGAAAATCGACATGTCAGCAGAAGATTATGAGTGTCTTCAACATTTCAAATCAAATATCAAGAGGCAGGAAGACGGTAGATATCAAGTACGCTTACCATTCAAAACAGATGCAAAAGAAGATTTGGGAGCTACAAGGCCAAAAGCATTAGCACAATTTAGAAATCTGGAAAAGAAATTACAAAATAATCCAGAACTTTCTAAACAATATAATAATTTTATCAATGAATACATTGAATTAGGTCATATGAAGCCAGCTGATTCGAACACGACACCAGAATGTCATTTACCTCACCACGCGGTGACACGTGCTGAATCAACAACAACGAAGTTGCGCGTCGTATTCAACGCGTCAGCTGCTTCATCAAATGGTTTAAGTTTAAATGATATTTTACAAAAAGGGCCTAATTTACAACAAAACCTTCAAGATCTTATCATGAAATGGCGACAGTATCAGTATGCTTATACGAGTGACATAGAGAAGATGTTCAGAATGATAGATGTGCATCCAGACGATCAGGTTTATCAAAAAATATTTTGGAGGGACTCCGCTGAGCAACCTATCCAATCGTATCAGCTCACCACCGTCACTTATGGGACGAAACCAGCACCCTTTTTGGCGATGATGACATTAAAGCAGTTAGCAGAAGATGAGAGGAAGAAATTCCCAAAAGCAGCAAAGGCATTAGAAGAAGACTTTTATATGGATGACTATTGTGGCGGAAGTCACTCTATCAGCGAAGCAAAGCAATTAAAATCAGATTTAATTCACCTATTACAATCAGGTGGTTTTAACTTAAGAAAGTGGGCTTCAAACGAACCCTCTTTATTATCAGACACAGAAACAAATCCAAGCAGTCAGCAAACATATCAGTTCAAGCAATCAGATTCTACCAAAACACTTGGGCTGGGATGGAATCCTCAAAAGGATGAGTTTCAATTCCACTCCAAAATAGAGCCCACAACAGACATTGTCGCCACTAAGAGGTCGCTTCTGTCCGACATATCAAAGTTGTTCGACCCCTTAGGTTGGCTAACGCCATTGAGCACTTCCATGAAAATATTATTTCAAGGAGTGTGGCTATCAAAACTGGAATGGGACGATGCCCTTCCAGAAGATATCAATCAAAAATGGATCAGTTTAAGAGCAGAATTACATCATATCGAAACTTTCAAGATAAACAGATGGTTAAATATCAGTCCAGGAGATGACGTGCAGCTACACGGCTTCTGTGACGCCTCACAAAGAGCATACGCCTGTGTCGTATACTGCAGAGTTGTAAAGAAAGGCACACCTATTATCACAATGGTAGCAGGCAAGGCGAGGCTAGTACCGCTGAACAAAGAGACATCTACACCTAGATTGGAGTTAATGGGCGCTCACCTATTATCAAAGCTAATGCTTAAAATTAAAGAGAGTTTATCAGATCATAATATCAAAATTTTCGGCTGGAGCGACTCCACAGCGGTCCTAGGTTGGATCCAGGGAAAACCCGGGAAATGGAAACCCTTTGTAGCCAACCGGGTAAAAGCTATCACTGACGTCATGCCCTCAGATCAATGGAATTATGTCAACACTCAGGAAAACCCCGCAGATTGTGCAAGCCGAGGTTTATCCGTGACACAATTACAAGATCATCCCCTCTGGTGGCAAGGACCATCATGGTTATCAACGTTCGAAAAGAATGATCAAAATCAGGAAGTATTTGAGACCACCCTGGAGGAAAAATCATCAGGAAAGCAGACAAATGCGATAACAACTGACCAGGATGGATCATTATTATCAAACATTATCAATCAGTTACTAACCAAACATAGCTCATTTATAAAAATAAATCGTATATTAGCATGGATATTACGTTTAACAGACAGAAAGGCAGGTCAACGAACTTACCTCAGCATACATGAGTTGCGACGCGCAAAAATGCTTATAATCAAAAATGTCCAACAAGCAGAGTTCAGTGACGAAATACGTAGTTTAAAGAAAAACGATCAAGTACATTGCAAAAGCAGGATTTTAAACCTGAATCCCATCATCGATCAAGATGGAATTTTACGTGTCGGTGGAAGATTAAAAAATGCCAATATCAATCCAGAGATGAAACACCCTATCATACTACCACACGATCATCGCTTGACACACTTAATCATTCAGCAGGCACACGAGCTAACGTTTCACGGTGGAGCAAGAATGACGTTATCCAATATTAGACAGAAATATTGGATCATCAGTGGAAACAATGCCACGAAAAAGCAAATCAGGAATTGCGTCACTTGCCGAAAACGAGACCCAAGCAAATTAAATCAAATCATGGGGGACCTTCCAGCAGCCAGAATCAATCCGGAAAGCGCTTTTTACCACACCGGCGTAGATTTTACTGGTTTTGTGGACGTAAAGGCAAACAAGGGTCGTGGAATAAAAACTACCAAAGGCTATATTGCAGTTTTTGTGTGCATGATCACCAAGGCAGTTCACCTTGAATTGGTTTCTGACCTAAGCAGTTCAGCATTTCTATCAGCATTGAGCAGAATGGCCGCGCGACGTGGAGCCCCACGCCACGTTTACAGCGATAACGGCACAAACTTTGTAGGAGCAAACAGAATGATGGAAGAGCAATATCAACATATACAGAACATTTTCAAAGACAGCTTCGCTACCGAAATATCAGAATTAGGCATTGAATGGCATTTTAATGCCCCTTCCTGGCCTTCTGCAGGAGGCCTTTGGGAACGAGCTGTGCGCAGTTTGAAACATCACCTTAAACGAGTAGTAGGAGAGAACAAACTAACCTTCGAAGAGTACACAACTCTTCTTGCAAAATTGGAAGCATGCTTAAATTCTCGTCCTCTCTCCCCAATATCAGAAGACCCGGAAGATCTTGACTATTTGACACCCGCTCATTTTTTAACTGCATCCCCGGGACTTTGTATCATTGAAACAGAAACAGATGCTAGAACGAGATGGCATTTAATATCAAAATTATTCAACGATCTGTGGAAGCGTTGGAAAACAGAATATTTAACCCAATTATCAACAAGGAGCAAATGGTTATCAAAGAAAGAAAACATCAAGACCGGAGATTTAGTCGTGATTCACGACGATCTTCCAGCAGGAAAATGGCCTATGGGACGCGTTATTGACACTCATCCAGGCGCGGACGGTATGGTTCGAGTTGTCACCTTAAAAACCAAAAATGGGATAATTAAGCGACCTATAGTAAAACTATCTTTACTACCAATCAACGACAAGCAAGATAAAGATAGCAGCCAAATCAATACAAGGGAAAAAGAAAGCAAGATATCAAGACCAAAAAGACAACACTCAGTTTTGGCTACTGTGGCTACAGCCTTACTTATGTTTATCACTTTAATATCACCATCGTCAGCAGTTTCTCATTTGTACAATATCAGCGAATTTAACAGCAATCAAACATTATATTTTGACCCTATATCAGACATACAACTCATCAGGGACAAATGGAACCTCATAGTTTATTACGACATGGAACCCTATCAAAATGGCATAGCAACATATATTAAAATATCAGATTATTTACAAAAACTTTGTACAAAAATAGAATTGGAATCCCACTGTAACATGATCATGATGCAATTACAACATGACTACACGGAACTCCAATACTATAATGAACTTTTACTAGATCAGCATTATAGCGACCACGACAGACGTACACGGCGCGGTCTTATCAATGGAATTGGATACATCGCAAGCGATCTCTTCGGCGTACTGGACTCCCGATTCTCGGAACAGTATACTAAGGACATTGAACTTATCAAACAGAACGAGAAACATTTACTTAACTTATGGAAGAATCAAACATCAGTTATAGAAGCGGAATTTAACTTAGTAAAACGCATCGAAGAAACTATAGACAAGCAGCATAAATTTATAAACAGAAAATTAAATTCTCTAGAGTCAGCATCAAATAAATTACAACAAGAAATTAATAATATATCATCCGTACAAGACTTCACTTTGACTGCAATGGCTGGAAACAACTTACTGCAAAGTTTAAGGCGGTTACAAGATACCCTTCTTGATACCATTACCGATATATATCATGGTCAAATCAGTATACACCTTTTAAAACCTACCCAACTCAGGACAGAGCTTAGACACATATATGGACAACTGCAAGGCGACCTTACTCTACCAATTAAAGACGTCGATACTAACTTACAGCAGATTTACAAACTGTTAAGAGTTAAGGCCCGCGTTACAAACCAATATATCATTTTCGAAATCAAATTCCCTCTGATCACCCGAGAGAAATATCAATTGTATCAGGTCATACCAGTACCACACCAAGTGAACAGCAGTATGATCACTATCACCCCAGTATCAGAGTTTCTAGCAGTGAACCTTAAGAAAGATTCATTCTTTATCACCAGCCAGACAGATATACAAACTTGTATTCACCAAGAAGGCACATTGATCTGCGAGACACATAAACCTATTATCAATCTGAAGACAGACGAAGACTTCTGCAAAAAGAACTTGATTACAAATCAATGCGAATTCAAGAAAGAGCAATGTGGCAATAGATGGATAGAGTTACACGCAACAGCCAGGTATTTCTATTTCTGTTGCTATCAATACAATATTAAAATCATTTGCGACGATCAGATAACACAGAGCATTTTGAGCAAAGTAGGTATATTTACGATGAACCCTAATTGCATCGTAAAAACAAAGGATCTTACGATACACTCGATGCAACAGCACTCCGATCATATCAGTC
This sequence comes from Hemithea aestivaria, assembly GCA_947507615.1. Taxonomy (NCBI): domain Eukaryota; kingdom Metazoa; phylum Arthropoda; class Insecta; order Lepidoptera; family Geometridae; genus Hemithea; species Hemithea aestivaria. Next base: position 11,000,314 of record OX382327.1, on the reverse strand, counting down.
TACAAGCAGACGTAATGGTTCCAAAGATGGAGACTATAAACCAACTCGTGAACATCCAAATCCCACACGAGATCATGTACGAGGGCAAAGATATCGAGCAAACTATATCCAATATCACTAAAGACATCGAGCAGATTAAATCCAGCAGCGTAGACGATATCGACTTATCGGTTCACGATATCCACCACTACACGATCACCTACATACTACTAGCGGCAGCAGTGACCGCGACAGCAGTGTGGACCTGGAGGAGGGGATGGTGCGCGCGGGAGACTCGTCACCAGCAGCAGCAGCCAGCGCCGGCACCCAGGCCGAGCGCAGCACCTGCTCCGGGTCCGAGCGAGGCACCTGCACCGGGCCCGAGCGGGGCCCCGGGGCAGAGCTCATCAGCTCCCCAACATGTGTATAGTGTCAGTGCCAGTGTTAATGAGAAAGTAAACTCACGTTTATCCAGATTAGTGAGAAGTGCGCGATACGGACAAATTAAACGTAATTTAAAATAATATCATATTGTTCCCGTGTCTACCCACTCCTCGAAATATGTATTATCATCTAATTTAAGCAATTATTGGTTCACCTTGTATCATATCACTCATCTCACGCTATCATCTCTCTTGTGCTCGGGAGTATGTTCGGTGTACCGAACACCTGACACAGCATTCTAGTGCAAAAGCCGACTATTGCGGGCGCTGCACTTTACGCGGCCGCAATATATTTAACATCAGTGCGATCGGTTCCGTCGGCCTAAACACTCATTTATCAATATCATTATATATCAGTGCATTCATCATAGACTAACGTAAATCTCTAATATACCAAGATTCTCCAAATCACGGTCTTATCATTCTTATCACTATCAACCCCATAACAGTGAATTTAAAAAGAATAATGCGTTGCATGTAACTATTCTGGCACTTATGCGAGAATTTTTACAAAGGATTATTTTAATTTATTTGGGATAGGTTTGAATATGTAAGTGACTTTCAACTTTTCCTGTATTCTGTATACACGAAAGAAACATAGAGTATTTTAGATACTCCGCATCGTATAGCGAAAATTGTTTTCGAAAGTTCGGTGCTGATCCTATTGGGTGTTATAGTTAAAGGTATAGATAGGTATATAGAAGACACTCGGGAAACGCCGAAGGGTATGTTGCGATGTGCAGAGGGAGAATACCTTCTATTTATAGAAGATCCTTAAAGTATTTCCGTCAAGTTAATTGAACTTTGCTGATAGGGATCACTGGGTATTTTTAAGGTATTGATGTTGCAAAAGTCAATACAGAAAAGAGTGTGCGCACAAAATGTATAATTTTATCATACCACCAATCCATGTAAATATCAATATGTATTCTCCTTTCCCTGCACGGATGTCTGGAAGAGATTGCTATTAGCCATAAGACCGCCAATTGTAACACTTCGATTATTTTAATATTGTGTTTTAGTTTTAAGTTTTTTTAAAAGTGTTATCTATTTATAATATTATGTGCTCCTCAAATTGAAAATTAATTACCAACAGCTGATTTCTATTAAATTTTCGGTGTGTTAAGTTTTGCTAGTTTCTAATAAATAACATAATTAAAAGAATTTCAAAACTTTGTTATTTTCTCGCCTTTATGTCCTCATTTTTTCTACCTACCTACTTATTTCATTTTACCTTATTCGCACACAACGATACTCTACGTATAAGGTCTATAAATATATCTCTTTGTAGGAGTATAATAGGAGCGGAGTGACATGACTGTCGCTAATCCCTAATCGAAAATATCCGTCATGAACGTGATTAGCGCAACAGAGCTCGAGATCGTGAGAATTTCCCTACCTACACTCGGATATTAGTTCGTGGAAATATGCGATACCGAATATCCGAGGCCGAATGAGTGCGCGCCGCGCATATTGTTTCCCGATTCTCATCTGTGTATGGGAGCCACAGATATGTGTTACAATAGATGCCGTTATTTATTTATTTTAGAAAAAAAATAAGCAATTAATACTACGGCTACTACAGCAGTCAAGAACACTTCGTTTAACCACAGATCGGCAACACGCCCATCTACAGAATATCCAAGTGCTCCAAACCACTGCCGTTAATTCACCTGTACTTATAAAGAGTCTCCACTAAACTCTCTCGTCTGTGTAACTACCCATTCTTCATATATCTGTACTTTCCGAGGAACTTGTAGTCTTAATACAAAATTTATTACTTCGCAATTACTGACTTGACAAAACTGCCCTATTGTACATAGTCTATTTGAATAAGTAAGTTGTGACTTTTAATCTCGGATGTCTTTGCAGTAGCACATCAAACGTGTACAACAATGACTTATTGTGCACATCCTATTGAATTGTAAAAATCCGTCAAAGTACAAATATACAATTTCACAACCATGATTATTCATTTTTAAAACTGACTGGTAGGTACTTAGCAACGTCAGATATTAGTTAAGATGTTATGTTTTTTAAGGCTTCCAACTATTCTACGCTTTTAGTAGCTATCTGACGTTAAAAAATGTGTCAATAAATCATTAAAGATAACAGCTCATATGAATATACAATGAAAGGAAAAGCAAAGAAAAAAATACACGCTTAGTTTTATTACAAATTGACGCCCTCGTATCATCTATCCTTATATAAACTCGTGTCTGTGATGAGCGGCGAGTGCCGAGCACCGCGTGGGTGTACGCGTGGCTCTATCGACTAAATTACTTAATTGCTGCCTAAATTATGCGACTATGGGCTGCTTTGAAAGATGGCTTTGTTAAGTGCACGTGCCAGGACTAAACAAGCACACATCCATTTAATAGTTGATACATACCGTTGTACCTAAAATAGATTGCTTGAAGCGAAAAAAAGCGCATATAAAATTATCCTATTATTACAATATTATATATACTATCAAAGGCGCTAAATGTGCTAATAATGTGTGCTAAGGTGTTGCCCCAATATGAGCTACTAATTAATACAGGGATAACTTTTGATACTACACACAAAGAAAATGAAAGTGCATACCTTCATATCCTCATAAGCAATTTGGCTCTGAAGGTGTATGTAGAGTTAATTCATAATCTTTATTTGCTTATACAACATGGTATTTCAGGTGTTACAGTTTGGTATAAAGTGCTGAGACATGAGCCAAAAGCATGCAAATGTAAATATAAAAACTATTTTAACAGTGAAATTGCAAAGATTAAATTTTTACAATATTATGACAAATTATGAAGTAATATGGCTTTACCCTTTGCTATTATTCTTGTTCTCTGTAATGTATTATTTTTTTATCACCAGTCTTGTATCTTTGTTTACTTTAAAAAGTTATATAAGCAGACATATATAGACATATTATGTATTCTGAATGTTCCTATCAGTGGAAATCGTTTTTGGCTAAACATATTTTGTATACTCATTAACTTTGTAAACTTTACTTAGAGCTGTTGATTTTCCAAATAAAATAAAAAAAATAAAATAAAATTTTATGTCAATGATCCATTTAAATTATGCCAATGATAGCTATAATTATGGTTCAATTTTGAAAACTAATGCGAGTGTTATTAATTAAACAATGAACCGACTAAACTCACGGATATAAAAGCTATATTAAGGATCTTTAATAGTTACAATTGCTTGTAAGTTTAGAACGTAAATTTTCAGAAAGTAGAATACGCATATTTCCAAGAGCCCTGAGCTACAAAATCTTGCGTACACAAAGCGGACATGGGATCGTTCCAGGGAATCGACTTCATTTACTCGTAATGACTGAGGTTGCCGCCAGACGTCGCCGTGTGCTATCTTCTACAATATTATATTTTTATCAAATACTAGAAGAGCCGTCTGCGCTTTGTTGCTTCTAACAGAAAATTACACAAGTCGACAAGAATTTTGAGTCTGGGTTCTGTATGTGTGATTTTGGTTAATTATACTTAACTAATTAAATATTGATCATGTATATTTTAAAAAGTTTGCTTTTATAGTTATTAGAACGAAAATTAAAAATGCACTTCTAACTAAAATTCAATTTAAGCTTCAGAATTTTTTATAGGAATAAGATATTTTCTCGCGGTAAAATGTAGTCTATATTTTTTGGTGATAATGTAGCTTTATATTGACGAAAGAATTTTTAAAATCGGTCTACTAATTTTTGAGTAAATTCACTACAACGATTCCTATATATAAATTTTACTCACTTTATAGCATAAGTGTAGAAGTATTGACAAAAAAAGGATTGGTAATTTCTACGTTGCTATTTGCAATGAAATCATGAATTCATTGCAAATAGCCTTGTGTTATCAGTGTTTCTCTGCTAAATTATGCATATACATATTATAAACCTTCTTCTTGAATCACTCTATCTATAAAAAAAACCGCATCAAAATCCGTTGCGTAGTTTTTAAGATTTAAGCATACATAGGGACAGACAGACGCGGAAGGCGACTTTTTTTATACTATGTAGTGATAGTGATGTTCCTGTCTCAATACTAGCAACTGAATTCTGTTACAATATCTTTTCATGTGTTCACAAGACGAAGACAAACTGAAAATGTTCTGCTGCTTCGGATACTATTCAAAAGTAGTTTTCTGAGTGTTTAAAAATAGATATCAGTATAATATTTCATGTTCAGTAGAACATTAAAAAAAAAACTAGCTTATATTCGCGGCATAGCCCGTGTGGACAAATCCTTTTTAACAGAATTCTACGTTTTAAAACCTATATGTGTCCAAAAGTCAACACAATCTGTTTAGCAGATTGGGTTATGCGTTGATAGATTAGTCAGTCACTTTCCTTTTTTAGATAATTATTATTATTAAATATTTTATTGTACAAGTTACGAACGATGACATTAAATCTAGAGAAATACATTTATGGAGAATTTTCTACATAAAATTTATCCAAAATCTACGGAAACGAATGTTAGAATGCAGATTATAAAGACTATCGTTTAATTACAAACATTATACTGCTTAGCGGTGAGGGTTGTGTATTTAGTTAGTAGTTATAATTTCCCGAGTAAACGATCTCAGGGGTAATAAAACTTACATGAAAACTTTAAGGTTCCGTTAACATGGGGCTCTTCAAGGGAGAGTGAATAGACTTTAAGGAGCAACGCTTAGTTAATCACTACTTTGTGCATGTAATTGTGTTGCATATATCAAATATCACGCAATAAAGAACATTGATTGATATTGTAAAGTAAATGAAAATCTCCGAAACTCTCTTTGATTTAGACAAAAAAGCCTGCTATGGAGCGGATCTTACCTATATTATAAAATAAAAGTTGGGATGTTTGAGTGTATGTTTATTATACTTTCACACAAACAACGCTTAACAGGTTACGATGAAACTATGATATTGTAGATAGCAAAACTGGGAATTCACAGGCTATTTTTTTATCCCGATGCGATGTTCCGACGGGATTTTTACGTAGTGTAGGCTCCGTAATTAAACCTCAAGGCGCATACATATTGACAGAAACCAACTCACTCTTATCTCGTATAATGGCTCTTGTTTTTGAGCACCATTACTGAAAATCACTAAGCGATTTTCAGTGTTTCCCGAATATGACTGTATGATATATCGGTAAAAGATATTCCAGTTGGAAAGTGCTATGTCCCTGCCCAACTTGATTGTTTTCCATTTACATTATTAAGCTTAGGCATACAAAACTATAGATGTACCTCTATAATGCCTGGCCACGCATCATTGGCCACAACTCACAACATTCGAGAGATACTCTCCACACCCGAGATAACGCCATATAAAGTGCGTTACCAATCATTGATCAAATCATTTTCTCGTTTCCCGCTTCTTCCGACGTGGATGGTAATAAATGGAAAAAGTCGGTATGGATTGATTCCGAGTGCCGAGTTCCGTTTGTTAGGATGTTTTGCGTCGATAAAAAATATCGACTTTTGTTTACTACCAGTGGACCCGCAATTCGAAGCACCTAACAAAAAATATTAGTTTTTCTCTAATTTATTATGCATGTATTAAACCTTCCTCTTAATTCACTCTATCTATTAAAAACCGCTGCGTAGTTTTAAAGATCTAAGTATACCTAGGGACAGACAGACACGGGGAAGCGACTTTGTTTTATACTGTGTTATGATGGACTGATATCTTCAAACTGAGAACACTTAGTCAATTGAAATTGAAATTCTTTTGTTGTCTCAAAAATGTAAACAGCTCCGTGAATGCAAACATTCCGAGAAATCTCAATAGTAAAAACAGTAGATACTAAAATCGTTTGTGAACTATTGCCGTAAATAAAAACGCTTATCAGTGTACGTTTACAATTAGAAGAGTACAGCAGGTACAAAAGGGGCTAAAAAACAAAGCATGTATAATGCACTCGTTTGTAGAGGTAGATATAATGACCAATTAAAAAAACGCTCGCTTGAAACAAATCGAATGGCATACTTAGTTTATTTTTATTAAAAATGCTAAAGAACCTTTTCTTTTCCTATACTCTTCCATTGTAATAGATAAGCATGTCTATTATTTTGTTTTTAAAGATTTCTCTGTACACGCCTCTTACAAAAATTTTATTCATTTGATAGTCAAATAAGATCAGTAAAGGAATAATTGTTTGAACGATTTGGGCAAATAACGTTAATCATCTCAGGAAATTCTTCATAATAATATTATTTCGTTATGTATAGCCTTTATTAACTTCCTCGCTTTTATCTGCAAAGAGAGAGACGTCTCGGAAACATTCCCATCTATAATTTGATTCGCAATTAAGATCCCATTTAGGTATTTTATGGTTATTCGAACAATCCGCAGAGTTTGAAGGAGGTAAGTCCATAATGAAATTTAATGATCCGCAACAGGGAGCCTCCATCGTGGATTTTGGTCCCGGTTTTTGTCAGGCAGACAATAAGATTACTTTTCCAAGAAGGGCAATACGATGCGGCATAAACATTAACTTAAGAACATTTATTTGTGTCACATGTGTGTATATTAGGTAACTTATTTTGTTTATTCTATGTTTCCACCTTGAACAAAGTTGGAACGGTGCTCAATAATAAGATCTCATAAATGTGTTATCTCGAGGTTGCTTCTAGAGCAACCCTAAACAGGTTCACTAGGATTATGTGGCCAACATGTATAATGTCGTAATTTGACTTTTAATATGACTTGATGAATGTCTCCTGAGTATATAGGAAAAAACTAGGGCGCAATACCACTGAACATTATAAATACAAAGATTTCATATTGAAAAGAAATTGGAAGTTTGTTTTTGTTGTATTTATTAATCCTTACGATAAATAATTAATAGTAAATTTCGACTAACTTATGCTCGCGGCTTCGCTACAGTAAGAAAACGTTTCTTAGCGAATATCAGCGAATTCAGGCGAGATCGTGGTTAAAGGTTTTTGTGTTACATATGCAACTGCTTACATATTATGTATAGTGAATTAAAAAACTCAGTGTGCTAAATTTCAACCAAATACGTTCAACGGTTTAATCTGTAATTTGATAGATTAGTCAGTCAATCAGTAACGTTTTTACTTTACACATACAGAACTTTAGGCTTAGATTATACAAAAACAAACCACATTTTGAGGCAGGTGAAACCGCATGGTATCGCTAGTAATGCCATTACTTTCTTTTAGAAGTTGTAATATATTATTTCATAGAGCAATAATGGTGAGTTGGCTATATTTCAGCACAAAAACAGCACGGGAATACTAACCGAGTGCAATGTATTGAATAAAACAGGTAATAGTTAGGGGCTACTACCGCTTGTTTAAACTATTCAGTTTCCGATTGAATCTGAACTAAATCGTTTATATGCCTTTTACGACTCGTGCCATAAACTTAATAAAATCATGAGTAATTCTGAAAGCGGACCAGAATTAAGAGAAATTAAAATTGTGCCTTCAGACACAGTAGCGTCCTGGCGAAAATGTGGCTTAATTTTGACTGAGTTTATACTGAGATTTGAATTTGATCCCTGGGTTTCCGGATTTATGCCGGACTTGCGGGTCACTGGGCTAATGACTACATGCATTATATCATACATAGTAAGGTAGATAAATTAACTCTTTATTAATTCCACATAGATAAGTAAATCCTACAACCACAAAAATATAAAGTTTGTTAGATTTATTAGTTATTATTTAATATTTAGTGTTAATTCCGCTCTAAATTTGTGAGTCTAACTAAGTTTTAAGAGACGGCGAGGAATTCAAACGTTACCAAAATAGTAATTAGTATTAATTCCACTACTGAGTTCACCACCCGCCCTCCCGCATATGCATGCATTAAGGGTTATAACTATTTGTTAGTGTTAAATAATAACTAATAATTGTTGTGATGGATTTCCGCAAAGTAAGGCCTAGTTCCATTAATTATTTTGTAAGATTTATTTTTCATGTGGTAAAAATTATTGGTACATCTATACCAATTGGCGGTCTCATGGGACAGAGCGATATCTTCCAGACATTTGTGTTGTTTTTAATACTTCATGGTAGCCCCCAGGTATATTTTGCCTCGAGATGGAACCCGGCAACAGGTAAAGCTGAAACAGCGGCAATTAGTCGTTTTTACGACTATTAACGTCTCATTAGGTTTATTCGCGTCACAGCGGCAACTTGGAGGCATAATACGCTGCTAATAACGGGGAAACGGGTATTCTTTGTCCTCAATGTATGAAATATAAATGAAGGTAAATTCGATGTGGCGTTGTGTGATATGTGGGCGGAAGATTTGGACGTTATAATGATACGAAGGTATAATAGAGTTTGTTTTTGTGCGTCTTAAGCCGCCTCTCCAGCTCTTGTTTTGTTCTACACATTTAACAAAATTTATGGTTATGTTGTACGTGCTTTCCAATGAACGACGACCTCTGTGGCGCGGTGGGCTAATACCCGCCTGCAACGCAGAAGGTTGCGGGTTCGATTCCCGCATGGGACAAATGTTTGTGTGATCCACAGATATTTGTTTCTGGTCTGGGTGATTTTCAATATCTATATTATAAACTCATTTGCAAAAAAAACGGGCACTTTGATGATTTCTCTGCTTCAATGAAGAAGAACAAGAAAGAGGTTTTATTAATTTGACGATGCATTGACTTATCATTTATAAACATCCTGGCATGATTATTAATGTTCCAAATTTAATATTTGAAATTAAAAAAGAAAAATACTGATTATATAGTGAAATTGCTTTGCTTTTTGGCGCGAATTGATGCGAATTGCTGTAACAATTTTATTACAATTTTAAAACTTTTTGAGTATTTCCGCAAATTAAACAATTTATTCTTTCTTTCCACAATAAATACCACTTTTTGATATGAGCGATAAAGCGACAAGGGCCGGTAAAATTATAGCCCTACTTGAAGAAGGTTGTTCGCAAACTTACGTGGCTCAACGGCTAAATGTGAGCCGTTCAACTGTCCAGAGGACATGGCAACGATATCAAGAGACCGGTTCGGTTAAAAGAAGACCCGGCTCGGGAAGAAAACGATGCACAGAACCAAGAGACGACCGCTTTTTGGTGAGTCAGGCGTTGCGGAATCGTAAGGCGTCAAGTGTGGACCTGAAAAAAAACCTTGAAGAAGTAAGAGGAGTATAAGTAAGCTTGTGGACGGTTAGAAGGAGGCTTTTGGCTGCCAATATCAAAAGTTACAGCCCGGCTCGAGGCCCTAAATTACTCCGTGAGCACCGTGTTGCTCAACTTCAGTTTGCTCGAAACTGTGCTTCATGGACTATGGAGGACTGGAATAAGGTATTGTTTTCTGATGAAGCTAGAATCTCTTTGTGTGGAGAGGACCGACGCCGGCGAGTGCTGCGAAGACCACGATATGCGGAAGTGTGTTTCGAACAAATCACTCCTTATGGCGGAGGCTCCGTTATGTTTTGGGCAGCAATTAATTCGACGGAGCGTACGGAGTTAGTTTTCTTAGAAAGAGGAACATTAAATGCACACCGGTACATAATGGAAGTCCTAATTCCACATGCACAACCCACATTGACTGCTCTTGGGGAAGATTCCATTTTTATGGACGACAATGCCCGCCCGCACCGTTCTGGTGACGTGGAAGCTTACATGCAAGAAGTTGAGATTCGTCGTTTAGATTGGCCAGCTCGCAGTCCTGACCACAATCCAATCGAGCATGTCTGGGATGTTCTAAAAAGGCGGGTAAGATCAGTGCAACCTGCTCCAAAAAACATCAGGGAGCTAAAAAGAGTAATTGCTGAAGAGTGGGAACGTATTCCTGAAAACGTAATTAAAAACATCGTAGAGAGTATGTCCAGAAGGATTCAAGCTGTGATTTTGGCAAGAGGAGGTCACACTCGTTACTAGGTTTTTACAGTTGTAAATTTATTTAAATAAAAAAGTAAAAAAATCTTTTTGTCTTTATTGCCGGCCACTTGTTATTGTGTGGTCGTGTACGTCGGTTTTGAAAAAATATTCAATTTAAATACAAAATTGCCAAAATTCACGCTTATTTCACATGATTATTACACGATTAGGTACGAGTATAAGTATACAAAGTATGTCAAACAATTAAATATTTTTAAACTTACACAAATCTACCTTAGAAAGTAAGTTTCCTTAGGTGCCCGTTTTTTTTGCAAAAGAGTATATAATTATAAATATCTATATAAGAGGTATATCCGTTATCAAACCACCCTAACACAAGCATTGGGTTGCTTAGCTTGGGGTTAGATGGCGCTGTGTGAAATGTCCTGAAATATATTAGGTATATACATATTTATTTATGTTACGAATTAAGAACTGAGACAATCTGTATTATTATATAGTTATATACAATGATTTGCTTCATTAAGCAGCTTCAAGTCTAACGATCTTACGATTAAAATTATAAATCATTCAAGATTATATTAAACTAAGCAAAACTGTAAACTTCATCGTAAACATCGCATAGTCATCATAGATCAGCGCGGCCGTCATTTGTTTATCTCAGCAGAAGCACGCTGTTATTCAATTAAGCAGAACATTGGCGAAATTTATGTTGTAATAAGAGATGTCGTCTCATTTTACATTAATTGGACGTCGAGCGCTAAGGTTTAACGATAACTCGTCGTTCATTGTTAAAAATAACCGTTCATTATGACGCCAGTGTCTTATATTTCTTCACTAATTCCTTTCGGGAAGTAAATTTTACACCCAATTACAAAACAATTGAATTGAGTTGGTTATTTTTTGTATTGCTGGTATTGGTTTTATTTTTTCTTTCAATTTTGATCACTGAATCTTTGTGAACCCATAATATTATTAGGTGTACAAATAAGTTTCCGCCGTTTTATTGTAGATGGCACGGCACTGAGTTTCGGTTAGCTTTCGCAGATGATAGCCGGCTTAAAAAATAGTTTGGACATTCAAGAACAACATAACCTATTAATATTATTGATTTTATATTGGTAAAATATAATTTTTATAAGTTGAAAATGTCAAAATTTGAGCCAAGTAAGCGTCATTTGCGGGAAATTATTAGTTTAATTTTTTAATTTAAAGAAATCTGCTGCTGAGGCGCCTCAATTGCTCGTAGAAGCATATGGTGAGGGTGCTTTGAGTGAGAGAACGTGTCGAGAGTGGGTTCAAAAGTTTAAAAATGGTGATTTCGACGTAGAAGACAAAGATCGCAGTGGAAGGCCAAAAATTTACGAGGATGCAGAATTGGAGGAATTATTGGAGGAAGATTCATCACAAACACAAAAAGAACTTGTTAATAATTGAAATAAATTTATATTACCGTTCTTCTATAATAAATATTTAATTTGTGTTAAAAAACGGCGGAAACTTATTTGTACTCCTAAATATTTGAAAAAAAAAGAAAAACTAATAGTAAATGTTTTTAATGAATAGATTAGCATACGCTCTGTGTTGAAAGATCAGTCAGTCAACAATTTTTTTCTTTAGATAGATTTGTCTCGTGTTGATTTGATGTGTTTATTGTATAAACATTTTAATACTTAGGATATCTTAATTTCGATCTTACCAAGTACTGAATTGACTTTTATGAATACTTGCGTTAAGGTAAATCAAATGTAATTATTGTAAACAAAAAATATTGTGATCTAAGAGCTAAACTTGTATATTTGAAATTATGTCTATTAGCTTAGAATCTCTAAGGTACATAACCGTCTGTTAAATAGATCAGGGCCTCGTTCAGAGTCAGTCAAAAACAATAATAAGTTTCGGGACGTTCATTGTACGCTGAGCAAACAAGAGAGAATTAAACGTTTCTCATGTTGACATAAACAGAAATTGTGTAAGTTTATGAAATGAAACGGTTTTGTTTTATTGTAACGAAATTTATGACATTGGGGGTCGTGAGGTGCTGTTTACCTATTATAAAACTTTTAGTAAGGGTCAAATACGAATAGTATTAACTTTATAATTCGCGAAAATAAGTTGTGAATAAACATGATTTTGATATCTTTGTTAGACTCTTGTCCATCAGCTCAAACTTACTTTTATACAATGTTTTGGTTTTGATGAAGATCAGAAATAAGATTTCAATATTTTATTCTTAATTGCATGTCAAATAATATGAGTTTTTAGCAATAATTGTTTGATATGTGTAATAGAGTATTCATTTAAGAAATGCGGAAGTTTCATACATAGTTATATTGTAAAACTTCTTGAAAAAGGTATACATGTTTTTACCAAATTGGCCTACGTAGGATCCTACCTGATGGAAAGTGCAGATGCGATCGATGACGAATCACGTAAAATGCCTAGAAAGGAACATACATACATATAATAATGCCTGGTTAACGTTGGGGTAGTCTCTTTTCCCTCCACTTGGTACGGTCCTGGCACTCCTCATTTGCTTCTTCAACTTTCAATACATTCAAAAATAATATAACACGCCAGTTGCATTGCATATATTCTAAAACTACTTGTAATAGCTGTGCATCCTACATGACATTCAAGGAACCGACGATCGATGGGACTTAATCGAAGACTCCTTTGATCTTTGCGAAGTAAATGCCGTCAAGAACGCTCCTACCAGCGTTCGTGCTCGATTGAATAGTGTGATGAAATAAGCTCAGCAAAGGGTATTACGACAAAGAATTTCTAGGAATTTCCCCGCGATGACTAGGATTAGCGTTCGAATCGTAATGAAAATGAAACCTCGTATTAAACATGCAAGTCGCTTTGAATTAAACTTTAAGGTTTTGTTCTTATATTACTGATATTGTAAACGTGAAAATTGTAAGAATGGATGTCAGGATTAATGTTTTTTACTCTTTCACGCCTAAACGCGTGGACCAATTGAGCTGAATTGAGTTTTGGTATATATATAGCTTAGACCTTGGAATAACACATAGGTTAATGTACAGCGGGTAAACCGCTAGGCGCAGCTAGTATATTACAATAATATGAAGGTTAGTATTTCCAATGTTTGTGATTTGATGTTTTATTTTTATTGAACTGTAATTTATCAAAAGAGACTAGGTCTAGAAAATACTACAATGAAAACACAACAATAAAAACCTTAAAATAATGCGGATACGTATTTAGGACCTTTGTTTTGTCCTACCAATATAGGATTTTTCTAGAAACACGAGTACATTTCATAAAATGTTATCACCTGTTTGGCCCCTATAGTATTGGGTTTTTTATTTCAGTTAGTCGCTATATGAAATGGTTCGTTATCAGTCAGTCAAAACAAAGCCTTTCAAATAAATACAGATATTTTTATCTACAACGCGTAGCTATAAAACGTAAAAACTTTTGATATTTGAAAACACGCAACAATGTTCGTGCCAAATCGAGTAGTTGTTAGTTTATTAGTTTTAGAGAGCGTGTAGCGCAATTAAATGTAAAAAAATTGTGTCGCGTCACACACATGCAGTACGTAAATCAGTCGGTGCAATAAATAAACTTTTATCTGGATAGTACCTTCGGGAGCGCGGATTTATGAGGTTTTGTGCAGCTCAGCCGACGCGACGCACGAGTATCTACAACGAGTACGAGTACGTGAGGACTGTCACATCGACTGCTGTAAATACAGCCTGTAAATACACTGTACTAGAGAATAAAACTACACTTCTGCAGCAACGTAATAAAACAAATCCGGGATTTATTTTATTTTGATTATTTTAGGAATTCAGTACAGATTTTTCTGTGTAGCTTCAGGATTATCGTGTTTCTGTTTTTTGGGTAGCTTAACGTATGCCATTGAACTGAAGTCTGAAGCTTCTGTATCAATGATTTTAAAGTAACGGAGTGCACTGTTTTATTTGGCCAAACATTTGGTTTAGAACAGGGCATGGCATATTTTCATCATCATATCATACTCATATTCTTTATCAAATAAAATATTAATTTGGCCTTGTAATTTAGAAAGGCACTCTGTAAGGAAATAATAAATGGACATGGTTATAGTGACGAAATTGAATTAAATTTATATCATAATTTTTATAAAAACCTCAGCATTTTTTGTAAGATTGACTACCCAAGAGTGCAATTTGCGGAAGTAAGCGTAGGAAAGTATATCATATTTCACAAACAATACCTCTAGAACCGAATAAAAAAGAAAGAGCCAGATGTCATTCAAGTCGGTTGGTTGTGGTATTATGTTGGGTTGCGTCCGATATTATCATCGCAACGCTGTCAACTGGTCGTATCAGCTCGCATCTGCCTCGACCCATCTTCGAGATTTATACTGACCATAGATAATATAGCAAGATGTATGCGGAGAGCTTACACATTTTACATGGGATGAACTTAAATAGAGCAATGCTCTTTCTTAAAGTTCTTGCAAAGAACTCTGTCTCCGTCTTCTGTCTTTGTGAACTTATTATGGGAGCGGGCTAAGGTATTTAGTTAACACTTACCCTGTATTTTTAGTTACAATGTAGCCATTGCATCGGCTTATCCTTTTTTTAGGAAACGGATATTCAAATAAAATTCGTAATTTTTTTCGACTTCAAGTCTGTGTAGAGAGTGAGGACGCGACTAAAAAGTGGGGGTAAGTAGTAACTTACAGTTTTACTAAACGCACCGTATAGGTTAAAAATATAAATTGTAGATATTATGAAATTGTAAAGACAGTCAAAGCATTGGCCATTAAAGAGGTATAAGATAAAAAAGGCTACTCAATTAGCAAAAAAAAAACATTAAAAATCACATCTTCGACTCCATACTGGAAAACCAAGATATATGTAGATAGATAACACTTTGTTGCACACCAAAATTAAAAAAAAACCAATATGCAGCATTTGAAATTAAACAATTTTACAATTAGCGGATTTATCGCTAATAGCGATCTCTTCCAGACAACCAGGAAAAGAAAATATTATATGTTTTAGAATGACGGAAAACTAAGGAAAAATAACACGAATGGCTTCAACATTTGTACACTTCCTTTGCAGAAGGTCGACTAGGTGGGTACCCAGTAGTGCCAGTTATTTTACCGCCTGAGCAGTGATGTGCAAACATTGATGTGCTTCAGTAGAAGGGCACTGTAGCTAGTTGAATAGGGCTGAAGGGTCTTAACATCTTATGACTCTCAAGTCAAGGCGCAGTGCACCCAGAAATTTACCTTTGTAAAATCCTGGGTAGCACTGTACAAAGTCTTACCTTCTTGTTGTCTTACTATCAGGAGAGCGTCTTGCTCGTCTTCTGACTTCGTCGTATATAAAAAAAACACAGTCTCGGCATCTATTAAAATTTATTACCAATGTAAAGGACGAAGAAAGACCGTAAAACTTAGTTTATTATTCCATCAAACGCGCCGCTGACTCGACGCCTTCTCTTTAATATAACCATAATACGTTATGTAGAATGTAGGTACTATGTTTACTGCGAGAACCTAACGTGCCTTCTCAATTATATATTGAAGAGGTTCTATTTTATGCCTTTTAATCTGTATAAAGATAGATATAATAAAATGTTATTTTGCAGTACATGCAAGGCCAAATACTAATTAGGGATTTTGTCTATTTTTTTTGTTAATTTAGAAAAATATTAAATATATACACGGTGACTGGTAATTCACTTAGAAGCCTAAAACAGGGAACTCAGTTAACGATTCTCATTCTAAAAAAAATATAAAAATAGGTACTTAAATTTTGGGTAAAATATCCTATGTGTTCTATAAAGTATTTGTAATCTAAACGGGCCGATTCTCACGCGCCTGGACGTTAGCGAAAGGTGAAGCGTGCCTATCCCCCCCCACTCCGCACCCGCGCCGTGCCCCCGCCACGCGGCGGGGGCGCGGCGGGGGCGCGGCGCGCCGCCACCCCGCTCAGTTGCTTCGCTCACATAGATATCACAACATATGTTTTCAATCACTAATGTTGTAGGTATCGTGTGACGTTCTCAAATAACTAGGATTATTAGTGGTGTGATGTTAAAAGTGGTCTGGTGTTCACTAATAGTAAATAATTGTGAAGGTTTTTGATAAGTGCGTGGTGATACTTTAATTGGATACACAGGAGAAGGAAATTAGGTATGTTTAATTTGTATTAATAAAATAGGTATACGCAAAAATCACCGTCATAATCGGTACCTAATAGGTTTGTAGCCCTCTTACGTAGGTACTTTATCGAAATCTACCAGCCGACCGGCTATCTTGTACAGAAGCTACAGAAAACTACAGAAAGCTACGACTAGCGTGGCTTTCTATTGCGGTTTTAATTTGACGTGCATTTAAAACTTAGAACCTTGAAACAGAGTACCCAGTCCACGATTCGTAAAAATAGGTACCTACCTATCTAATTTTGACAAAAAATATCAAATAAGAACATAATTCATATTACAAAATCATTATTATTTATTCACATTTCAAAATCTTTTGCGATGCGGTAGGTATCTGCACAAATCGTAGGTGCGTAGGTACAATCCAACCTGCAAGGTGGCGGCGCGCCGCCACCTTGCAGGTCATTCACGCATGGCATTTCTATTGCGGCTTGTATTGATAACCAGCAAAGGAAAATAAGCTCAGTGAAGCCAGGGAGGGATTTATCCCGCCTTCTAGGTTTAGTCTGCTACCACATGCGGCCGCATCATCGCTTAACATCACGTGAGTGTGTAGCATCGCGTAGCTATGTCGCGTCACAGATCGCGTCCTTTGTCGGTGGTGTCGATACCTACTTTGTATGTAGCTTTACTTACCTACCTGCGTCAGCTGTTCGCCAGTAGTTTTACCATTTTGTTTGGGACATGGCGAATTAATTCAAACAAGATTTTCTCTTAAATGTATTAGTATTGTCTTTGTTTGTTAATTGTAAACATAATGTGATTATATAATTTATCATATCCTTGAAGCTTTTAAGTGATTTACCAGTCACCGTGTATAGGTAGGTACGGGTTTTTGTACAAATGTTATGCGAATTTTGTTAATTTGAGAAACACACTAAATTTTGTACTGAACCATAACCATAGATTTTTTTTTTTAAAGTTTGTTTTTCTAGACCAAAATACTTATCCCTTGATCCCATACAATTCGAAATTTATTTTTAATACTTATTATCCAGGTAAATGAGAGGAACTTTAGCAAACGCCATGGTAACTAAATATAGTTCGAACCCTCGCATTGTGATTAGAAAAAAAATTATGCATCAGTATTATAATAAAGTACAATATATAACAAAACATTTCTTTCAAAGCACAATTTGTTCACGGCTTACTAAAATAAAATACAAAAATGTAGGTAGTAAAGTGCAAACCTTCAATTCGTAGCAGTGCTACGGCGTAGCGGTCGTAGCACCTCATAGCACTGTAGTCGTAGCAAACATTGAGCGAACTGCTTACACGCGGCTAAGCAGCTTTCGAGTTGCGCTGTAGTTATTATTGTTTTATTTAAGCTTCCACTTGGGGTTTAACTCCCTGATGCAATTATAACATACGTTGTGCTCTGTCTCACTTATATTTAAAGGAAAATGAGAGACAAGGCTGTATTTATAGAAGAGAGAAATTATTTTAAAAATTTAATTTTCTTTAAGAGCTATTTTTATTTCTTGTAGACCCATACAAACAAGTTAATTAAGTTTTACTTCTTTACAATTTGTACTCTTCTTTCTGTGTAATCTTAGTTCTAAGCTTATTTTATTGTATTTGTGTGTGCAAAGAGGTTTCTATTGTATTTTATTCCATTTACTTGGTTTTGTGGATTTTGAGTAAAACATCTCAAAATTTATAAGGTGAGATAGCCAGGATAATTACTGGCCTAAATAGACTGAGGTGATACGAAGTTAACCAAGTCCTCATAATAACAAGTAAATAACTTTTACATTTGTTATTATATTTTCGCCAGAGGGCGCCACCGATCGTACTACATCTGTATTAAAGCTCCAGAGTTTATTTAAATAATAAAATAGTTAAACCAACTTTTTTGACTTTAAACCAAGTGAAATGTGAATAAATGAATGTTAATTCTTTAAACTTTTATCTGTAAATCGTGTGCTTTCTTCCAATCTTAAAATTACGGACAGTAAAACCAGTGAAATAAAATTTAGGATATTGTCGTTAAAAGTGCAAATTAACAGAATATTACATAAATTGTGACTAATTGGAACAGCCTGTAAATGTGTGGTACTCAGTGCAATAGTGGAGAGTGATTTTTACTAAAAAGCTATCATAATCAATTTGCCAACATCATCATTTCTCGCCAATTATTTAAAACAGCGCCATCTGTGCATTAACACTTGCCACAACTTCACCCTTGATGCACCTCTGATCGATCGCGGTCACGAGCTATCACCATTTTTCGCTAGGTGGCGCTGATCGTGCCATCTGCTTGCTACGAGCCTACAACATAGCTTCGATCTGCCCTTGTACAATCGCTTTACCTTGCATCGGCTTTCAGCGTTTGCCGCTAGGTGTCGCTACAAGTTAAAAATTCACCGCTGCAAATAATTATTTGCATATAATTATAATTAACAACTGCACTAAGAAAAAATGTCAGCTGTGGACTGGGGATGTTGCACGACGTGTACTGTGGAGGACCCGTACACCCGGTGCACACAGTGCAAAAAAGCTTTCCACAACGACTGCCTGCAATTACAGGACTTAAGTGGCAACGATGGAAATTGGAAATGTCCCTTATGCAGGAAGGCAAAGAAAGGCAATAATGATAACACACCGGTACATATTCGAGCTAGTGGGGAATTTTCGAGCACTGGAAAGGTAGCGCACAAACCAAAAAAAAGAGCAGCGCCCTCAATGTCACCTGAAATACCACGGGAAAATCCACTCTCACGGGAGGAAGTTCGCAGCATTTTCAGGGAAATAATAAAGGAGGAACGAGCTGAGTTGATGTCAGAATTTAGAAGGAATATGATGGCACCGATAACTTCAGAAATAAAAGAATTGAAAGATGAAATAAAGGGCTTCAGGCAATCAATGGATTTCATAAGCGCACAGTATGAGGACATTAAAAACGAATGTGAACGTAACAGTGAAGCTGTAGCTGCTCTAAAAGAGGATAAAACAGAGGTACAATCAACATTAAGTCGTCTTGATAATAGAATTAACCAGCTGGAACAACAAGTACGCTTTCGAAATGTTGAGATTCAATGCCTACCAGAGTCAAAGAATGAAAACCTACCGGCCATTGTAGCCAAGATAAGCGAAACGATAGGCTGTGACATCAGTGATGCAAATATAGAGCGATGCACGCGCATAGCTAAAATCGATCGCTCGAGTGATAGGCCTCGTTCTGTAATCGTTCAATTTGACTCTCGTACAACTAAAGACAAGTTCCTGGCCTCAGTTACAAAATTCAATAAATCAAAGCCAAATAACAAATTGAATACCTCTCATATAGGTCTGAGCGGTGTATGTAGACCTATATATGTAACGGAGCATCTATCGGCAGCAAATAAAGCTTTACATGCTGCTACAAGAAAGAAGGCCAAAGAATTGGGCTACAAGTTTGTCTGGGTGAGAGATGGCAAAATATTAGTCCGAAAAAATGAAGAGTCACACTTCATCCAAATCCATTCGATGATTGCTCTTGGAAAATTAGTATAAGTAGTATATATATTAATAGGTATAATTTAATGCATGTATTAGTTATAAGTAACAATAATTGTGATGGCTAATAAATCATTAAAAATTTATTATCAAAATTGTAGAGGCCTAAAAACAAAAACACATGTTTTTTTTAGAAATATGTCCTGCTGTAATTATGACATAATTATCTTAACCGAAACGTGGCTGAATTCTAACATATTTGATAATGAACTTTTTGATAATCGCTACAAACTTTATAGACGTGATAGGGATACATCTCTATTTAGCTATAAGAAGGATGGAGGCGGAGTATTGTTGGCTATTTCTCGAAATTTAAAATCAAAACGTATGAGCGAATGGGAGAGTCAACTTGAAGATTTATGGGTGGTATTAGATTTTAAGATTAATAATAAGAATCATAAAATTTCCTTTTGTGTAATTTACCTCCCTCCGCCTGTTGATAAAAAATTAATGGATAGCTTTATTACCAACTGTAACTACATATTTGAGAAAAATGATATAAGTTACTCATGCATTACTGGGGATTTTAATCTTAGCTGTATAAAGTGGGAAATGGTCAATATAGATGGTAACGCTACCACTTTGCCACCGCCAGGGACTGCATTAATTGATTTTGTTAATTTAAATAATTTAAGACAACGTAATTGTGAACCGAACGTGAAGGGTAGAGTTCTCGACCTCGTTCTCACAGACATTCCTGATTGTAGAGTCTCGAGAGTAGATGATGTTCTGTGCAAAGTTGACCAATATCACCCACCTTTAAAGATAAATATTACCTTTACTCAACGTAGTCAATTGATCAATAACCCATTAACTGAGCGTTACAACTTTTTTAAGGCAGATTATGATTCGATTATAAAGTATTTGGATGATATTCATTGGGATCATATTTTTTCTACTTGTACAGACGTAAACGAAATGTTGAATAAATTTTATGATATTTTAAGAGAAGTCATTAAGAAATATGTACCATTAATTAAAATGAGAACCACAAAGAAGCCACCGTGGTTTAGCAAAAATTTAATTAATCGCCTAAAGGAAAAAGATCTTCTTAGGCGTCGATTCAACACATATCATAACCCACGTGACAAACTTGAATTAAAAATTATTAGTAAACGTTGTGATAAGATAGCATTAGATTGTTATAATTCATACATAGCCCACATTGAACAAAAAATTGCAGGCAATTCTAAGTATTTCTGGTCTTTTGTTAATTCAAAACGTTTAGGAGTTAGCACATTTCCAGCTGAAATGACAGATAATGAACAGACTCTGAATACGGGATCTGGTATATCAAATCTATTTGCTAAATATTTTTCATCAATATACTGCGACAAAAACAGAACTAGTAACTCTTCAACAAGTATAATAAATAACTCTTTCAATCAACCCAACCATTGTTTTGGCAACTTGCAATTCGAGAATAACGATGTGTACAATAAACTTAAGGCCCTTGACACAACAAAAGGTATTGGTGCAGATGGAATACATCCATATTTTATAAGAACATGTGCTTCAAGTCTATCTGGTCCACTAAATCACATTTTTAATACATCTCTTAAATTAGGGTTATTTCCAACTCAATGGAAAATAGCAAAAGTTGTGCCAATTTATAAGTGTGACGATGAATGTAACGTTAAAAATTACAGACCTATATCGCTTTTAACAACATTTTCAAAAGTCTTCGAATCATTGATATGCCCCATTATTCAGGCTTACTTCAAGAACATGTTAACAAATCATCAACATGGATTTGTTACCGGTCGTTCCACAACTACAAATTTAGCAGCATTTACAGAAACAGTAGTGGAAGCTATGGATAGACGTAAGCAGGTTGATGTAATCTATACAGATTTTAGCAAGGCTTTCGATAAAGTTTCACACGAGGTGCTTATTCAAAAGCTTTACTATTACGGTATCTCTGGCACAATACTAAAATGGTTTGAGTCATACTTACACGAGCGGAAGTTCTATGTTGTTGTGGGAGGACATGAATCCGATTGTTTCCAAATAGTATCTGGCGTGCCTCAAGGCTCTCATCTTGGCCCAGTTTTATTCAACCTGTTCATCAATGATCTACCCCATAGCCTAAACCATTCTGTACCATTTATGTTTGCAGATGATTTAAAACTTATGAGAGTAATACATAGTTCGGAAGACGTAGATTTACTACAAGAAGATATTGACACATTAATAGATTGGTGCGCACGGAACAAAATGCATCTTAATTATGAAAAATGCTCGCATATAAAATTTACTCGGAATCTCAACAGAATACCATCCAAATACTTTATAAGTGGCATTGTAGTAAAAGAAGTTAGTGAGATTAGAGACCTTGGCGTAATTTTAGATAGTAAATTGACCTACATACCACATTTAGATAACATTATCAAAAAATCGACAAAAATGCTGGGCTTTGTAATTCGAAATGGGAAAGTTTTCAAAAAGACTCTAACGAAAAAAATATTGTTCAACAGTTTGGTAAGAAGCAATTTGGAATATTGTAGTATAATATGGAGACCACACTTTGCCACACATATGCTTCGACTTGAACGGATACAAAAAAGATTTTTATGGCACTTGGCATATAGTACTGGTACCAATAAAAAAATCAAATCTTATGACATGCGATTACGACACTTTAATATGTACTCCTTGTCAAGTCGTCGCGATGTGTTAGATGTGGTGTTTTGTTACAAAATCCTCAAAAACCAATTGGACTGTTCGTCACTTTTACACAGGTTTAAAATTTATGCACCCCGGAGGTACCCTCGTGGACCCATACAATTATTTATTAAACCACACCGTAGAACAAAACTAGGAGTAAGTTCAGTAGTACCTCGGCTAAGTAAATTATTAAACGAATGTGGGGAGGTAACAGATGTATTTAACGACACATTGGTTAAGTTCCGTAAGAAAGCCCAAGACTTTTTTTGTGGCAGACGAGATAAAAACAACGAGAACTCCAACCTTTCACGTAAAAAGGTCTAATAGATACCTGTACTTATATGTTCTGGAACATACTTAATAAACATACTATACGCTACGATTAAGGAATGTACATTCCTTATTCGTAAACTATACTAATAAAATAAAACTTGGTTAACTGGATAAATAAACTACTTGTTAAAATGATTTACCTAAGTACTAACTATGCATGAGGTGTTCGCCGTAAAGATTTTGCATTTAGCATAAAATTATGTTAATTAAGATATTATGTACAAGAAATAATGTAAAAACCGTGTGTGAACCATAAATAAATAAATAAAAAAATAAAAAAAAATATAAAAAAAAATCCCAACATGCTTAAAAATATATACGATTTATTAGAGTTTAACAATTCAATTTGAAAATCTTACAAGTGACGTATGCCAGTTTTAAGTTTTCTGCACAATTTTTTAGAAATATTAAAAAATACCATTTATTTTGGCATATACTCGCACGTCCAAAAATAGATTAAGGAACAAACATACCAAAAAACTTTTTCTTTTTGAACTCCCTAAGGTGCCAAACTGAGCGGTCGGATACACAGCTTACTCTAGTTTAAATTAAAAATGATGTTTGGACCGAGGACGGACGACTGAAGCTCACGAACCAAGGCTCTGCCACAAATATAAAGAAACAAGAACGCTTAGCACACCGTTTTTTTTGGATGGGGGCGTTTGTGTCGCAAAATTATTAAGTTTATTTTTATGCATAGGTATGTTGTATTTTATGTTATATATAAAATTCCAAATTTATCCAAGCACCTACATTTGTTACTATACTCGAATCTTAACATTTTAATTGTGCGCCGTCTCTTCCAGTGTGAATAAATTCTCGCCGTCAATTTATTGTCTGGAAGAATGCACTTTTAGCGATAAGCCCGGAATTGATCGGAACTAATCTTCTTATATTTGTTTTTGTGAAAATGCACTTTTAGCGATAAGCCCGGAATTGATCGAAACTAATCTTCTTATATTTGTTTTTGTGAAAATGTATGAGTTAGATACTTTTCTTTGAAAAAAAAAACTTGTGTTATGTATATTTTATATTATACGTTATATTTTTATTTATATGAAATTCCAAGTTTATCCACACGCCTAAACACCGTAGTCTTGTAACAAAACCATCACCACCATTTTAATACGCCGACGTTTATTTTCCTTTTATTTCTGTATCTCAATTCATTTGGCTGGAAGACAATGAAAGGAATAATTTAACAATGAATATTAATGAAGTAGGATTCTCACTCGTTCTTTTGCTTTTACTGCGTATTAATATAATAGGCTCTCAATGCGAGGGCAGTCGATAAATCTTGATAACCTATTACTTAGTTTTGTTTGTCCGACTTGTCCTATTATAATAATTAATAATAATAATAATAATTGGGGTTTATACTCCAACAGAACAGGTTACCCTACTTACACTGTCAGTCAAATCACAATTTATAGGTTGTGTGTAGGGATGAAAATGTCCGAATGTTTCCGAAACTTTCCAGGAATACTTCCAATGTTTCCGGAAATATAGGGAAACATTGCAGGAAACTTTCCAAAATTTCCAGATTAACACTGAATTTTTGAATGCGTTTTTTGACTACTACGGCCTTCTGGGTTTATTTTTGTTGTGTTATTATACTTATCTATCTCAAAACTATAATAAATGATGGTAATTGCCATGAATATTTAATTGACGATGGAAATATACAAAGAAAAAGTAAAAACTATGATACTGGTAACTTATGATAGCTGAACCCATCATTTTTTTTGACTTACAATTATAAAGATTATAAACAACCAAAGAGGGCATTGATACCGACTTATATAAACATAATTCATATAATTCTGTTTTAACATTAGTTCACCAAGCAGCCAGGTTATTACTTGTGAATCAGTCATTGCACTGTTTCACCCTTTACATACAGACACGTGTATATACTTTCATATGCACAAGAATAAGTCTATTTAACAAAGTAAAACAAAAATACAATGTTTTTTTGGTAATTGGTATGATATTTTCATCAATGAACAGCGTATTTCTTTTCCTTGGTATATTAGTTAGAAATTTAATTTTATAGTCCAAATTCTTGATTGAGTATTGTAGACAGGCACTAAGCCTACTATCCTATCAGCAGTAATTTTACTTTACTTAACATTTTCATTTAAAAAATCAGATTTCTGATTTGGGGTTTATTCCCAATTGTTTCTGTCAAATTTGGAAAGTTTCATGGAAGTAATGGAAACTTTCGGAATATTTCCGGAAATTTTCATCCCTAGTTGTGTGGCCAACCTATATGTTGCAGTTTCAGGTCGCCGAGATTACTACAGGGCCTGCAACATGACCTGACGACTGCCTCCTACATATCTTATAGGAAATAGCCGGGACCCACAGTTTTACGTGCCTTCCGAAACACGGTAGCGTCCAGGCGAAAAGTTTTTGCCACACTGAGATTTGAACCTAGGGCCTCCGGATCACAAGCCGGATGTAATACCACTGGGCCACGGACGCTACGCTATAATCATCCTCCTAAATTATGTAATTAAATTAGTTGTACTATTTTACTTTTTTTTAGCTTTGGTTTTATAGGGGGCGACTGAAAAAGGTTTAGATTAACTGTATAAAAGAGGTTACCATCCAAAGTACTCGTCAGGACGAATCAAATGTGCCCAAACACGATGGGATTGCGTCGTTTAATTACGGAGTTCCTATGACCTTCCAGCTCCATCATCAGATCAGCTCGAAGTCATAATATTTTCAGCTCATTCGGATACCGAGAAGTGGGTAAAATTAATCTTGCAAGATTTGATTACATACAGACAACAGACAGGTGAAAGTCAATAAAAGCTTGTAATAAAGTCATTTGCCCATATATTATGTCTGTCTGACCCTCAGATCAGAAGGTCTGTCCTTATGTGTGCTTAAATATTTAAAACTATGCAACGGATTTTGATATGGTTTTAAATATTTAGATAGAGTGATTCCAGGTAAAGGTTTATATGTATAATATGGTAGAGAAACATGCATTATATAGTAGAGAAACTGATAATTTTCTGTTAGGTGCTACGAAGTGCGCGCGGGCACATTTGTTTTAGCATTAAATCCATTTATAAAGTAAAGAAAAAGTCTAGAGTAGGTGTTGCGGCTGCCGCTCGCGTTTGTGATCATTCTTGTTAATAACTGCTACAAGTTTAACGGGAACAGTCAACTTAACTGCGGTTTACTTACTATTCCTTGCCACACTATTCGATGTTGCTCTTTGAATTTTTGTTGGAACATGTTGATGTTGATGAATATGTACATTTTTAGATATTACTAGCTGCGCCCAGCGGTTTTACCCGCTGTACTGTAGCCTATGTGTTATTCTAGGGTCTAAGCTATCTCTATACCAAATTTCAGCTCAATCGGTCCACCCGTTTGGGCGTGAAGAAGTAACAAACATACACACTCACAAACTTTCGCATATATAATTTAAGTGTGATTAGTTCGATATACCTTGAATTACAGATGTTATTGGTATTCAAGGTAAGACTTCTGAGTCTAGAAAGAGTCTTCATTTTTACAAGCTTTAGTCTGTCTGTCTGTCTGTCTGTCTGTTTTTAATCAAATCTTGCAAGTTTAATTTGACCCACTTCCCGGCTTCCAATTGAGCTGAAAATTTGCATGCGTGTGTAAATCGGATGACAATGCAATATTTTTATGACATCGAGTTGATCTGATGATGGAGCTGGAAGGTGGCTATAGGAACTCTGTCATAAAACAACGCAATCCCATCGAGTTTGGGCTCATTTGATTCGTCTTGACGAGTACTTTATGATGCAAGATGATAATAATAATTAAAGCTTGTTTTTTTAAAGTATTTTTAAAATTTCACTTGTTTATAATCCTTCACAAATGAAATTTTAAAAAACTTTTTAAAAACAAGCTTTTATTATTATTACCATCATCTAGCACCATAAAGAATTCGTCAAGACGAATCAAATGAGCCCAAACTCGATGGTGTTGCATCGTTTAATAACAGAGTTCCTATGGCCACCTTCCTGCTCCATCATCAGATCAGCTCGATGTCATAAAAATATTGCATTGTCATCCGATTTATGCATGCATGCATGCTCAATCGGACACCAGGAAGTGGGTCAAATTTAACTGCAAGATTTGATTACACACAGACAGACAGACAGAAGACAAGTGAAAGTAAATAAAAGCTTTTAAAAAAATAAAAAAGTTTTTAACTAGTTAAAATACACCCTAATGACCGATATAGCCTATTTTATAGTAGCCTATTTGAATAAACGCATTTTGAGTTTCAGATAAGTTTAGAAACCAAAATCAGAAAATGTACTCTGTTGATATCAATCGAGTCAATGTAACGTTACTATTTTTTTATACAACGAAGTAAGAAAACAAGCAAGTCGCTCTCCTGATGGTAAGAGATAACGCTGCCAATAATTATTAGTACAGTACTACCCAGTATTTTACATAGGTAAAATTCTGGGTGCACTGCGCCAACACTTATTACTTAGAATCATAAGATGTTAAGACTCTTCAGCCCAGTAATTTCACTAGCTACAGTGCCCTCCTACCGAAGCACAGTAACGTTTGCACATCACTGCTCAGGCGGTAGAATAACTGGCACTGTTGGGGTACCCACCTAGTCGACCTCTTTCAAAGGAAGTATACCCACGGTAAAATCATACTCATGGTCTCAAAATTATCTGGAAAAAAAAAGACGTGTGGCACTCGGAGACTGCCGCGGTAAAGCTATTGCATAGCATTTTTTATCAACTTATGCAATTATAATTATTTATTTATTTTATTAATGCAGTATTTTTTTCCTTTGTTTTTTTTCTTTGATATTAATTCAAGTTACACTTTGAGCGTGGTGACCGATAAAAAAACAAAAGAGACAAGCGTGATATTTCAAAAAGTCATTAAAATTTCTGGTATTTATCTATAGATGGAAAAACTAAAAAGTATCACCGCTGTGCCGGTCGGAGTGGGGGGTGTTAGGTTTTTTCGTTACGGAATTTCTGGATTCGGTCCCCACGCTCAAGGCCCGCGATAGAAGCTATGCAATAGCTTAAAAATCTCGTGATAACATTCTCAAATGACGCAAAATAATGCTACGTCACACTGCAAATTCCTATAAAGTACGAGTCCCGGACGCAAAAACATACCAAGAGTACATCAGTCCGTCATAAAAACGCATGTTTTGCACATTCCCTCCCCAGCTTACAAACAATGGGACAACAGTGAGTGATGCGTACTAATGTTTATTGTTTACTGATGGAGGAATGATAGGCATCTTTTTAATGGCATATTGATAGTGTGATGCCGATTGCTCATTGGGTTTATGATCGGTTTTATTTATGGAAGAAATGTATTAGGAATGTAAGGAAGTTGGTAAGTAGGTGAACTATAAATATTACCCAAAGAGCTTACGAATATAACCTCATTGATATTACCCATTATAAAGGTCGCCGGAAGACGCTGGATGCAGATCGCTTCCAACCGGTATATATGGAAGTCCAAAGGGGAGGCCTATGTTCAGCAGTGGACGACCAATAGCTGAGATGATGATGATGATGATATTACCCAAACATCATGTTAAGCTGTGTGCGTGTTTGTTACGCCTAACCACTCTTCTTCAAATCCCATTTTTATCTCGCAGCCAGCGACTCGCATGTTTTATCTCTATGTCTCTTGGATAGTTTTTTGGTAGAACTGTGCCTGACAGCGAGGTTCCCCCCCAACAATGAATTAAATTAAAAATTTAAAAAACCCCCAACGCAACGCTTTCAAAATATATAATTCACGGTTTTATGGTGGCGGCCATCTTGGATTTTAAATTTGTTATAGTGCGTTGTGTTCTACTAGTTAAGTCCTTTCATTTGATACCCATATTGATGGGGTCGTGAAAGAAAAAGTTTTCCGCCATTTTGTAGCGGCGGCAATCTTGGACCGATTTTCACCAAATATGGCTAAAAATACTCTCGACTAACACTTCAAACAAAAAAACTAAATCAAAATCTGTTCATCCGTTCGGAAGCTACGATGCCACAGACAGACACACACACACACAGACAGACAGACAAGTCAAACTTATAACACCCCGTCGTTTTTGCGTCGGGGGTTAAAAAATGACAAACCTTAGATCTGCTACTGGTTACAATCACACTGATATTAAAATGCGATAGTTTGTGAGTGTGTGAGTGTGTATGTTCATTATTTCTTCACGCCTAAATGGGTGGACCGATTGTTATATAGTATACTAGCAAACCCGGCGAACTCAGTTTCGCCACCAGATGTCTTCGTTTCAAAATTTTCCTGAATTTTCTTTGCTACAAACCTCACGAAGCCCGAGACCTTTCCAACGAATGCAAAACCGTGAAAATCGGTTCGTGCGTTCTGGAGTTATAGCGTCAGGGAGGAAAACCCGACTTATTTTTATATAGTAGATAAGATAAGTAAATCTTTAGATAGATATAACTCTTTTATTTAAAAACCGATTTAAATAAAACCAATACTATTTACAAATTAGAGAAATTTGCAACGTTTTAGCGAAAACTGCATACAATTCGGTTGTGCCGTTTTATCACACATAAGTAATAACCTTTTTACAAATTAAGCCTAATAAAACTACTCTGGTAAATTTTCGTTTATGGTCACATCGATAGATGGCGTATTTTTAGTTTGTCGCACTTTTTGCTTTTTGATTTTTTTGAATTGAATTTACTTTATATTCTATTACTTTTACTTCGAAATTTTGATGTAAATT
Organism: Hemithea aestivaria; assembly: GCA_947507615.1. NCBI lineage: Eukaryota > Metazoa > Arthropoda > Insecta > Lepidoptera > Geometridae > Hemithea > Hemithea aestivaria. The sequence continues at coordinate 10,970,601 of OX382327.1, read as the reverse complement.
AGGGGCGATGTGTCCAATATAAATGATTATAATTTATTTTATTATTTTATTTTACGTTTCCCTAGGAAAAATTGACAAAATGTTTTACGAATTAGATCGCGCAAGCGACTTTTTCGCGTCGTTTTGTTCATATGCGTATTTTCACAGTTCACCTTAGTAAAGGATCACAATGAATGGGGAGAAATTTCCATTCTTATTATATGTATGGATAGAGTTGAAATTCGGTATAAAGATAGCTGAGACTCTGGAATAACATATAGTACAGCGGGTAAAACCGCTGGGCGCTGCTAGTAAAGTATAATTCTACTCTTTAGTTAGATATTTAGAGCTTCCGCAATTTTGTCACACTTTGTTAGCTTAGGTTAGTCGAAAATGTGTTAGTCATCACCCTAAGACATAATTTGTCAAGTTTTATAGTCCTATATTCCCATTTGTAAGCGTGCCGTTTGCCCCATTTCCGCGGGCAAGAAATCAACGGAGTTTGCGACTATTTATTTATGTTTTTTTCCTTATTAGACTAAGATAACCGACATAATATCTCTTCTATATGTCTTACTCGATGTTTTTTAATATTTAACTACAAAATAAACTGAAATTAAATCGTGTCATCCATGATTTCTCTGTATAATATATTATATATGTGCACGTATGTAGGTTACGTATTAAAACGTGGTAACTGTACGATAATAGTTTCAGAGAAAATAGAAAACAAACGCACAAAAAGGTAAATTTTGTTTCAATACAATATTAATAATATACTTACGAAGCAATGTTAAAGTCAGTCAAAAAGTTATGAAGTGATACTGTTTCTAAACTCCTTTCCTAAAGCTTTCAATCTTTGCTTGGTTAATTTAATTTCCTCAAACACGTTACGTGATGGATTCACTTCGACGCAAAACAAATTATGAACCCCACAAGCTCATTTATATTAAGGAAGGTTACCCCATTGTGTTCTAAAAAATAGATCATATTTTTCATTGAAGCTCAAGATCCCAACCTATTAATTATATCAATTTATAAAATAAATTCTCCGACATTATTTAACGATGGAGGCAGCCGGGTTTATCACTTGTGTTACAAGTTTACAAGTCATCATGGTAATTAATTTAAAAAGGACTAATCTAATTATGTGAGATGTTCTCGAAAAAGTACTCGGAGGGTTTTGTTTTGTTTGTATATCCAATTTATTCCAACCCTTTTATATGATTGGCATAATATGTATGTGTATGTTGGGGACCTCTTGAATACAAAATTGAAAAGCTATTGTAGTATTACTACGATGTCGACGAAGGTTTTTACCACATACATGCGTATAAATCTATATATCAATATTTATTTTTTTATGTTTTTATTTGTTGTCTTTGTAAATTTCCGCACAAAATTTGTATGAAATTACATGGATCTAAGAAGCTAGACTCAAAATCACACGTACGTAAGAGCGGGTAAACAAGGACGCAGATATGGGGTATATTTTATAAAATACGAGTAATAAATGTCACTTAAAAAGTACTAAGAAAGCTATAATATCCACATTAACTTTGCTTCTAAAATAATTTTCGAAACAGTTTTCCTAAACATACGAGTAAGTTAACCTAATAATATATCTATGTGCAAACGTACTTATGTTTTCCGGTAAATCTTTAATCTATTCTTGTCGAGTCTCCGAAACGTTTCTGCCTTTTAAGCAAAACGATTGTGCGAACATCTGTATACGTAATGTGAAGGATCGAGTCAGCGAGACCGTTTTTGCGTTGTGAAGCTTTTTGGCTTCAGTTGAATATGCGACAGGTGATACCATCAGCGGCGTAGAGATCAGGTAGAGGGGAGGTGAAGGGAGGGAAGTGGGGGAGAGGGGAGTGTTTGCCGCGCAAACACCGCCGCACTCGAGGAGGCGGCAAATATCGCTCGAGTACCACTCTCCAGCAATGCCGTGGTGCCGCTTGTTTCAGCTATGTTTACATCTCTATGCCAAATGTTTTCGTCATAAAAACAACGTCTGAGATTCCTTCGCGGCCCACTAGGGATGAACCTGCGCGACGTGTCTCGAAAAATAACAAGTTACCTTTTGTGTTATACCGTAAAATGAAATTGCATCGCGTGTTTTAAATGTTTTTCATTGAATGTAACTCAAACATTACATAATAAATAGACAAGTGAATAAATTGTGCGCATTCCGCCAGATTTAGTGCTGAAAAAATATTTCAACACGAATCCTCGCGTTTTGTTGAAACTAACTGAAAAATGAATCATGATCATCCGCAGTGGCAGTGTGAAATAAATTCATGGATGCGTAAACGAGCACGCATTGTGGGAGACATCTGTCACCGTCGGGTATTAGGTGACTAGAATACGAATTTTCCAGTCAAATGGTTTGTACCCTTGAATGACTCTTTAGAATCCGTCAGTTGAGTTGGCGATTATACACCTACTTAGCGAAGTCAGTGACTTGTGCTATAAATTTCACGCTGGGTCGGGGAGAGGTGAACTTTACTTTTAAAATCTAAAATCCTTTCGAGGTCCGGTTGTTTGCAGTGAGTTGTCCATTGTCCGAAGTATCGCTCCGTATTCTGCAGTTCGTTCGAACGTGCGGTAAAATACAGCATGAGCTGGAATTGTCTGTCGTCGGCTTTCACGGCTATTGCCCTTTATGTGTGTGACGGGAAGGCTCCATTGTGGCTATAAAAACTCGTATCGCGTTGGACTCCTTTGAATACTAGACTACAATGCTACTTCTGTACGTGTATGGGATGTAAAAAAAGAAGATGGTCAGTATTTTAAAGCTTCTTACCTAAGAATACATTTTATGAACATATTTTAACTTTAAAAAGAAGACGTTGTATGTTATAGATACACAAGAAACTGCCAGTGTCCTTATGGCGGATTTTTTTATGATAATGAGTGTACAAGACGAGCAAATAGTCGCGAGGACCTATTATTGGCTTTTTGCTAATATTGTAAGTTTTTTTATAATTTTGACTGCAAGCTGTAGGTCTTCCTAAGATGTATTAAATAAATAAATCGTCTGCGTAAGCATCATGATTGCTCATATTATCAGGCACAGCGCTACCTAATGTTTTAAATTCATAAATCTGCGCAGCGCTGCTCTACGCCCTGAGATAATATTAGTATTGAATTTCGTCATGCCTAGTTATTTCGCCCTTCAATCTGGAACACAGTAATTCCTGTACATTACTGCTTCGCGAAAAAATTAGCCTTACTGACCGTAGTACCAGCCAGAAATTGTCACTTAAAAAAATAGATGTGTTCTGTAGGTACTCGTATACCATTTCTATACTTAGATTTCGTCACTACTCGGCCATTGACCAGTCCGAGTACAAACAAGATAAAGTATTCCCATGTAAATGTGGGATGGACGAATTTAAACGACGTTGAATACGAACACAAAAATATTATTATTCCGACGAAGGAATGGAATAAGGGAACAGTGAAAGAGAAAGCAATAAAAGTTGTTTTATTGCTTGCCTACCGTAACACCTGATGCATTAGGACTTTTTAGACGTCTCGCTCACTTTATAATTTAATGATACTTCAAAATAATGGGGTATTAAAATTTGAATAACACTGTAAATGCGAAAGTTAGGAATAAAAATGACAGCAACAAAAACTTATCATCACTGTTTCAAAATAGATATGAGATAACTCTTTATTAATTTCAACAAGTCTGTGGCGGTTTTAATCGATTAAAGCGATTCCTTTCAAAAGACTACGTAATAAAATTGCTAGTCAATGGTTGTATACCTTGTATACTACATTAAAACATTAACTGTTATCAAATTAATAAGCAAAAAAAATCGAAAACATTTCTATACGATTTTTAAAAACTATCGCGAGTGTTCTCCAGTTTTAGTTATGAAAACATTTCTACCGGTAAAAATCTTCAACTTATTGGCTTATCATACTCGAGAGAACTGAGTAGCTCACTTAAGACAGTCAATATGAAACTCATCGGGCTTGGCATACACTTTAACACATCATTTATGCAACAAAACATACCTTGTAGACATCAAAGATTCCTTTTATTCCATGAAACCCTGTTCTTCATAATACAGTATCGTAATTTGGATCGTCGAGGGTGCGGTGCTCTGGTATTTCAATGCTCGTGTTTACGTATTTGCCCGTCTCTCTATTTCTCATTCGGCGACCTGCGTCAACCGTTAAGTATTTGCCCATAGGGTGGGTACCGTTGCGGGTCAGGTCATAGGTCTTTCATTGTCTAACTATTGTTGTTGGGTTAGTGTTTTACTTGTTACTTTTTATGTAGAGATGTTTTAATTTTTGATTCTGCCCTTCATTTGTTTATGGAAATTTAAAGATAGTAAGAACATACATACATTTACAATATATCCTGCTTCAGACACTTGCAAGGAGCTTCGTAGAGGTTCTCGCCACGAGGCTTGGCGAATGAAAATGGGAAGACGACGACACTAGCGTACTGTCCTCAATCTCTTACTCGCGTTCTCTAGCGTAGCCTCGTGGAGAGTGTAGATTCAGCATCAAATAACTGTTAAATTGACTTGCAAAAGCGCTATTTGCACTGTCAGAGTCAAATCACAATCATAATAATTATAGGTAGAGTGGCCAACCTACTTTGCAACACGACTAAACTATAATATGATTGCCTCCTATATATCTTACAGGAAACAGCCGGTATTCACGGTTTACTGGATTGCACAATGGTAATCCTGTAAATGCTCCAAATAGTAAAATAGAATAGAATAGAATAGAAAATACTTTATTGTGACACCACAGAAACATAAACACAGAAACAGAAACATACAGAACAGAAACAGATCCAAAGGCTTTTCATAATCTTTGTAAAATCTTTTCACTCTCACCTGCACAATATAAGTATAGATAAAGTCGAAGCAAACTGCCCTTTTATACGCATGTGAAACAAGTCGCAATATTGCGTGTCTGAATTAAATGACAATTGTACCCTACGTTTGTACCGAAAGGTAACAGGTGTTCTGTTTAGCTGTATGAGGAATTCCTCCCATGATGCCCATTATTCTTGTTCACTTTATAATATTTTTGCTCCGTGAGTGAATTTCAATTGGTGCTGTGAACATGTGAGGAGATTTATCATTTGATCATAAATACTAGGGTTGCGAAGTAAATAAGTGGCTGTAGTACCCAAAAAGACATCTAATTGTTGTGAAATTCACCTTTTTATGAGTTAGACAAGTCATACAAAAGCCAGTTCATATTCGTAGTAATACTCGTATACCTACTGTACTGCATTTGATGCCATGAAACTTAAGTTTTAGAATATTCTATTTTTTTTTTAAGAAATTGAATACAAGATTATTTAAATTTGGCATTTTATTAACAAAAAGTAGCTGCTATTCGGAATAATATAGGTACTTTTACTTTACCAAAGCAGAGATCAGTAGATATACGTATAGTAAAATCGAATGTTACTTCCAACGAGTGGAAAGGAGATTTATAAAAAAGAAAATTCCACTGCACGTTAAAAATCATCTCTGCGCTTCCCACATCTCTGCACGCCCGCTTTGGTTGAGTTCGGGCATCATTCCACAAAGCTATAAATTACTTAGTTCTATTTTTGGCCAGAACAAAGGATACTCGTATAAAGCTCCACGTTAGTTTCAATCAATAGAACATCGACAGAGGTTGTATGCAGCTCGGTGCCAAGCTTAACCAAACGCGGGCTAAATCACTCCATCAACTACTGCTAAACCTGGGTTTAGAGATATTGAAGAACTCCGTATTTTAAAAAGGGCATAAATATAATATATTTTTTGATTTTATTTAGAAAATTATGTAGGTAATTCAGCTTCAATAATAATGTACACAATAATACTTAATATTCTCAAGGGTTTTGAGACTTTACAGTAATAAAGTTCACAACATGCAAATATATTTCAGCTTACGTAAAATCGTACAAATATGAGAAAGTAATCAATGAGATATTAAACATGAACGTTTGTCGAGAGCACATTCGTAATATTTTCTCCTGCCTAATCTTCGGAACTCTATTGACAATAAGGGTCAACATTGAAGAGCCTACTTAATATCAGACAAGACTATGAAAAGATTTATCGAAGTCGAAGAAAAACAGTGTTCATATCGCGGTGGTCGGGTGTCTTTTCATCACGTTTTATGTACTCGTTCGGCAGTTGAATGGAACTTTTTTTCTGGTTTAGCGGAGGTTTTCCTTCGAGTATCATGGAGGGTCGTTGGCGCCCCTTACGTTGGCTACCTCTCTCTCGTATTTTTTCTAGCGTCTCTAGGAATGCTGTATTATTTTTACGAGTGCTTTTACGAAATTGATGTTGATTTTATTATGTTACATAAATGTTGATTCGTTTATGAACTTAGCTAGCTGTGGCTAAGATAAACGGTACTTACGACAGTATATTATTATATCGTTTTTACCACTCATATGCTTTTATAGGCAAAGTTTATTTGATTTTTACCTCTGTTTATATTTACATAATATTTTTTATATGGCGACTTTATATTTGGGTTATGTTGCAAAAATATAGCAAGTCTAAATACTGTTGAGTTTTATTGATTTTATATCAATAAAACAATAGTAAGCGTAATAGTACTTCCAAGATCGATTAGCAGTCAGGGTTTACTTTACTGCAATTCTCAGAGGAACAACCTTCGAGACAAATTTCTTTGCGAGCTCGATGGTGTTTCGTGAGTGCGGTTATCGAAGACTGATTGAGCGCGCAATAAATTCCGATTGCCTCCACGACAAAGCTTTCTGACTTTGCCTTAACAAGGCCCTATTACACTAAAATATGAGACATGGGCATGATTAAGCGTTAAAGGTTTTGGAGCTCTTACCCCTTATATATTTTTTCCATTATACCTCTTTATAGATAAAATATTACATACATGCAATTATTATATACATACATACATCAAAATAATGAAGTACGATGTTTATGTACCACTATTCTACAGAATTACAAAATGTATCTAACTCCGGTATGTACTATACAGTATATATGTACGGTATCTAGAAATTATATGATTTCTACCTACATTAGATAGAAACACGATACAAGATTATGCTACAAAATATTGCTTGTAAAAAATCATACAAAATTTATTACTTACTAATCGCCTAATTCAATCATAGTTATATAAGTTTACCTACTAAAGTTGCTAATGAATCTGACTAATATTATAAACGTGAAAGTTTGTAAGAATGTATGGATGTCTGGATGTATGTTTTTTACTCTTTTACGCCTAAACGGGTGGACCCATTGAGCTGAAATTTGATATAGAGATAGCTTAGACCCTGGAATAACGGATGGCTACAGTAAAGCGGGTAAAACCGCTGGGCGCAGCTAGTAAGTTCATATAGGTTCTTATATATATCAAGTTAGGTAGTTATCAATTTTTCAAAAAAAAAATCACGGAACGTTTAAAGACCCTTTCCATCATAGTAGCCGTAATGGTGCCTTCTGCGAGGGCCTGAGTGATGTCGATTTCGTGTATAGTGTATACTCCTTATTAATGAACCTTCCCTTAACAGACCCTGTTTCGATATGTACACCTATTTATTGTTAATACCTATAACTCTGCCGGTTAATGAAACTTCTGGGTAAAACGGACTATCATAATAGTAAATCTGACGATCTTTGGGAGCGGGTTGATTGAGATTTGCCGTGACGAGCGGTAGGCACGGTTAATTTTCCACCTCTCCGTACTTCATTATATTGATGTATATATTAATTTGTACCTTGACGGCATTTGGGAACTTTATTGACCTTTTGTAAGCTTTAAAGGTCACAAGTGAATGATAAAATATATAAAATAAATATAATACTGATTTCAAGCTAGCTCTCAAAAGCAAAGGTGGGACACATTTTAATTTAAAACTTGAAAACAGGTCGTTTAGGTAATGGAAAACTTGGAGTAAAATATTTTTGAACAAATTTGAAAAAAAAACCACATTGGTTCGTCATGTATATTCAGTGAACATACTTTGAGAAAGTTTTTTATATAGATACCTAGTTAGTTAAAAAGGATAATGAATTATAAGAAGTTCTTATAATATAGTTCACACGAAGTATGTATATGCACAGCACGACTTAAACTTATATTTTAGTGTGTCATCCGAAATCTCTGCAGTCTTTCCCTAATGTGTGTAATATTTATAGGACAAAAAATGTATAATGAACCAATGTAATTTTCATATGTAAGTTAAACTAGACTGACAGCAATAACATTTATTTAAATTCGTCCCAAAAACATTAAGTTCAATATCTATCAGACTGTAACTATTTATAGCATACCATGTTACAAAAACTAGTAGTAATTTATCTACGTAAAATGCTTGAAAAGTTTAACTTTCTAAATAAAACAGTACAGTCGCTATCAAGAAATGGTCCCGAACTTGCTCGTAAGTATATTTTACCTACTTTCGAGAAAGTGGTAATGTAGCACCGCAATACGTTGAGCGGTTTGCAGCAAATTGTCAGCGTATGTCCTCCCTTGAGGTCCATAAAAGAAAATGGTAATGAATTGCGATGCGCTGTTTCATTCGACTGAGTGAACTTTACGCAAGAGATCGAGACTAAGTGGGCTTGAGATGCTAAAAATATTACACTTAATACGTGTTTACGCATCACATGGGAGATAAAAAAATGTTAAGAAGGCAATGAAGGTTTTAACGTTACTATAAAGGAGTTGTTCACTTAATAATATTATAGTTAGAATGGGAGTTAAAAATACGTAGTCGTCCTTTGAAAAATTTTAAGCATCATCAGTGGAACGTTCCAAAACTTTTGTCAAAGTTAGTAAAAGTCAAAGCAAATAATATCATCCGAAAAAATCATATGCAAATAATATCGCGAAAAAGTTCGGTCAATCTATTGATAGGTGACAAGCGCAAGCGGATCAAAAAGCAAGGGTACGGTGGGTACCGCTTCCAAGTGGCAGCGGAGCTGTGGCTGGAGGCTGTGGTGCGGCCCGACGGGTGGCGCGGCGGTAGGAGCGGGGTGTATCGATCCTCGGCAGGCGCGGGGCGGGCGCGTGCGCGGGCTCAGCCTCGCTCAACACTCTCGCCACACTCGCCCGCGCGCAGTCCGCAGCCGGCACCCAGCCGAGCGCCTGCACTCCTCGACTCCTCTCCTACAACACCTGCATCGTTTGACACTCGCCGCGCGACAACATTCCGACGACCTCAAACCGCCACCCGGAATTGATAGTGTTATCTATCACCCTTAAACTGTTTACCACATCACAGTCTGACTTTTAAATTGATCATTAAAAGTGGTAACTTTATTTACGTCGACATTTTTATGAATGGAAACTTTAGTTTGACAAGTTGTACAAACGTAGGTCGTCGATGACGGACGTGTAGTGTGGCGCTCGAGAATAATTATTATGTTGAGTGTAAAGTTATCTTCTGATAAGTGATCGTGTTTGTGTCGTCGAGAACTTGATGTTTGGAGATATCGGGGTGTTCAATTGACGGAGGAGAGAGTTGGAGGAGAAGGTCTTCGGTTGCATCTGCTGAGAAAATTAATGTTAAACGGTAAGAAGCTCGTAGTGATAAGGTGTGGATGCGTTATCTGTGCGGTGGTGGGCGGCGACGGCGCGGCGCGTGGACTGACGGCGAGACACGCACGCTGCGTATATCATGTGATGTCGAACTCCACGTTAATTACTGTCTCCGTTGCTCCGGCCTCCCGGGGCTCGTTGCGTGCGAGCCTCTTATCAGCTGACAATTTATCATTGAGATCTATCGCTGCCCTCCGAGATTACGTGCCCCACAATGATTTATTTATACGTGCCGTTGGATCTTCGAGGATGTCATTATTGTGCTCAATTGAGCACAACCGTTTACTGTTAGTTTCGGTTATTGTTATTGGTAATTGCTATTTCTACGAATGTTGATGATAAACGTTAAACCTTCTTGACGTAAAATTTAACTAAATAATTGGAGTTTATGCTCTAACAGAACAGATTAACAGAATAAGGTACACCGTTTGAGTCAAATCACAATAATTATAGGTTGTGTGGTCAACTTATATCTCAGAGTATCAGGTCGCTAAGATTTCTACAAGGTTTTCAACATGACCTAACGACTGCAATGTACATTATATACACTGGCGTTGGCAGGCTTATAAGAAAATGGTCTTACGAGTAAGTAGGGATTTTATGCAAAGAATATTTTAGTAAAAGTTGGGAACTAAAAATATATTTGCGAGTGCGGTTCCTTACGTCGCGTCGCGGTTCAAATTCGCGTGAAAATTTATGGGCACGTCGTATGTCTTCGCTGAAATATCTAGGGTTTTGGTTTCGGGGAGGTAACGCTCGGACAGTTTGCTCGAATTACGCTCGCCGTGAAGGGTAAAGCCTATGTGTCTGAGGATTTACGAAACGGTAAAGGTCTTCTCTATTGATTAATCGTTTGTGAGGTAGAACTGAGTAATTTCATCTTTGGAGTAATATTTTGTTCATTATTACACTCTGACGATTGTTACTTATGTACCTCTATATAATAAAAGAGGTTAATGTAAAACTTTATGAATGAATTGTAGTGTATTTACGTAATTAAACATTCGCAAAGTCAAGTAAAAAAGACGCAAAGATCTTACTCATAGCAGATGATTGTGTTAACTAAATCAGTTACCCATTCACGCTCTATTACGAGCTCTACGATACACGAGCTACATGAACCTTACCTTTCAGTTTTACTATCAAAGTTTTATTGATCCGGTCCCAGAACTAACAATACCTAATACCTAGGCTATAAAAGTCTTATCCAGAATTAGCTTTACGTCAGAATGATATTAAGCTGTAAGGTCGTATGAGGGTGATTTGTAACAAAAAACAAAAACACGCCATAAAAATCTTCCAAGCAATAAAGCTTACGATAAAGCTTTTTTATTAACAAGTGCCTTTAATATAAAGGAGAATTGTGTTAACTTTATGATTTTTTTTCCTTGTTTGATGTAATACTCGCGCTGAAGCAACAATGTTATTTTGTTGTGTGCCTAAGCACGTTATTAATTTTCATAATGCGTTCAAATGCCTCTCATTAATGATTATACTTCTCCTTTTTCTTCGTCTGAGGTATATTATTAAAAGTAACAAACCTTGCTAATAGATGTAGCACCGTACATAAACGACTCAAAAAGTCTCTGCGAAAAGTTATCTAATCTATTTTTATTTTACGTTTCTATTTACGCCGAAAGTACTGCAAACTCGATGAGTGTCAAGAACAGAAAATCTATTTGAGTCTCGGTTTAGTTGGAAACTTCAAACAATAGAGGCAGCTAGGGACATAAAATACCTCATTATTTTTTATAACTTTGGCAAAATAAAGGACAGAGCGCTCTGGGGAGCACGAAGCTTTCATCAACCGTGGTATCAGACGTTATCTTTGGACGAGACGAAGCATGTCCACTGAATAAATCGTCCGATGACGCCCTGAGGTTCAATTTTGTGTGAAAATTACCGATAGCTTAGGTACGTAGGGTATTTTCAGCGTTTGGAACAGATAGATAGCGCGAGCCGAACGTCGCTTGCACTGATTCTTGTCACGTTCCCGGCGACCCGCGACCGACAGCTATTTCAAATATTCCTCTATCGACCTTGCTCGAATAGCACTGGATATTTTCAAACCATTCAAACCTTTTTTAAAGAGAGATCATCTTTTATGTACTTATTTTATGACAACTCAGGTTTGTGGCATTCCTCACCTTGTCTTTCTATGGGAAAGTCTGTACTACGTCACAGTATTTATTTCAGCAGCGGTTTGAAAGAATTGTACTCGTATAATCGAAGTACGTGATATTACTGAAACTATGATATTAGTGTTCTAATTGCTTAAACGCATACTCAATAATATTTATTTTGAAGTGGCGGATTAAGCATTGAATTATTGTTTGCCAAATAATCCAATATTTAATATATTATTAAGTTTTTTGGACCTTTTACGACATTGTTATTTTTTCTTATACATAGTTTTTTGCTCTTTTTATAACATTGTCGTTCGCATTACCTACTGTTTTTCTTTTTACCATTTCAAAAGGTTAAATTGTAGCGGTTGTTTATTATAATATAATATTATATAAGTACTTTTTGTCGTCCACTCACCGTATTGACAACTATTTATATATTTCACTTATGTATCTGCGGAAGCTTGTAATTGGCCTTCATTGTTATATTTATCCTCCTATTCTGTTACCTAGCTGTAAGCTTTCTTAAAATAAATAAAATAAAAATAAAATAAAATTATACGATATTAACTCACATTACAATCGCATTATACACTAGCTCTAAATTTAGCCACCATTATATCAAAGTTCAAAGGATAACCTAATTGCCATTCAGGATCAATTCGAATCAGGCTTTTAGATTTCGCATATCTAGCAGGATCGGCTATTGAATGAATTCCCATGAGGTCTCACTGGTGTATTATTCAAGTCGTGAAGCGAGCCGTAAGAAGGTGTTAAAGAGTGAATTGGCAAAAGGAGGGAATGAATGGAATATGCGAATAGGGCGAATAGGTAGGTTTTTACACGGAATTAATAGGAAATAGGAACGGACATGATGTGCTTCCAAACGTGAAGTGAGCGCTAGAAGTGTGATGAAACTGTAGCTCAACACCATAAAAGTCAAGTCTATGTCTAGTTGTGTCAAGTCTAGTTAGTTAAATTTGATTCCATACTAGATATTACTCGTATTATGTATTTTTTTTTATAAAAAGTTCCCACATGAAAATAAATATAATTTATACCTATTTATATGTATAAAGAACTGGCCAAACGTTTGGTGGAGGTATCGGGTGACCGGAATGCTGGCGTGTATTTTGCACAAAAAATAAGTATATGTATTCAGCGGGGCAATGCCGCCAGCATTCTAGCTACCTATCCTTCCACCATAGGTTTATTAGATTTAAATTTAGATTAAGTATTTATAAGTTTTAGATTGTAGGTTTAGTTTATAATGTTTTTATTTATTGTATGTAAAGTTTTATGTATAATTGTGTTAATAAATATACTTAAATAAATAAATGCTACATTTATACCTATCTATATTATTATGTTAAATTCTGTCAGGCATCAAAATGAAGTAGGTATTCTATTTAATTCTAAACGCTCTGAGTAGTTTTGCTCTACACCTTGTTTTAATCCGATCCGAATCGGTGGTAAAAGAACGAAAAATGAAACGTTATTGTTAACTAAATAACTATTTTTAGATAGATAACTTTTGCAGGGAAAAATATTGCACACAATAATTACAAACATAACAATTAAATAAATTTGTTCTTTTTTATTATTGTTTTCCATTTCATCTCATATTATGTGGTCCGAAATCGTTCACAGGCGCTATCTCATACACATATTTATTATAGGTATATTTGTTTACTGTCTCGTCTACACTAGTAAAGCCTATTCTAATATGAAAAGCCGATCTAATGTTAATGTAATCAGTGGGTTTTCATCGGCTCGCAGGCGATCGAGGTTGAATAATGAATGGGTGCGATAACAGTGTGTGTAGTGGCCGCGTCGCGGGACATCTCCACTGTAAAAGTGGACATTGCACTTTTTTTATACAATGAAGCAAGAAGACGAGCAAGACGCTCTCCTGATGGTAAGAGATAACGCTGCCCATAATAATTAGTACAGTACTACCGAGCGCAATGCACCAACGCTTCTTACCTGAGAGTCATAAGTTGTTAATAGACTCTAATTTAGCCCAGTACTTTGACATTGCACTTGGTACAATAGTAACTGTGATGAGGACTGGAAGAAGCGAGTGGAAATTATGCACACTGTATAGATGCTATTGCTAAAGGAAGATATCTATTGAAAAAGTAAAAGATGGAATTAATTAATTTGAAGGGGTTTATCCCGCCTTCCAGATTAATGTGCTATCATATACCGCAGCATCATCGCTTTATATTTATTTACGTCGTGATGTAGAGATCGTGGTCAAAGACTAGGGCTAGGCTATAATGAAAATCAACATTAAATAAATAAATATTTAAGCACATTTCACACAGCGCCACCTAACCAAAAGCTAAGCAACTTAATGCTTGTGTTGGATTACGAAAAATTTGTAGAGAGAGAGTTTATTTCTATTATTTTTTGTTTAAGTCCTTTTGAGGTCCCCAATAATAATAATAAATAATTAAGTTATTTCTGTTAAAATCTAAATGTATTGAAGAACTCTGCACAAATTTTCACTTGAAGTGTCAATACATACTTAGAATAGATTTTTAGGTTTGACAAAGGATACATTTTCTTCTTAAAATACAGAATGATTTTCTATGGCCTTAAAATTATTGCTTTAGAGCATTTCATAATATAGATACGTAAACGTAAGGGTAGACTCCCACAGCAGTTGTATCACCACAACACACTGCAAAAATGTGTTTTTAGTCTTTTTAGCCATACTGAATGTAGGAAACTATTTACCACAGCAATAGTAATTAATATTATTTTTCTACTCTTTTACATTTTATGTATTAACAGCGAACAGTCAAAAAACAACCATCAGAATCAATTTATTTAAACAGTTTTGCATATAAAACTGATATTTGGGCCGATTTATGAAAGGAGTATTTTGATTGATAGTAAAACCAAATAACGGATATGAATACGATATTTTATTCATAAGCACGATTTGCAAGCGATAAATATTTATATCGGAAATAATCGTAAAGTTTTTAATAGAGGTCTGGGATGTTTGCATCTAGAGTGGGTAGAAAAAGAGAAGAATAGGAGAAAAGGAAGTTCTTGCATGGTAATTCTATAAGACAAGACGAATTATTATAAGAGTTTTTAGATTAGAAAACATATATTTTATTTTCAAAACTGAAACTTTGGAGTTACCAAAAGATGCAAAGTTAATAAAAATAGAAGTTGCATTTTATTTCATATACTGGAACGGTACCGTGAAACATTTTAAGACAGTAAAATAGTAGTTATGTAAATAAAAAAAAAAAAAACATATATATAATATAATAGTAAGTATGTATAAGTCATATTGTGCGAGCAATAGAGTTGCACGAGGACGAAACTTTTAAGCGAGCTGTCTACTTGTTTGTCTGTTTTTAACATAATAAAGATTTTAGTTTGTTAGATATTTTATTTCATTGTAAATATATTATTTTTATTAAAGTACTCACACATAAAAATAAGATTTTGAGGTAGGAAAAGCAACAAAAATATAAACTATTAAAACAAAACCAGAATAGATAGATTTCTAGTTTACCGTGGCGACCCTTCTCTGTCAACCCGGTACAGTTTCCGAAGAGAATGTAACAAATTACAGGTGGAAGGAGTAGGGACACAGTGACCGGAGCTCTGTCTTGAGCTTCATTCCCACTGCCTTAAATAATTACTGGTGACGTTTCTTAGACTTTGAATATATGTATCATTAAAAGGTTAATTTAAATAAAATGAGATATTTTAAAACCGTGATTTTACCGCATAAAATGAGGTCTCTTTAAGAGCGTATATATCGAGTGACGCACTCTTGCTCGCACAATTTGACGAATTTTGAAAAAATATAAATAATTCAAGGAATTAGTTTATTGAAAACGCTTTTAAAATGTGTGAAATAATATTATGCAGGGCTTGTAACTAGGAATTTTCAATAAATTAATTCCTTGAATTTATATTTCAAAATTCGTCAAATTGTGCGAGCGAGAGAGTCGTCACTCTATATATACGCTTTTAAGGATAATAAGATGAACGAAAGAACGATATTATCAATAACCCTATGAGTTTCTGCTTGTTCATCTCGTAGAGATGCTTTTATACATTCTGGTTGTTGGTGAGCGGTCACCATAACCATTTCCTGTTTTTGGTCCTTTTTGACACATCAATATACACTTCGTTTTCTGTTAATTTGCATTACATCACCAAACCATTTGAATTAAATTTTCTGGAAGAGATCGGTATTAGTAATAAGACCGGCAATTGTAACACTTAGTTTTTAATACTGAGTCACACAGAGTAAGTGAGTATTCACTTAGATTTTAGTTTTATTTACTGTTGTTTTCTACTTAGTTTGGGGTTAGGTGTCGCTGTGTGAAATGTCCTGAAATATTTGTTATTTTAATATTATTACTTAGTTTTTTGTTCTTAACTTATTTTTTGGCTTTCAATAAAGTGTTATCTACTCGTATCTATCTCTAATTTAGCAACTGCGCCTATTCCTGTTATGGTAAAACGCAAGTTTACCGACTGCTATGTGTTCTAAGACTAAATCAGTAGCAAACGACTCGTTGACCCACTTTAACCCGCAATCTATAATAATTACACGAAGAAATTTTTCCTGTTTCATAAAAAAGGAATAAAAAAGAGAGGGAGAGTTAATGTTTAATACCACGTCAACCTCGAGGTTCTACGTTAAAAACAAAGATAATATAAGTTATTAGATGCTACGAGCATTTTGCGTATTTGGATCAAGTTAAGCCACATTTATACTAGCTGACCCAGCAAACGTTATTTGTCATATTCAATTTGTCAAAAATAGATAAAAATCTGCCATAATTTTAGAATAGAATAGAAAACACTTGATTGAACACCGTAAATAAAATATAATAGCCTTTACCATCTAGGGGTAAGAAATAGAAACACAAAAATTGCATAAAATCGATTAAATTTAAATTAAGAAGACTTCAATAACAAACACTGTGACATGAGATTTTCACCGAAAAAAAGCAAACAATAATAATATAATAGGTATGTTATATTATTATTATTGTCCCTCAGTCACTTTTTCCATACAGATATCAAAATATGGTACTAAGATTTTTTTTTAAGAGAGTGCAACCGGCTATCCTATCATACTACTCTAACATGTACCTACTAGTTGAGTATTTATAAAATTGTAGAAAAAGTACAATCACAAAATCGATCTTGTGAATTCACGGTTCAGGAAAAACAAAAAATGAGACCCTGAGTTTTCATTCAAATTGCCACAGTCATGACTCTCGGCATCTATATTGGCATATTTATGTGGTTACCACGTTATAGGAGTCAAGAGTGACATTTTGCATTGAATAAAATATAAATAATCTAAAGCGTACAAAAACTTTTGGGGTGTTTTTTCTCCGTGAATATTGCGCGGATTATTTATTCAAGTCACGGCTTGTAGCTGTTTATTGACATTTGTTTGGGGTCACGGGAATAATGGGGTTAGTCTTTGTATTCACGACATGATAAACATAACGTTTTGTTACTATACCAATATTTTTTAATATTATGTATTGTGTATGATATTATATCATTTGGTAAGTTTTTTTTTTGTGGCAAATGCCTTTATTGAGAAAAACAAACTAACAATACTACAGCTACTACAGCAGTAAAGAACACTTTTATTAACCACAGATCGGCCACAAGCCGATCTACAGAAAATCCAAGTGCTCCAAACCACTGTCAGATGGCAGAGTGCCCAGAATGCTGGCAGCATTGCCAAGTTGAATGGCAATACTTATACGTTGGGCCAAATATACCCCAGCATTTAGGTCACACGTCGCCTCAACCAAGCGCTCAGATAAATAAGTATTTAGTAAGTATTTAATATTCTATATATCTAAGTATTTGTTCTGTGTGTTGTTTGTATATCTAAGTAACCATCAACTACCAACCAAGTGTGATTTTTGTTACTCCTTTCCCTGCACGGTTGTCTGGAAGAGATCGCTTTTAGCGATAAGACCGCCAATTGTAACACCCTTGTATACTATGTAACAATATTTTTAAGTTTTTGTTTTCATGTGGAGTTTCAATAAAGAGTTGTGTATTGTATTGTATTGTATATTGTATTGGACTGTACCAAGAAGGTTAGAGTAAAAAAAAAACTAACTATTATATTTGAAAATATGTATTCCGATTTTCTATTTAGTATTTTAATTTGCCATTTATAATGTACTACTAGCTTATACTCGCGGCTTTGCTCGCGTGGATGGTCCTTTCTTAGTGTAGGTCTACGTCATAATACCTATCTGTATTTCAAATTTCAACCAAATCCGTTCAGTGGTTTGGGCTGTGCATTGATTGATCAGTCAGTCAATCATTCACTCTTTCCTTTTATATATTTAGATAATCTACAATCTATTTCAACCTTTAGGAATCATAACCTTTATCAGACTTTGTAATCACTCTGTGGCTCAAGATACAAGCCTTAATTGAGCTTAGTTTGAGTCTCACGGAAATATCACTAACTTGGTTAGTACTAAGGACACTGTATGTTATATCTACTTACCTATGTGTCAAGCAAAACTGTTTTTGTATCTTTCTTTTCTGGCAATACAATTATTCTTATTCTAATTAATGGAACTAGGCGTTACTTTGCGGAAATCCATCACAACAATTATTGTCGTCGTCGTTTCGTATCCTTTGTTCTAGCTAAGTTTCGCGTAACCATATAACTAACACTAACAAATATTTATAACCCTTAATGCATGCATATGCGGGAGGGCGGGTGGTGCACTCGGTGGTGGAATTAATACTAATTACTATTTTGGTAACGTTTGAATTCCTCGCCGTCTCTTAAAACTTAGTTAGACTCACAAATTTAGAGCGGAATTAACACTAAATATTAAATAATAACTAATAATTGTTATTCTTATTATTTAAATGGAGAATGCACCGTGAACACCAAACTGAAGCAAAAACAATGACTTCATCATTGCGTGCCATCTCAGTTACCTCATACAAATTGTAAACAAAATGCTTGATACAACCTAAGTATTTTGTATGAGATAAAACTTCCTGGACTGTACTGTCCTCATGTAGCGCCCGTCATAGCCACTCTTCACCCGTCATAGTACTCTATTATAATGGATAAGTTCATATAATACTAGCATGACATTTAGAAACTTTGTTACTTGGCCTTCGGTGTTTTTGGCCATATTATAAACATTGTGACAAAGTATTTTTTTTTAAAACATAATTTTAGTTATTCCGTAATTTAAATAATTAAAAATATGGTATTTTTTGCTTATAGCAATTTTGATGCGTTTGTATTCACTCGATATTTATCAAATTAACAGCATAATATGTGTAAATCATATTTTAATCAAAATTACTGCAACTTTTCAAAGAAGATTATATTTGCGACGTCAATATTTTAGAAACACACCTAATAGGCAGCCATTAAAAGTTAGGCTCATTTCGCTGTAGAATTACCAGTGAATACGTAATTCCATACATTATTCATAGTAATTAGCGGTCGTCCCTTTTTAGGAGTCTGTTTAAGAAAGGAGACCACTGAATGGTCTATAGACACGTTTTGAAACTATATTCACAATATTTTGTTCGGTTATAACTATTTATTCGATATAGTGGTAGGGTTTTCAATGCAAGACTCTGTCTGAGTCAGAATTTTAAAAATAATAATATATATATTTCTGTTTATGTGAAGAAGTCAGAAGACGAGCAAGATGCTCTCCTGATGATAAGAGAAAACGCTACCTAGAGTACAGTGCTTCCTAAGATTTTAAAATGATAAGAAATTCTAGGTGCACTTCACCAACGCTTCTTACTCAAGAGTCACAAGATGTTAAGACTCTTTAGCCCAGTAATTTTACTTTTTATATTTGCTAATTTTCTCTCAGTTCGCTTCGTGTGGATAGAAGGGTAAGATGGGCAGGGATATTACTGTGCTAAGGAGACTTTACATCATATAAGTCCGAGCAAGAGGCACACAATCTGACAGCATAAAAAAACACAAGTGAATTAAATTAAAAAAAACCCCCAACGCAACGCATTCAAAATGTGTTATTCGCCATTTTATGAAGGCGGCCATTTTGGATTTTGTTTTTATTATAGTGCGTTGTATTCTACTCGTTAAGCCTCATTTGATACCCATATTGAGGGGGTTGTAGAAGAAAAAAATAATCCGCCATTTTGTAGTGGCGGCCATCTTAGATCGATTTCCACCAAACATGGCTAAGAATACTCTCGACTAACTCTACTTTCAAACAAAAAAAACTAGATCTAAATCCGTTCATCATTCGGGAGCTACGATGCCACAGACACACACACACACACACACACACACACACACACACACACACGCACACACACGCACACACAGACACGTCAAACTTATAACACCCCGTCGTTTTTGCGTCGGGAGTTAAAAATGCAAAAGTGCCACGACTCTTCGTAGCCAAGCTACGCCGTAGCCGCATAGCTGCGTAGCACCATAGCCGTTCTCAATTTTCTTTACTGCTGATAAAAATAATATTTTATTAACTGAAACGAGGCTTCTTCCGAATTCGAAAGCTTAGTTGAAATGGATACCGCTTTTTTTTTCGAGGAAACGAACAGAAGTCTTACGAAGTCATGAAATGTGCTCATAAATTTTTAGTCCCGAGACCAGCAAAACGAAGTCGCAAAAATTCTTATCTTTATGGGTAAATTTTTAAGGTTTTCGGATACTGCCGAGGCGGTATTATGTCCGAGAGAAACATAGCTCGGAGAGATAATTAGCTACCTATAACAAGGGGCAGGTACATGTACAAAGCAAGGATTTCATTATAGAGTTCCTTTGTAGCGTTATTATTATCATTTACGTTGCTCTCTTATTATACTCAGTCCCCTTTTAACAAATAACTTTTATGAGAGTGGCTCTTTGTTTTTGCATTTGCTTTCATGGAAATATAATTCAAGGTGTTTGTGTTAATTTATATTTACTGGAAACTGCAGGACGCAAGTATTTAATAAATTTGCGTGAATGAGCACGAAAAGGTTTTAATCTACACTAATCTTTTATTATAAAGAGGAAAGATTAATTAAAAGCATAAGTGGGCTCACCGGTTTTAATTACTGTGTGTATTATGTTACAGCGTCTCAGCCAAGTTTACTAGTTTAGTCTAGGTAACTTCTAGTCAAAATAGCTACCTGCGTACCATATCTCATCATTCATGGGTAAATAAGTAACAATACACACAAACTCTCTCTCTCTCACACGCACATACACACACACACACATAAAGACACAGGCACACACACACATGCACATAAAAACACACACTTTAGCCCCATAGGGGGTTAGGCCTTAGGCTTTTTTCGTGATAAATATGAATATGAACCACTCTAACATAACGATAAGACACATATTATATGTAATATTGTAAGCTCATTATAGGTATACGAGTAAGTTAAAACTAAATTAGTGCTTTGTATCTCGCTCATATCACAGTTTGTTCTACTTTAGCACGCGAGTCTAGAACATTCATAATTAAGTTTTATTGTATTGTAACTTCATCTACAACTTGCTCTGATTTTATTAATAAATGAAACTATACGCTCCCTGTGGGTTTACTCGTTGTAAATGAGTAAACACACACACACATATACAGGCAGGAAAGCGGTCGCGGTGCGGGACGTAATTTTTGTAATGTTCGAATTTGTATGAAATGAAATACATTTATTTGCCCAAAGTTTGATGAGTTCCTATGGCCACCTTCCAGCTCCATCATCAGATCAGCTCGATGTCATCATAATATTGTCAAGCGATTTGTACATGTATGCAGAAATAATTTTAGCTATATCGGAAACTGGGAAGTAGATCAAATTAAACTTGCATACAGACAGACAGACAACGGACATAAAAAGTTTGTAAAATACTTCACCGCCTGGTGTTGTTTGAGCCTCAGTCAAACTTCGTCAGAATAATTATTATTAAACTTTGTAAAATGAAGGCTTGTGTGTGGGATGTACAATGTACAAGCTAATTATGAAGAGAATGCTCCTCCCACGACTTCTGTTTTTCGTCATTTGAATAATTATTTACATTTATTCAAGCGTAATGCAAAGGAATATTATTTATTTTTAACTCAAATTTAATTCTTTAAACAATTAGCAGAGTACTGCAAGTTGTCTGAAATAACTTTTTGTGTTAGTTACTTCATGATACCTTTCTACAATTTCTTTTTTTCTTGGTCACAATAAAGAGTTTTTGTATTGTATTGTATTGATACCTTTTGTCATTTTTTATTCTGAAGAAATTATATAGGTGAATTAATTCTAGGTGTAACCAGCTGTAATATAGTCTATGTCGTATTACTATTGGAGTACAAATAAGTTTCCGCCGTTTTTTAACACAAATTAAATATTTATTATAGAAGAACGGTAATATAAATTTATTTCAATTATTAGCAAGTTCTTTTTGTGTTTGTGATGAATCTTCCTCCAATAATTCCTCCAATTCTGCATCCTCGTTAATTTTTGGCCTTCCACTGCGATCTTTGTCTTCTACGTCGAAATCACCGTTTTTAAACTTTTGAAACCACTCTCGACACGTTCTCTCACTCAAAGCACCCTCACCATATGCTTCTGCGAGCAATTGGTGCGCCTCAGCAGCAGATTTCTTTAAATTAAAAAATTAAACTAATAATTTCCCGCAAATGACGCTTACTTGGCTCAAATTTTGACATTTTCAACTTATAAAAATTATATTTTACCAATATAAAATCAATAATATTAATAGGTTATGTTGTTTTTGAATGTCCTAACTATTTTTTAAGCCGGTTATCATCTGCGAAAGCTAACCGAAACTCAGTGCCGTGCCATCTACAATAAAACGGCGGAAACTTATTTGTACACCTAATAGTTTTTGGTTCAAACACACAAAACGATAATATATTTTAATAATACCGCTAAGGCGTTGACACTTTCTTTAGTTGATTTTTTCCTTCATTCCCTTAGATTGATTTTTTATGCTAAGTTGTTTTATGTCAGTTTTCCAGTTACATGTAAATTAAAATTATTTTCGTTAATTAAAATCTATACAAATTATTAATTTTCTAATCCGTACACTCGATTTATTTTACAAGCAATTGATTTTACACATAACTTTTTTCCACTTTCCTAAACTAGGTCACCGATTGTTTCCAGGGTTTTCTGGAAGTTTCGCGAACACAATGGGACTAGAGTTCTTATGAGTTGCGCATAATTACGTGAGCTTTATTTGTGTTGTACTCGCCCGGGATAAACCTTTGTTGGAGATGAATAAATATTAAGAGTTTGCGAGAGGTGTGCGAGGTCAGCTCCGGAACAAACTTCTTACTTAACTTAGAACGTGGGCAGTGTGTTATGGATTATACTTGTTCCATCTCAAACACTTTTTTGTCCGTATTCTGCTAATATGATTGAGGTACGTGATATTATTTTGTGTAGATATTTCATTCTGGGTTACAGACTTTGAATCCCCGTCGCACCAATGAGTATAATGGGGTTACTATGTGTGGGGTTTTTTCCATACTGGTATAGGTATTGGTGATAGATTTCGGCCACGGCTTTAGTTACCACTCTTAAAAAATCCATCACGCCAACCGTTCGTTATAGATAGATAGATAGATAGCGCGTTATTGACACAACATAAAAGAACTTAGAACTAAATACAATTTGTAATGTAAACTGTTAATAATTGGCGGTCTTATCGCTAATAGCGATCTCTTCCAGACAACCAAACAGGGAAAGGAAATAAATTATGTACGACGGTGGTTGCAAGATATTAAGTGATGGAATTACATAATAAATATAGTTACCTAACTAAAACACATAGTCACTACATAAACATTATTATAATACACCAATACGTATAATAAATATAAAAAATTAAATATATATTATATAACATTATAATATATAATTTATTTTCGTTATAGTCGTTTTCCGACAAGATTTTTGAAAGGCATTGCCCTATTTGCTAGTTGACAGACGGGGCCGTGGGACGGTGCTGCTTGTGTGTCTGTCCTAACATTTAAAATAGGTTTGCATTCATCACAATCCAAATGATGTAGGTTCAGATCTCTAAGATAAACCAGGCTTGCCTAAATTACTTGCAACTTAAAAAATTATATATTTAGTTCTAGTGAAATTGAGGAAGCCATTCAAGAAAGTGTTGGATCATTAATGAAGTTGTTGGATCATTGAATCATCTTCTAAAGCTGTAAGAGGCCCGTGTTGATGTTGATGAAAGTATTAAGATGTAAGAGGTAAGGTCGATTTCCTGTAAGCAAATTTTCCATTTCCGTCGAGTATATTCGGTGGAATCCTTATAACGTTAAAAATAAATCAGTCATGTTGAGCTGACAGTCAACATGCGAGCGTATTTTCATAAGCGCTGAGCGAAGAAAACGAATTAGGTACTAGAAGTAGTTTCATCAATACAAATTTGAAGCAAGCACACTAGCAACATAAACATACGACTGCACAACAAAAACGTACACTGTAGTGACGAAAAATCCAAAGGGAGGCCTATACCCAGCAGTAGCGATGATGATGAAAAACTGCACATCAATGTTCATTCCTAATAAGGAGATAAATAATATCACTATTAATCATTGCAGTAAATTATTAATTTAATAAATAACACTTCCGTATAAAAGGTACTTATAGTGTGGTGTGTGTAATATGTGAGCTGTATATCTTCGTGTTTGTGCGTGTACAAGTGAATGGGCTAACAACGTGTGCCTCATTTACTTTAACAATCTCATTCTAGTAAATTTCTATCCTTGGCGCGGAGTAGTTTGTTTTTCCCACACGTTTTCATGACATTAAGTGAAGTATGCGCTAAGAGTAGGCGCGTGCTTGTGGAATGTGAGATGTTTTCTACTTATTACGCAGCCGGCGTCCGATCTAAATCATGTATTCGCCGAGTTTATACACTTATTTACTAGGTTCATGCGTTTAGTTGGGCCTGTTAAACTCGACAAGGCTTATTTCACATTAAAGAAATTTACTGAGCGTTGACAATTACAAAAGACGCTTTGTTATGAGAACTTTCTAACAAAATAATATTATGAACAATGTATATGTTCGTATGTAATTTAGGGTGTCCCAACGAATGTATGGAATTTTTGAAGCTACTCTATCGTAATAGGTGTCAAATGACACACATTATAAAAGATCTAAAAAACAATATATTATGTGTCATTTTGCTATGTTTTGAGGGCTCTACTTCGCTTTGAAATTGAGAAAATGTTGTTTTTTACCTAATTTTCGCCTAATGTACTTATAAGTTACGCTTGAAATGTAGCTTAGCGTATATGTTATTTTACGGTCTATGCTACCTTTTTTTAATTACAAAGATTAAAACAAGTGCCTGATGAGTGCAATCGTAATGCTTACACATCACGATTGCCCTCTTAAACCTAGTGACACCCAGCGTTTTAAAAATTCATACCTACATAATATTATTTTCATTCATACATACCTACCATAATTACCAATACCTTGGCTTGAGTCCCTTCATATTTTTATGTGCACAATACTCACAGGCACCCGACCGATACGAGCAAATCAATGCGTAAAAAACATGACAAATTCTCTCTTTTCTGGAAAAAGTCTAAGCCTACTCAAATATTCAGTGAAAACTCGAAACGACTAGATTTTTTCCAAAGATTTCAACGTTTTTACCGAATCTGAGTAATGAGTGGCACGGTCCCTCGGGGATGTCGTCTAGTCTGGTTTAAGTTAAAAAGCTTTCAACGATAATTAGAGTAACGTTTTTATTTAAATTATTTTTCGTGAAATTTACAGGAGAGCGACATCTTGTCCCCACTTATCATTAAATATTTAAAGAACCCGAAATAGAAGTAAATATAATTTGTTACAAAAATACTTAAGCTTTAAGTTTTGAGGGTTTTATGTTATTTTACGTCAGAAATTATTTAGAGAGAAGTAGATGACATCTACACACACACTGCCCGAAAATATTAATCGAAAATAAATTGTTATAAGAAAAAATGTCGTAAAGATCGCCCCACTAACGTCTCTAGCACCAGTGTTTATGTTAAGGCAACCAAATATACATAGATGCCTAAAAAAAAATAATGAAATCTTAAATATTTTCTTATTTATTGCACATTGCTTGAACCCAACCAGAATATCGCAATTAAAATTTTCATACAGAAACTACAAACCGAGACATTCAAAACTGTAAATAGTCTTAAATGTCTCGAACATCTGGCATCTTTATTAAAAGCTTGTTATATTCTTAACAAATAGCACCCGAGTAGTTTGAAACTAGCCACCGAGGGGTGTCCACCACTTTAGTAATTTAACTTGGAGTAATTAATGGGCCGACCGTCTGCGGCGAAGCATTCTGCGTCATTAGTCAACGCGATAGTTTGTAAGATTGCCGCCGAGGCTTATGGAAATGAACTTTGATGTAAGCATGATGGAAGCGACTTGTAAAACTTAGATCTCTGCCTTGGGCGTGACTTCGAAATCGACAACATTTGCTTACACCCCTGCCTGTTCGCATGAATAGAAATTGTGATAAAATTTCCATCTGTATATGCCAAGGTCTGAATATTTTTTGTAGTGACATTTTAAGAATAGTGGGCGTGTTTTGTTGCATTTTATTTTGTAGAACTTATCTTGCAATATAATAGATAGTCAAGACAACATAATAAGTATCAAGTATAGATAACATAAAAGATAGTATAATAGATATTCTATTCTATTCTATAGTACCTAATGTACATAGCAGAGTACATTCCGGTAGCGTTCAGGCGAAAAATTTACCACACACTCAGACGCTACCTAAGTATTTATGAACTGTTTCTAATTAAATTTCATAAGGAATATCTATTTAACATTTACTAGAATCATTATAAAACCATTTGGACCAGTGATTACGTACCGGTGAGCGTGGCACAATAACTGTTCTCGTCTCTCACAAATGTACGGCTAGATTGCAGGATTGTCGGTAATGAATCCCCCAAATGACTACTGTGAACAACCGAACCGTTCAGCACTAACTGGAATTATTCGTGGTCGTGTCTGCATTTGTATGAAATGCTTCGCGTATGATGGTTATGTAAATGTGGACATGATTTAGAATATGGCATTGTGTGTAATTTCCTGCAATATTATTGTTATTACTATTTGTTAGCCATCACGGGCCAGTAGCGACCTAGTTCTTTGTTAGGCGTGTCTGGATCCGCCGACACCCTTTATTTATAATTTTATCTTAATTACAATGTGATTATCACCAAAGAAACTTATTCAAATTGGTGACATAGAACGTAAAAAAAACTTCAAAATTTACTATTTAAAACCAAAATAACATTTAATGAATCCAGACAAGAAAATGCCCGATGGTAAACTTCAAGATTGCCCGCACACAGTACCACCTAGTGTGTTAAATACTTGCATACGTAATTCTGCGTGGCACTGCAGTGTACCTGCTGTCCTTGACCTTGAGATACTCGTATTAGTTGTTGAATCTGGTCCAGTAATTTTGTCTAACAAACATTCTCAAAAACAAACAACCATTTGCATACTGTAATTAAATTGAGTCAATGATCATTAACTTATAGATATGATCATTATGGGTTTTTCTCGAGTAAAGTCCGTTCCTCGGTCATTACTGAAAGCGATGGAACCTAAGATAAAAGGGCAGGCCATGTATCACGTCAAGTGGCAATAGGATAAACGACACACACACTTGTGACGCTTTCGTAAGCCTACGAGAAATATTGCGTAACATAATGATATTCTTTTGTTTTGGGAGTAAGTCAATAGTTGCTATGATAAAACGGGTGGATTCGAGATAGCATGTAGGATTCGGGGCTTTGTGATCTTTACTGTCAATGTATATTACAATGTTCCTATGTAGAGTGTTTTACTGGTAGGCTTTCTTAATGTGAGATCCCGTCTGGGTTAGTAAGCAGTACTGTAGCCAGTATTCTGTAGTGTATTTTACATTTTGTGATTCAGGACGATGAGAGCAGCGAAGTCTTGCATAAGTGTCTATGTAATAAAAATATTGTTTTACGTTAATTGAACACGTACCTATTAAACATAACCAATCATAATATATTATTATTTTATTCATGTTTAATATCTTGCGACTGTAGAGGTTAAAAAGAGTGAAGTTATTTTTTTAGCTCAGTTATTGAGATTTATAATCATCGTTATAAATGTAACCATCCATTAAGTGTCCATTTAAGTACCTATATGTTAAAATAGTAAGTAAATCAATATTGAAAACTGAAATTAAAATTAATTAGTTTTTGTATAAATATGTTTATTAATGATTAATGAGAGCTATAGTCATGTTACTCGGAAGTCCTCACTGGAATTTCTCACTAGGTGGCATTTATCGTGGAACCGTTTCGGAATTTCCCACAGCTCTGCACAGTGGATATTTCCGGAGTAAGGGAGTCCCTGTTGCAGCGTTTATTATAATATATCATTTTACGTGAATGAACTAATTCAATAAAACCAAACAATTTTCTCTAACGAAATAAAATTAAAGTAATAAATGCGTAAAAGAGAAAGAATCATAATATATGTATATTATATACTCGTATGTAAACTAACATAAAACATAAAATTTTACCTAATAAATATTTATAGGATTAACATTTCGTTAATTCACTGTTGATTCAAAAGTGAATAGAATTAATATTTTTTTTAATAAGACTTCGCCCGATTTCTTAATATTTTCTAGAATCTAAGCTAACTACAAACAGAATTGTAGCCCAAGCAGATGAGCTGTTTTCGTGTGAGAGAGTAACTAATACACACATACAGGCTATACACATACAGCCGTAGGACGTCCACTGCTGAACATAGGCCTCTTCTTTGGACTTTCGTATGTACTGGTTGGAAGCGATCTGCATCCAGCGTCTTCAGGCGACCTTTATAAGGTATTTTAAGGTGTTTATAAGGTGGACAGACATCCTGCGATGCGTTTGCTAGTCCGTGGTCTCCACTCCAGCACTTGTCGACCCCATCGGCCATCCGCTCTGCGTGCTATGTGGCCTGCCCATATCATTAGTCTGTAAATAATTTTCATCTCATGTAAACTACTTGCAATTAGTATCTACAGTTATTAAATGAAATGATAACCACGGGTTTGTAATGGGTGGACTGGTTATTTGAGAGATCATTTGTCTACACAATGAGTTATGATAGAGTAACGTATATGAACGGTTGCCGGAAGGGGGCGCTAATTGTTTGATTACCGATAAATCTGATTACACCACTACGTACTAGAGACTAAAATAATAATTAAATTCATTTATTCACTCAATATAGACCATGGTTTGTTAGTAAAATACTCCTTATGACTTATTCCTTAAGACTATTAGAAAATTACATAACATTAAAAAAATCAAGAAAAAATTATAATACATAACAGAACCAAAAAAAATTACGATAATTTTAATAATTTACAATTGAGTTACTAGGCTATGTTCTAAGCTAGCATAAAGGTAACTTGGCGTTTTAAATTCTTATTACTGAATAAATCAATAATTTTTATGTGGTTAGTGCTCTTGCTGAAAAAAAAAAAAAAGTTATAATTCAATAATCAATTATATTGTTCAACAAATATTTATAGTAAAAATTATGTCCTACATAAATAATGTCTCTAATCGTCGTATACCTACCTTCTTAAAGGTTATATAAATGAAATTAATTCCTTCCTTTTGGATATTTGAACTTAATCTGAGTTTCAACCTAATTTTGAAGCGTCCTTTTCAATTGATGTTTAAGGAACAGTTTACAACATTCATAAAAGTGTCGCTTCAATTCTGAAAGAAATTTATAAAAGACTCGCTAATTATGGATTTAAGGTTATTCACCTCAATATATTTAGTTACAAAATTATGTTTTAGTTTTAAGTTTTCTGTATATTTGTGGTGTTTCAATAAAAAATGGATAGACTATTCCATTATATCTTACTAATATTATAAAAATTTGTATAAAAGTATGGATGTTCACTTTACCTCATAGCGCACAAAATACAAAACAGCTGAACCGATTAAGCTGACAATTGGTATACCGAAACCCCCACTTGGTACCATTACCGATTTTGTTACCATTTGGTAGTTAAAACCTTGGAATAACACAATTTAGCGGGTAAAACCGCTAGGTACAGCTAGTATTCAAATTGTGCTAAAATAGTTCAGTTTGAATCTTGAAGCATTTCATCAAAAAGAGTAGTCTTTGATCTTTCATCAAAAAGAGTAGTTTAATTATTTTCGTAACTTATCATTAGATAACTTTGTTAGCTTTTCAAAGGTATTTAATAAACAATCAACTAGTGTAGTCTTAATGAGTTGTTAAATAACTCAAGTTGAAAGGGGTTGATTTAATGACCTTATAGATATTAATTTTTAGACGGATGTTTTTCTTCAAGGTTAAGTTATAAAGGTTGGTAATAATTATAATTATTATTAGAGGTATAGTACCAAAATATGTACATTGGTAGTTTGTCGTTTGGAAGAGATCACTTTCAGCTATACGATAGCCAATTGCAAACTTTAAAAAAAAAAAAAATCAGCTAATAATATTTATGTTTGTTGTGTAATAATGAAGTTTAATAAAAAATATCTATATAACATTTTATCTACACTTCATTTTGTAATGTAAATTGCTGTTGCTGAACTGTATTGGAGAATTTGTTCCTTAGCTGACTACGAGTAAATTTTATTGTAGAGAACAAACACATCAGATACAATTCGGTTTGAATCCAGGACCTAGGATCTCTATAACATAATATTATCTAGTCCAAAGTCAAGTATTATGGACAAAAAGATGTAGCAAACATACATTAATATATAAACAACTGCAAAGTCGAATGTACAATGGCAGGAGGAAGTCTATAGTAGGGATTAACTGCGAAGAACCTACGCTAAACTGGTAAAGGGATTTGATTTCAAAAGCTCTTTTGTCGGTTACAAAAGGTCGAGTCAAAATGCGAGCGTTCAGTTGATCGATTTAAGTCGAAACGTCATGATCTGATCGGGTTAAAGCCGCGATGGTGACCGAATACTACTTTGAGCGTTTGAAAACGCCCTGCGGCTTGCGGCTAACCAATTAAAAGCACCTGCAGTGTCTCTGACTAGGGGAATACGTGACAACCCGGTTTTGTATAGGTACTTATTATTCGTATATGTGACTAGGTAGGTACGTATAGTTACTATAGTATATTTATGGAAAATATTTTTTCGTATTTATTTGTTATCTATAGATACGTGTCATTGTCCAAGTGCGTGTATAGTTACTATACGTAGTCATGTTTATGGCAAACAAAACATTTTCACTTTGTTTATTCTTTACTAATAACTAACTGTGCTGAGTGGTTTCCTGTCCTGAAAGTAGCCTGTGTGTTATATTTTAGCTACATATGCCAAATTTTTGGCTTAATCAGTTTAGGTGAAGATGTAACGAACACACATATATAATATACCACATATCAATACTTTGGCTTAATTTAACGATTTTTTCAATTCAAGATTTAAACTTAACCTATCATTAGCTGATGAACAAAATATTAAAATAATATATAAATTTCAGGTTCCGATATTTTTTTGACTTCGTATTTTCTATAGGCAGAACAATAAAATATAACTGCGGAATTTTACTCGTAAACTAAACTCTAGTATAAAAATTTAAAGACTTTCTGGTGAAATGACCTGTGTTTATAGGACAGCAGTAAATATATAAAATGCAGACGTCACATGGAATAGATCATCAATACGAAGTTCTGCGTTAAACTACACTGCGCTTGTCCCTTTAATAAATAAGACATAGCTTCACAGATTATAGCCTCACGGGCCGCATCGTAACGCTTAACAAAAATATTTCTACATCACTTTAGTGCACATCATGATCTGTGGTACACATAATAATATGTAATACCTGCATTGTGCAATTGTACCTTACATATCAAAATCGGTAACGGATTTTTTTTGTTAAGCGGTGCGGCAGTAGTCTGTGCCAGTCTTAGGTCTCACATGGTCCGTAAATTGTCAGGAAACATTATCCTTACATTTCGATTAAAAACATTCATGTACCCAGAAGTTTGGTGCGCTGAAAAGTAACCTATTATTACATGCCTTCTTTTTATTATTATATTCCTTTCTAAGCTACTAATTTCATTTCAACCAGTTTAGCTAATTAGGCATGAAGAGGCAATTAACTCACATAGAATATATAAGGAGATAATTTAATAAAAGTAACTAATATTAAATAATTATAGTAAGAATGAGATACATGAAGGGCGGATTTCGCTAATTTTTACTCTCCGACAACAAAAATACAATAACTTTACATTTTATTTATTCACAAATGTCTAAGTTTCAATAAAAAGCGACTAAAATAGCCCGAAATAACACATAAGTTTATTTTCAGCGGGTATAAACCACAGGCTGCTTCTCTTAAGTTTAAAATGTCAATATTACCGAAATTGAATTGATAAAATAAATATCAGAGTTTAACCCGCCAAACTCGAATCAACTAAGTCCCTGATTTATTTGGAGATTTAACGTTTGATTTGGAAAACAGGTTAAAGTGATACTGCAGCTAAAATTTTCCGGTAATTTAGATTGTATCTGGATAATTTATTGCTTCGCTTCCGTACTTGTTAGTGAGTACGTTGGTCCTACATTAATTAACTTGTTCTTATTGTAATTTAGTTTTAGTGTTCAGATATTTAATAATTTATGTTTCTAAATGTTTTGATGACGTCATTTAGTATTTTTTATACAAAATAGGCCCACGTTTGACCACATCCCACTTGACGGAGAGTGCAAATGAGGTTGGTGGTTTGTGCAATGAGGAATATTATAACGTGTGTTTGTTCAAATCAAGAGTGAATAGTTTCTTACTGAACAAGCGAACTACAACTTCGACTGCATCGTCACTTACTAACAGGTGAGATTGCGGTCAAACGCTTGTTTAGTCTACTATTAAAAAAAAAAAAGGTTGACGATGACACGCACGTAAGATGCGCTTGTGTGCATTACTTAAGATGCCTAGAAAGGTACCTCTACTATTCACTCGAGGCTTCGTTCAAAAAGTACGATAAAGGTAACTGTATTTTATTTTTTACGCTTAATTAGTAATGTCCTAAATATGTGAATTCTTATGAGGCTGACAACCAATTCTTAATTTGAAAAAAATGTAAACGGAAAAAAGAGCACGTTCTATTCAAGTCATAAAAAGAGTATTAAGCCTACATAAAATACGCTTATTATTTTATGCTATCTACATCCAGCCTCGCGTGAGAAAGTCCTTAGTATTTTAGGCACGTTTTAATACCTAGTTATGTCTGTCATCTTTATCAATATCTACTTTTTATATCTATACCAGCTTTCGCTCGTTGCTTTCCTTTCTTGGCAAAAAAATCTTTCTTGGCGGAAGTCAACGCCACCATAACCCAGTGCAAAAATTTTAAACTTAGTCCGTTCAGTGGTTTGAAGTTTGCATTTATTGATCATTCAGTCCGAAACGCTTTCCTTTTATATAACTTACATATTTATATAGGTGGGATTTATCCCGCCTTCTAGGTTTAGCTTGCTACTAGGTTAAGCATCTCTATGGCCGTATCGTCACAAAAAATCACGCGAGAACGTGGTTAAAGGCTGGCCTATAGACAATAAAAATAAAAATACTATACAATTTTTTTTGTGCCTCCCTAAAATGAGCACAATAGTAGGTCAGTTCTATTAAACCATTCCAAGAGGAGGAAAATCAACAATTGTACAAAATAACAATACAAAGAAAGCCATTCTTCGCGTCACTCTATTATTTGTCACCCCTGCTTCCTGATTTGTGATTTCTGGCTTTAATTCATTACGGAGTTCCGAGAAGATATCTTTCTCCTTATAATCTTCAATTTTAGTAATAGATTAAGTAAATTATAGCAGGTTAGTTTTACTTAGAATTTCTTCCCTGTTTACAATCTTATTAGAGGAAAGTCTTTTGGGAACTCTCGGATATTTAGATGCGTAATTTATTCAATGAATCACTCAAGCGCAAATAGAGATGTAAATTTTCTTTTAGGCCCAGTTTTATACATCTGGCGTTAAGTAAGCGTTTTTAATATTAATTTATAATACCCGCCCGCCTGCCCGCCTGAGCAGTGATGTGCAAACATTACTGTGCTCCGGTAGGAGGGCACTGTAGCTAGTAAAATTACTGGGCTAAAGAGTCTTAACATCTTATGACTCTTGAGTAAGAAGCGTTGGTGCAGTGCTCCTAGAATTTCACATAATTGTGAAATCCTAGGTAACACTGTACTGATTATGGGCACCCGTTATCTCTTAACATCAGGAGAGCGTCTTGCTCGTCTTCTACTTCATCACATAAAAAAAAAAATTGTTGTTAACATCAATAAGATTTATAACTGCTGAAAAGATGTTGTTGCGACAATTACCCTTGTTATCATTATCTTCTAAGACATGATATTGTGCTTATCTATGTAGGTATATGTATCTAAGACATATTGTATTTATTTCCAAAAAGGCTTAGTTTATAAAAGTACGCATCCTAGGGCAAAGACATAATTAAATGCTGCGCGATTGAAATTTGATTACTTTTTGTATTGTTGAGTGTCTAATATACATACATCTGGTTAGAGACTATCCGCGCGTGGAATAAAATAATACAATGTTCCATTTAAATAGGCATGCGCGTAGTGTAAACCAAGTTAAAGATCTAATTTCTGGCGGGATCCTAAAGTGTCGGCGCGGCTCGATATTCGTATCGGATAATGATTTCGGATCAAGACCGAATTGGACGTTGCAAATCGGACTCCGGTTACATCTCCCGAGACTTCGTCCCTTTTCAAAGGCCGTTACTTTTAGCTGCGGGAAGGTCTCGCCTCGAAGGACCGCTACATTTACATTTGTTTAAAATGCTGTCACGTAAGCCACATTTAATTCTGTGGTAATGTGGAACACGAGTCGACTCTTGATTATTCCATGTAATTGTGACCTGTGACCTCAGTCTAGTCTAGCCGTCGCATGTTTATTGATTTATTTACGTAAGATATTTTCAGACAGACTGAAGTCTGACGGTATTGAACTTTCGACTCGTAGATGATGTGGGTATATTTTGATAATATCGTAGTGAGATGGATTGGTTGTTTGGGTAAGGGACAGATTTTGTAAGCTTCACATCGTTTTTTAAACATTTTTACGTTGTTAAATCGTTCTTTTTTTCCGTTGCAATTAAACCTTGTATTTTTAGTTAAGAATATAGAAACGCGTAAGATACGAGTTACAGTAAATCTAAACTACTACGTAGGTATGACGTTGGTAATTTTTTTATCACTTTGAGTGTTATTGGGTCAGTGAGCCAATGTGTCGTCAAACACCACTCACTTACACTCTCATAAAGAAAATATGTTCCTTGTATACTTTACGAACACGCGATATTCTGCAAAACGAAGTGGAAGTGATCAAAACAATTTATCGTTGAGAAAGTTATGCAGCAAACGCTTCTCAAGAAATTTTCATTTTCTGTTTCATTAGTAAAATTTAATCTTATTACGGGGAAAAGAAGCTATATCTTGGAGGAATCCTCCGCAAGGAGCGGCAAATGTTTCTTTTCCACTGTAAATTCGAACGGGGAATTCATGTTGGGAGTAAAACTTCCAAAGATCCGCATAGGATGTTTTAAAGTTTTGTTACAACGCTCTTGAATAATACAACGCCGTGTCTCGGTTTTTAATACGTTGTTGTCTGTTTTGTAATTATTGTTGGGCTGGAAAGGAAATTGTTTAATTACATAATCTGTTATGTTACACGCTGAGACATAACGGAGAGAAAAAAGCTGGCTTTTTATACGATTAGCTCAGCTTACGTTTTAAAGCTGGCTTTTAAATACGATGACCTTAGCGTACGTTTAACTATGGGTACAAAAAGTAATATAGTCAATTTCTAAATAAAGCATTTTAACCTGCGAAAAGCATTATTGACGATGTATTTTAATTTGTTTTCCATTGTATTAGTTTTTAGGGTTCCGTACCTCAAAAGGAAAAAACGGAACCCTTATAGGATCACTTTGTTGTCCGTCCGTCCGTCCGTCCGTCCGTCCGTCTGTCAAGACCCTTTTTCTCAGGAACGCGTGGAGGTAACAAGCTGAAATTTATAGGAAATACTAAGATCCATTGCTTCTTAGAGCTGTGAAAAATTCAAACTTCTAGGCCAACGCAATCAAAAGATATAGTCGAATATGTCGCAAATTTCAGCAAATTTTCGACATTACCAAATAAATCAAAACCTACGGGGCACTTCCCGTGAACTCAGAATCTTGAAATTTGGCACAAAGCAATTCCTTAGAACACAGATAAAGGAAAAATTGCGAAAACTATAAATTTTTAATTTCATCATATGAAAAAAATATTTTGAATAATTTTATACCTACTACCCTTTTTCTCATGAACGCGTAAACGTATTAAATTGAAATTCATATCAAATACTCAAGTCTATAATACCTTTAAACTGTAATAAAATCAAACCTCCATGTTAACGCATTCAAAAGAAACAGCAATTTTAGCCAAAATTTTAAACTCGCAACTACTCTCAAAAAACCAAAACCTACAGGGTACTTGCCGTGAACGTAGAATCTTGAAATTTGGTAAAAAGCAATTTCTTAGAGCACAGATAAAGGAAAAATTACGAAAATTGTACATTTTTAGTTACATCATATAAAAAATATTTTTAATAATTTCATACTTACTACCTTATTTCTCATGAACGCGTGCAGGTATTAAACTGAAATTCATATCAAATACTTAGATCTATAATACCTTTAAACTGTAATAAAATCAAACTTCTATCTCAACGCATTCAAAA
Organism: Hemithea aestivaria; assembly: GCA_947507615.1. NCBI lineage: Eukaryota > Metazoa > Arthropoda > Insecta > Lepidoptera > Geometridae > Hemithea > Hemithea aestivaria. The sequence continues at coordinate 10,934,003 of OX382327.1, read as the reverse complement.
GAAACAGCAATTTTAGCCGTATTTTTTTGACTCACGACTACTCTCAAGGGAATCAAAACCTACAGGGTACTTGCCGTTAACTCAGAATCTTGAAATTTGGTTCGCAGCAACGTCTTAAATCACAGGCACAGGGAAAATTGCGAAAACTGTAAATTTTTATTTACATCATATAATTTTTTTTTAAATAATTTTGTATTTACTATCCCTTTCCTCAAGAACGCGTACAGGTATTAAATTGAAATTCATACCAAATACTCAGCTTTATAATAACTTTAAGCTGTGAAAAAATCAAACATCTATGTCAACGCAATCAAAAGAAACAGCAATTTTAGCCGCATATTTTCAAACTCGCAAGTACTCGCAAGGGAATCAAATCCTACAGTATATAATATTATACCCACTTTTCCTTAGGGTTCCGCAGAAAGCCGTAGGTTTATACGGAACCCTCGGTGCTCGAGTCCTACTCGTACTTGACCGTTTTATTATAATAAATAAATTCTTATAATCTTGCTTCTTCGATCCGGTCGCAATTTCTGAGCAAATGTCCTACGCCTTAAAAACCTATCTTTGTAATTCTAAATTTAGGTTCAGCGGCTTGTGTGCTATATGTTAATAGATCACTCAATAAACACAATATCACCGTCCCCGACGAATAAACGGCATTGTCTTGTTATTGTTTTTATTTTATATTCGAATTCTAGAGGTCCAAGTACATCTACTCAATTTTTTTTACAAAAACAACAAAAAAAGTTCTGGTTTCTGGAACGAATATTATTGACGAAAAATAGATTATTACTTTTCCTGTAAAGTTGAGTTTTTGCAGTTATCCGTTTTATTCGTCGGGGACGGCGATATGTCATTTTGTCCTTTATTTTCTCGTAAAACATTTACGATTTTTTTGCTTAAGCTATAACACATGCATACACATTACACATTTGTAGATGTCTTAGTCGTGTATGCTAGTACACGATAAGACATTTGGTTTACCCACGACTCACAACATTTAGTGCGTAATTGCTAAACAAATGATAGTGCTAGCACGTAATATAGGTAAAGTAAAGGAATAGATCAGGTGCAGGCCCGGAGGGATAATCGCGAGGGTAGTAATGAAAGCAATCAGTTACGGCTCCCGGTCGCGGCCGCAGCCTCCCCCTGACTTACTACTCTGCGACTACGTTTTCCGTTCTTACCACTATATATTCGTTAGTTTATTGGGGTGCGATCCTAGATTAAAGAAGTCCTAAAAAAGAGGAAATTACGCCTTTTAATGAAATAAAGTAGAACTCGTACTCGTTGTCGCGAACTTTGTGAAATCACCGTCCTTCCAGTAAATTTTCTCTCCCTGCATGGTTCTTTAGAAGAGATCGCTTGGATAAGTACGACCACCAATTGATATAATACCATTAAATTGATATTTTTTTCTTTTCCATGTGGTATCAATATCGAACTATTTATTAAAATACTAGCTCATGCTTTCAGCTTTGCCCGCATGGCAAATTCCTTTCTTAGCGGAGGTCTACGTCATAAAACCTATCTATGTTTCAAATTTCAACCCAATTCGTCCAGCCGTTTAGGCTATGCGTTGATAGATCAGTCAGTCAGTCACTCTTTCCTTTTATATATAGACAATAGAAGAAGAAGATACCCGCCGCCGGTTCCGCCGGTTGCAACATCTTTGTTTTGTTTGTTAATTACTCTTGTAAATTTTTAATTTTCATGTGGTGTTACAATAAAGTATTAATAAATAAATAAGATAATTTAAAATTCATAATAATACGAATCTTTGGAAAGAGATTTAAACTTTATACTTTGATGTCGTAGTGCAGACGTCTAGAAGCAACGGGAATCGCTCACTATAAGGAGGGCTGTTTGTTCGTGTCTTCTCTCCAATATAAACAAAATCTATTTTAGAACAAAACCTACCTGTTCTACACCGCTAACCCTCATCTAATGAATAAAAACTAATCCTAAGCCCCACAGAACGTTTGTTTAGCAAACACAACCACTTTACATCATAAGTATTGTTCCCGAAAGTCGTTTGGTTAAATCTTTAACAAGTTCTAAATTATCTTTGATGTCTGCGACCCTTTTTACCTTTGACCCGAGTTTATTCAAAGGTCTAAAGCCTTTACTGTCCACCGACTTCAAAGATTTCAAACTATCTATAAGCTAGCCTGCCCTTTGTACTCTAGTAGCTGTTTCTGGCAATTGGACATGCTACTTTCATACTCTTTGAGATTTCATGTGATGTGTCTCGCTTTTCAGACTTTTTTGGGTTATTCCTTGATTTGTTAACTTCTATTGTTAAATATAAATAATAATAAATAAGATTATTTATTTATTGAATAAAATCACTGTTTATACCTACTCTACACGAGTAGATGTCATAGCTTGTATTTATACTTTGAATTAATCATATTATTTTTAGATAAAAACTGCAGAAAAATAGCTATCTAATGAGAGTATGGTTTAAATAGTAGTATAATATACTTAAAATACCGACCAGTGCGCGCAAGTGCGATAATAATATGTTACTAATCTCTAAGAAAGAGAATTCTTCTTTGATATGGGAATTTGTTTCGCTAACGCGTACATTAGTTTCAAATTTGTTGCTTTTATTTTAAAAACTGTGCTTTTAGTGTCCCACTCAGAATCTCCGCAGAAGTTATCCAAATCGGGTCACTAAGCTGCGAGGCAAAAGCGGCAGTGTCGGTTAAATTACCCAATCAACATATAAAGTGGCTACCACTGACTACGTAATAAAAGCAGATACTGCGCCCTCAAAAATGTGAAACCAAATTCAAATTTAAGGTTTTTTTCATGATAGTAGATGAATGCAACAAGCTCGATGTCAGCCTGATGAGATAACGTCTCAGTAGTCCCAATGTTACCAATTTTTTTTAAATATAATTCTACGCAACACTGCATTGCATTTATTTTAGTGGAAAAAATATTGACTAATTAGTTTATGGTGGCGTAAATTATTATGACCTCATTACCTACCTATTTATACGGAATATTATGTATCTTCTGTTGTCAATAAATTTTATTCATTTCATTTTCATTTCATTTTTTCATTTCATTTCATTTTTACCTACTTGAATATTGCATATAGATAGATAGAAAAAGTAAACGGTGTTCTAAACGGAAACTTTAGTCTTTACAGCATTGCATTCCATTTGTACTATGGACGTACTAGAAAAACTTTTGGTGTAATAGTTACCTATTCATATGCGGTATTAAGAACTTCATTCGTTTGTTTACTTGGCGTAGGAATGTATATAAAAAGGAGCGCGGTGTCCTTTATTATTTTAGTTTACGAAGGGTACTAAGTAAATGGTGTTTAGATTCACCCAGTACAGATTAACGCTGCGCTGATTAGATGGGAGATGCTTAGTCATGCTTCGATTTATTGGCTCTGTCACCGAGCCCGAGAGTTACGTCTCCGCATTATGATGATGGACGCTGGCATGCCTGAGATATGCCAGAGATTGCAAGAATCTATAGTGTTAGTCAAACTGAACGAGGTGTGAAGTAAGACTCTAAACTAACTTAGACTGATCATATAGGGGAGCTTACTGGTAAACTAAGTTCAGCTGCAAATGCAGTGCGTAAAATAAGAGAGTTAACAGACGTTAAAACAGCCAGAATTGTCTATTTTAGTTACTTCCATTCATTAATGTCCTATGGAATCCTCTTATGGGGCAATGCAGCCAATGCAAACAGTATTTTCATCTTACAAAAAAGAGCAGTGAGATCCATATATGGTTTGGGTCCAAGAGAGTCATTAAGAGATTGTTTTAAATCAGTCGGTATTTTGACTATGCCATGTCTTTATATATTTTTGAATATCATGTATGTACGGAAAAATAAACATAAATTCAAGTGTCATAACAATAAAATTGAAACTACATCTAAATTTAAATTAGTAATACCAGCTCATAGATTAGCAAAAATTAATAAATCTTTTGTTATTAACAGTATAAGATTCTATAATGTGTTGCCTGATTGTATTTTAAATCTTAATGAAAAACATTTCAAACTCAAAGTGAAAAAAATACTTATGGAAAAAGCTTACTATTGTATCCAAGATTTTATTGCTTGACAAAGCCTATTGGCTGAAATTACAATTGTAATATTATATCAATGTAACTGACGCACATAAGTGCATTTTGTATGCCTATATGGAAATAAAGAACTTGAACTTGGGTAGTTTATTATTATAATCGAATAGTTCTTTGCCCTCTGACAGCCTGTACCTATTAGGCATTTTAAAATACGCGTTTGGCGCGCGCTTTGATAACCTAATTTTTTTTAAAGACATACATTAACATTAAACGACACGAATACTAGACTAAATAGACATTTTTGAGTGGACATCATCACTAGTCCGCCTGTGATACAAGGCATAGGCTTTTATTTGATTTAAGAGGTAATACCCTATCTTTTGCTATTATATCCACAACACATGTATGTAATTTTTTTTAAATTAATGGCAACTACGACAAACATATAAAAAACATATATTTTAAAAAGTAATCCCTAAATTTCTTGCGCGTTCTTCTCCTATAGGTACTTTACGAATTGGTGGTAAAATCTTAAAATAGTGTATCACTTGGTTAAAAACTTACAATGCCTATTTAAATAAATATATCTCCTGTATGAATTCATCTATTTCCCACCCCGCTATACTAAAAGTCATCAAAATAAAAACTACGTTATCAAAAAAGATTTACAGCAAATTTGACCATTATTTTCCATTCCAGTTGTAAACCATTTTTATTACATAGTTTTACGAGTATTTTTAGTTTAAATTTCAGTTAGGTATGCAGAGTGCAACTGCCCCCAATGTGAATTGCACGGCCCATCTGTGAGGTACGGTGCATTAGGTGAGGTAATTGATGTCAAAGGTATCACAAATTGAGCTGAAAGCAACTATAGTCGGGCCGGCCTAAAAGGCCACATTTGACATTTCATGAAAATTCCCTTACAGGGTGTTCTAAAAAATTTACTATTTTTCGAAAATTGCTTTTATTTTTTTAAATATATTAGTGTTGTAATGAATTTAGGAAATAATTTTAAGACTTAATTTAACTCTTAAAATCATTAAAGACGAACTTTAACCTAAAACACTTTACGTCCATACAAGGATTCCCTTGTTATTCACTTACATACTAGCTATAGCTAGCTACGAGGGGCAAGGAAAAAATATTCTTACTTATAAAGCGCGAGCAGCTGGCTGCGAGCGCCGAGAAAACATTGAATTTTTCAGTACCATAAATCTGCGTTAGTTTGCTCCGATTGGCTAGGAAACTAAACATTATTTATAAAAGCGCGAGAACCTCGGTGCGAGCGTCAAAAAAAAATTGCATTTTCCAGCACGAATGATGTGCGCTTAGCTAGCTCCGAGTGGCAAGGAAACTAAATATTCTCATTTCAGCTCGCTGCGAGCGGGGAAAAAAAAATAATTTTTCAGTTCCAAAAAATCTGCGTTTAGCTTGCTCCAAGTGGAAAAGAAATTAAATACCCTTATTAATAAAAGCGCGAGTAACTCGATGCAAGCACCGAGAAAATTTTGCCTTTTAAAAATTGTGCCAAAAATAATTGAATATTATACATATGCACAAAGTCCTCGCTGCAAGCGCAAAGACTGAGTTGCAAAAACAACATTAAGCGGGAACGGTTTGTAGCAGTTAATATGAACCAATACACAAACAGACAGACAAACAAACACGTCAAACTTATAACACCCCACCGTTTTTGCGTTGGGGGTTAAAAACTTTAGATGAATAAATAGGACATCCTATACAAGGTCACGTCAATCAGTTTTTGTTTTTAAAACAATAAGGATGCTACCCAATAAAATCGAAATTTGAAATGTAGAATCGAATGCAATTATAACTTGGATTGAATATTTGATCTGAAATAAATAACTATATTGCGATTAAAATAAAATACATTGTTAATATTGTGATTATATTATAGTAAAATATAATGTAATTAAAATAAAATTGTGTAATGTATAGAGAATAAACATATTTTTTATTACAGGTTTTTTTTTATAACTCGTGAGATGTTTCTGGCAAAACAAGCCCATGACGCCATTACATGTTTACAACCAAAACCTATTAAAATTAATTAGACTTTATGAATGTTTTCATAAAACTGTATTCGATTCCAACGTGTTTGAAGATCGTATCGATTCATATCCTGTAATCGAAATAAACAAACAATGTCCCAACAATAGTTAGCTATGACTGACATCTGTCAAATGTGGCCTTTTAGGCCGGCCCGACTATAGTTACGTTGTTTATCGAGCCATATAAATGATGATTTTCTTGTCCGTCAAGTGAATTATTAAAAAGATATTAGAATAGAATAGAATAATGCTTTATTGCAAACCAAAAATATACAAAAGAACTTATTACTATAAAATGTTATGAAGTAGGTTAACAATCGGCGGTCTTATCGCACTAGGCAATTTCTTACAGACAACCTGGGAATGGAAAAGGACAAAACATACATACATATTAGATGTTTATTTTTTACTTTTTAACTCAGAAATTAATAATCTCATGTCATAGTGCTACTAAAATCGGACTACTCTTACAAGTTATGCGTGGTCAAACACAAAAAAATATAAGGTAGGTAATAGGACGCGTTGAATTGCAAGCCTCCTAAGATTTTTTTTTAATATAAATAGTACCTGTTTAGTTTAGTATTTTATTATAATCTTTCTTTTCTTCTGTCTCATTCCATTTCATTGTAACAACCGTCACTCTAACTTCTGTCTTTTCATATCTCTGCTTGGTTGTCTGAACGAGATGGCTATTAGCAATAAGACCGCAGATTGTAACACTTTATCTAATGTATAATATTTTTTAAAAGTTTTTATGTAATTTATAAAGAGTTTTCTATTCTTTTCCATAAAACGGACTTTTTTACATAGTAATCTCTATTCTCGTCAAAACAATCACAAATGAACCTGCAATCAACTCATTACGTTGTTGTATCGAGGCATCGTCGGGCTTCGCAAAGTTAAGCCGTGCCGTCACCACGTGCTACATAGTTCCGCCGCAGCCTAACTCGTGCCAGGTATTCCCGTAACGTTGCTCCATTTAGCTTTAATTATTGTGTGTTAATAATGTGCGATGCAATATGAATTAACCAATAAATAACGGGCTTCTTGGCATCGAAGTATTAGCTGATGAGGTAACAACGTTGACTTGTTTAGGAAATGTTACGGATTTGCAGCGAAGTGAACTCGAAAAGCTATTGTAGGTTTTTTTTTCTTTTATTTTAAGGCATCCTGAAATACACACATATGTATATCACAGTAGGTAAAGCCTGCACGTTACTCGGTGGATGAAAGGTGTTACACTTCCCCAGGATGCTTCTGCAATAGACTCGCACTATAAAATTACGATTGCATCCGAAATATTAGATAAAGATAAGATAAGATAATAATTTATTAAATAAAGTGCGTTTACAGTCTTAACATAAAAAAAAATTGTCATCACCCTTAGATTGTTTGTCTAAAATAGTAATAACAAAGTTCTTAACTTTTTTATCTCAACAACTACTTGCTATTTCGATTTCTCAATTATAACCTTTTTTTCCCTTTGGAATTCAAAAAAATACCACATGTGTGGAAAATTCGAGTATTAATTAAACCATTGTTTCCAATATGGAATCTGTGTGTGTTCCAGGCCAATCAAATAAAGTACCACGGATATATCCACATTTTAAGCTCAGGCCTTCATTGTCCACCGTCGGCGATTTTACAAATGGCAGCCCCATCCGTATCGCACCGGATAACGGACGCGGTAATTACCAGTTCGGATTTTATTTCCCATAGATATCACGGACGGGCACAATGGAAACAATGCAGACTTCCGATTAATCGAATTAAGCGATTATAACGCGCTCGGCTTCCTCGTTCTTTGTGGTCACCGCTGTGGTTTTGTTTTCTTTTACATCAAAGCTTTTTTCTCTGTACAGGTGGCAATATTTTTGTTTTTTTTTACCTCAGGCTAAACGTGCGTTTGACCGCAATTTCCACTACATTCTATAATTTAGACCAGATCTGGTCTAAATTATAGAATGCACGTGAATGTGAAAAGTGAACCAAGTCCTGTTTTATTGGAAAAATTTAGGTCAGATTTTTGCCCACAAGTGGTGGCCCACAATAGTGTAATTTGCCTAAAACATTCTTTTATCTACTCTGGTTGTATGTAAATCGCCTTGTTAATTAAAATTTTATTTTATGCCGTACACTATGAGGTGTACAATAATGTGTACATTTGTTTACCTATTTTCGTGTTATCTTAAGCCTTTTTTATGCTTTATCTCAGTTCATAGTTGGTGGTAAAAACTTAGGTGGCGTCAGCTTGTTTGCACCCAATGACGTAAAAAAGTTATGTTTTGCCGTTAACCTTTTTAGGTCGATAGTGCACGTCACTATGATGCGACTCTATCTTCACGACGTGACATCTTCCGCTAGAACTGGGTTATAAATTCAAGCAGTTACAGTGCAGTTATCTACAGATATACGAGTATAGTTAATTCTCCAATGGGTATTAAACTAGTTGATCATAAGGCACTGTAGTGTTCAGATTCAGTAAATTTATGCCAAAATCGTTGAGCAATAAATACTAGATTTCAAACCAGAAGTTATGAAGTTCTTCATATTGCAAGTTGCACTAAGCGTCCATTAATGTTAAGCGAGTTTGCGATTTAGTTTACTACTATTTTTACGAGCCCGAGTTAGCAATTAATCCGCCTGAAAGGGTTTTTATCGGGATTTTCGATCGACGGACTCAGTTTTGGACTGGATGATGGACATACATGCTGGTAAAACTATTTTCAAAGCTAACGAGCAATCTGTAGGTGAACACGAACATAGTTTTGTGAAAAGTTTTGTTTTGACCGGTGCCTACAGTGTATTGTATATCCAATTAAAATTTTCAAAAATCTCAAAATAACATTTCATACTAAATTCAAAGTTCCTGATACATTCACTGATCGGATTGCAGATAAACGAACAAGACCTTTGGCCCAGAGCTGGAAGAAATAGTACAAAAAATCCATCGGCTTTGGTCGAGAACGGAGCGGTGTGGGGTGTGTGGCTCTCGTTTGTTTTGTATTTCCACTGCATCACGGTTGTTTCAGTTAACAGCATTATTTGATGAATGTGCGGTGGTCGGAACGTGAAAAACCCGTGGTTTAAATCGGTACATAGCTGCGTGAAGGGTAATGGTTCGGGAAACGGCATGTGGAAATACAATTTGTAGCGGCACATAAACACATAAGGTATTTCAACTGCCTTTATTTTTTTTTTATTTATAATACACGCGTTGCCTTCAATTTGTTTTGAAGTGGGACAATTGTGCTATTTATTTGTACGTTATTTTATAAAGAGATCTTTATTTTGTGAAATATTTTTTTGGTCTCAATAAAGAGTAGGTACTTGTATTGTATTGTATTGTGATTTTGTGATCATAATGCATTAGTATGGCCATAGGTCGTGTTTGTATGTCCGATATTAACTTAACTTTAGTGGGAAGTTATGACCATAAATAGGGTCCTTATCAGTGGATAAATCCCCTGGGTCATTACAGAAATAAATAAAACTTTAATTTGAAATCATTATGTATGTACTGTATCATTTTATCACAACCACCAGTCACCAAGCCATATGAATATCAATAGTTTCCTCTCCATGCACGGATTTCTTTTAGAAATTGTTATGAGATGAGACCGCCATATGAAACACTTATTATTTCGTTTTAAGTTCTTTTTAGGTAGCACTTTTTGTTTCTTGTTAAATTATTTTTCGTGCACATTTTTTTTGTATGTTTAAAAAGTGTTATTTATGTAGTTATCATTATAGCCAATCTGAAACTGGAAAACTTTCGTAAACATTTTTTACAATTAGATTAAACTGCAAAGTTTTCATTGGACAAATAAATACTAATTCACGAGTTTATTGTAAAACTACTTTGCTTGATCAAATAACGTCTAGACTTGTTTTACGGTTTCATTTCCAAACAGTCATTAATTTTTAAAGGGAAAGTTAACCGTCTCACTTTCTAGAAAACAAAAGAAACTAAATAAATGACTGTTCTTGTAGACAACTATATTGTAAAGAGTCTTCTATTTCTATTTAGAACATGACTCTAATTGCCTCTACGGAAACGAGCCGGCTCAAACAAAAGATCCCCCGTTTACGGGTTAAATGCCTGAAGTTCTCTTCAATGACATTCTGAATGTTTGTCTACACTGGTGACTACCGATAGGACTTTTGAAATAAAATAACATAGACTTGTAATATAGGCAGACACCGATCATTAAATGTCGCGGCAGTAATGTAGGTCCAATACATTTTTTGAACTTGTTCAGCAGTACGAGTATCTGCATTATTTTAGCACTGTACTATAATAATAATAATAGATAGACATTATTGTTCATAATGGAATAGACTAGAATGTTCATGTCCTTGTTTAGAAAAAAATACAGACTATGGAATAAAAACATCATAACTAAGAAACAGAAGTAAGGGAACCAAGTGTTTAGGGAAATAATTTCAAAATCTCAAGGTATTTTTCACTTGTTTTTTTTAAAAGATCTACAGACTGGGTTTTTTATATTATATTTGTCTTTGAGTATAATTATATATATGTCTGTTGAGCGCGGTGTCCTTACCACACTAGACTGTGTAAAAGACCGTACATTTCGTGTTGATTTTATTGTACTCGGGTGTGTAATAAAGTTGGCAAATAAATAGAGTTGAAGGAACTGGTCGACTTTTTACTTGTGCAACCGAATGCGGGCTTCAGCTAGAAGTTCGAAGTCTTTCAGCACAGATCGCGTCATGTATATTTTAACATCGGAAAATTTTGCACCCCTGACTATTTATGCACTATGGGGAATCTTTTCGAGTTGCTCAGCTATGTTATTATAATGTGTGGGATGTTTTTAATGTATTGTGAGGTTACTATGTATATCATTAATGTTATAAAACCAAAAAATATGTACGCGCGTATGTGTGTGTAGGTACGTAGGTACGTTAGTAACTTATTCACGTCCCGATTGAGCTGCAATTTCGGTATACCTAGTCTATGAAGTTTAGACTCAGTGTCTTTATTCTCAATCTGACATTGTTTTAAAAGTATTTTCTTAGCAGGTCACTATTATAGGTACATAAAAGGACACAATATATTATTCTTCCAAATGTGATGCGCGATATTCTCGTAGAATAAGCAATCCGTGTACAGACTGATAGGTAATGAATAAAACATGAAAAATACATCCTTTTCATTGCATTTTCCATACTTTAATGTAATTCATAAACTGGTATAACAAAATTATGATAGAAAGAAGCCATAACACAAAGAACACGGGTCGGGTCTTGACGGTATCTAACTTGGGATAAACATCTACCTCGGCGCTCATATAAAACTTTTTTCACTTCAACGTTCTTTTGTTTTGAAGCAATTTGCAAAATACAAGTTGATAGGGCGTTCGTATACGGGCAGCATGATTTTTATTGTACCTTAATACACTAGCGGTTTAACCTTGGTTTGCTGCTCTATCCATGATGAAAACTTCTTGAAAATCCGTTGTAGTAAAAATACGAGTATTCTATTCTAAGAATAGAAAAAACACTTTATTACACACTAAGATACAAAGGAAATAATTAGACTACAATACTAACTTAAAATTGGCGACCTTATCGCATAAAGCAATCCCTGACAGACAACCTGGCTGGAAGAAAATGCATATATAGATGGCGGAAAATCTATAATTTTCAATTCATTACAAAAGCGATATTTCTCGCATTTTTAAACTTATGAAGAAATAATATTACAGAAAAGTTAACATATCTGTAAGCAAGTTTTCACTCTTTAACTTTTATGAGATAGTCCCAAACTAATTAGTACAGTTGCCAATGGATAGTTAGGACAAATCGCTCCAAAGTTGGCAGCGTCTCTATTTTGGATGATGCGCTTATGACCTTGCTAACACTTCTATATAATATATCAAAGAAGCGTTTTGGTGTAAACTTACTCAATTTTAAAGTTTTATATCTAGAGGTATTGGCACCTATAGCTTCATATCAGATAGACATTACTAGAAAACGCAATTTCTTTTACCCTAATTGGTTTTGCTTATTGTTATTGTTTTTAGAAAAAAAAAATTCTTTACGTATGTATGTATACGTACGTAGGGTATATTAGATATGATGCATATGATGATGAGGGTATATTAGATATGATGCAGATGATAGATATATTTCGGTTAAAGTCCAAAGTTTAGCCGGTTAAACCTAGGTGTAGCCGCACTTAGGACTTTAGCCGTAACAGACAAATTACATGCGATCTGTCGACCTAATAGAGCCGGTACACATTATGAACTCAGGCTAAGGCTTTTACTTAGGCTTTATGCCTTTGAGATTACGAAATGAAATTGTTTTTATAACAACAGCAGTTCGCCAATGTTTGTTCTCGCTGAGAAAAAACCGCTCCACGGCACTGACTTACAGCATACATTACTTAGACTATCACTGAGAAAATCATTTTACATTACACATTCTCGATAACACAACACCTAAACTAATGTAATATCTATTATAGAATAAAACGTGTTATTGTAGCCATACAATAAAATTCCGTCATGACAAATGTATGTAGGTCTGATTAGACAGAGACACTGACAAATGACATTGTGAGGGCCTGAACATCTGTTATTCACAAGAATAAGATAAATACGGTATGTTTTTGCTACTGAGCCCTGCTGCCACACTTTACTGTCTAATTGGATAGACAAAGGTTCCCTTTGTTTTGGATATCATCGTTTATTTTAGGCATAACTCTGGCTATATAAATTAAATATTAGTTTGAGTTTAAAACTAACTGTCGGAAATTTTTAATTGAAGTGAGTTTTTCGTGGACTCATCTGTCGCATATCTAGCGAGCGATAGGTCAGAGCGAGTTGGCAGGACAAACTACACGTTTTTGGTATGAAGAAGGAATAACACGAGTTTTAAATATTATTAAATTATGTAATAATGTAACCTGTAGGTCATGTAGGTCGTAGGTATATTACGAGTATTAATGCATATTTATTAGTATAATATGTAATGCATTAAGACACTAATACACAAAGCTTTTAAAAGTATCTATTTTAAATAAACAAATTATAAATAGACAAGAAACAAATAGAATTAAATGGTTCTTTCAGTGACATACAGTACTTTATCTATAGGTTCCACTTTCTTCAAGGACAAAGTACAATTTAAACCTCATAAAGTAACAAAGCCTACAAGAACACACGAGTAACGGACAAATACCGTCACGTAAATATAAAGTTCCCACATTTACTTCGGTTGTACTCCTTAATGGTGACCATTTGTGGAACAAATCGTATGACGTGCTTAAGCATCGATTTCCGCAGTAATTTCAACTGAAGGACCTGCCGAGTGGATTTTTTATTCCATTGTTCTGAAGTCAGGCGGTAATAGTTTTTGCATTTAGAAGGAATAGATGGGAATAGCCAATTTCTGGAAAAACTCCTTATAAGCTGAAGAAGTTTAAAATTTTTATTCGTTACTTTTTGTCCTGAATGTGAAAGCTTAGGTTTCATGATTTTATTAAATTCACCTGATCATGTATCTGGAGGGCTGGTAAGAGACGGCGCTAGATCGAAAAGAATGAAGGAATTTGGGGGAGGTATATACTTAACAGTGTCAGGCTAAAAAGACTACAAGACTTGCATCATAACTCCTACATTCTACATATCTTATAGGAAACAAAAAATCCTAAAGTTTAAAATCCGGGTCGTTTAGACTTTGAGTAACTAAAAGCACTTTACTCGGCAAAACTTCGAGGTACGGCTATTTAAAAATAAAACCGTTGACTTAAATTTCCGCTACATTAAATTTCTTAAATATCGTGGTAAAGTAGCGTTTTTATTGTGAAACGTGGTTGAATGTTATTCATTCACCGCACCGCAACAGTAAAAGGCAAGGGAAAATATAGAGCCGCAGTTTTGTTATGGTAACCATCTACTTTACCTGAAACTTATTTTGCAATTTACATCACAGTTAAAGAGAGATGAGATTACGTTTATGGTTTCAGTAACAGGGCTATGTATTCACCTAGCTCCACTACGGTGACTTCTTATCCCATACGGCGTAGTTTTCATAATAGTCTTGTCTTGTAGTTGTCTCTGATATTGTGCATTAGAAAATGTAGATCATAGATAATCAAATGATCTCATCATTATCATCATCATCATTGTCAGCCCACATTGTGTCACTGCAGAGCAAAAACCTCCCTACCTTCGTACCATGTACCTAGTTTTATCCTGAACAGCAGTTTATATACACCTGAATATAATGGGAACGAGAGTAACCCTATTGGTTGACATTTTTTTTTGCGAAAACATCAACATCTTGTCTCATCTTTCGTATAGTTAATCTACGCAGTTAAGTTTAAAATGAGCAAAAGTTTAATGCAGACGTCTCGTTCATAAACCTGTACGGGCAGCGCGGAGAGGGAGCTTTGTTAAATTGATTTTACGTGTATTCGAGAGTTTTTCGTCGGCCGCCTCTACCCGGCTAACCTAACGACTACTTGGGATTTGTGAACATTGTTTTATTTCTCCAAGGTATGAGTGTATTTGTTCACTCATTCGTTTTATAGGACTCAAAGAGAATTAATTTCATTGATGGGTTTTTTTTTTTAAAAACGAGCAAGACGCTCTTCTGATACAGTGCCACCTAGGATTTAACAATTATGTATCACAATTATGCACCAACGCTTCATACTCAAGAGTCATAAGATGTTAAGACTCTTTTGCCCTGTAATTTCACTAGCTACAGTGCCCTCCTACCGAAGCACAGTAATTTTTGCACATCACTGGTCAGGCGGTAGAATAACTGATACTGTTGAGGTACCTACATAGGCGACCTCCTGCAAAAGAAATCTATCCCCGGTAGGGCCCATTTTTATCCTGAGCTATTCACAAAGCACGCTATGTGATTTAGGCTGTAAGCCTAATTTTGAGATCTATTGACACATCGGTTTTGTGGTGAACAAATGAAAACCTATTCGTCTAAAGCCTAAATGAGGATTTGTAACTCTTCGTCTTCGAGTTTGATACCTATACGAATAAATATTATGATGTTAATTTTTAATAAATCAGGGGTCAACGTTATTGTCTTTTACATGTCATGTTGAAGTAATAATCAACAGTAGCAACATGGGTTTATAAAGTTTGTCGAAAAGTTATTTAGGTTATTTAAGGGTTACTAAATTATTTACGTAGTAGTTGTACCTACCCACCTACCACAAACCTTTGACCGCGCAAACTTTTCGGTTGTTTACATCCATATAACAACTACCTAGGGAGACGAATAGTTTGGTATAACATGGGTATAATTTATTTATGAAATGTCTCTTTTGATTATTATAAAACAGAGCATGTACATTAAGTATATTAAATATTCTTGATGATTGAATTTGTAAAAGGTCAGAGCTTCAATTTTCAACGTATTATTAACATGGGATTACCGAGAGAAAATTTTGTTTATTTAGTTAGTAAAATCTTTAATCATTTAGTTCCTCCATGTGCAGTTCTAACAGAGAATAGAAATAACTTTTTATTGGATAGAAAGTTACAAGAAATATTTAAATTGTTATTAAAATATATACCTAGAGGAGAAGGTGCTAACATGTGATATTTTTTACATGACGTCTGAAAAATAAAAGTAGGGGGCCACGTTACCACCTTCTGCTCTAATACAACGCTTCTCGCTATTAGGGATAAGACCACAAATTGTAACATTTTCTCTAATGTGTAAGTTTTTATTTTATTTTACGTATTCAATTAACTGTTTTCTATTCTGTTCTACAACATACAATACCTAAGCATAAACAATTGGCAAAAAATAATTTATTGGCGCATTTGGTTGTAATTGCATAGAACAGTTTGTAACAGATAAGCAATATGTACAGATTATGATTTTATTAGGTACATCTTGATTAATACGAGTAGGACATATTGCTTTGTTTGTTATTTTAATTTAGAAATCAGATTTTAAAGGAAGCTCGTAGCTTAGCACAGAAATCACAAAAACGCTTAGCATTACAAAAGACAAGAGTTCTCAATAAGTAAACTTATTCTTTTCCAAATTATATTAAAACGAAAAATTGCCAATGGAAAAGCACAAGCGTTGAAGAAACCATTTTTATTTGTCACAAATGAAATTGAACTGGGGACTGGGGACTGGGGAGGGATTGGCGAACAACAGCTGTGTAAAATCTAAAATTCTCTCGATTACACTCACAGTTTTAGCCTGCTGGTCTATTTGAGAAAATAGTGATGATGTTTGAATAAAATTGAAATTCTATTAAATTCGTCTGTCACATATCAAATATATTTGTATTACGAAGGTACATTGTCTAATATATATTATAATTTAAAGGCTGACCCAACCAAAAAATAGTCACGTTATCTAATTTAGTTTTTTTCCTAAAAATAAGATTTATAGAACGCATTTAAGAACTTTTCATGTTATGGTTCATTAAAAAATATAACATCTAGTGCGACAAGTAAAAAATCAAAAAGATCTAAAAGTGTTATCCGTACATTTTAAATACTTTGTGTGTAACAAACAACATTTACAACAATTAAAATACTACTTTTCTTCCAATCTTTTCTTATAAAATAATTTCGTTAATGTTAAATACATATTATCTAATATAGTACCTACCTATATTATGTAACTAGCTCTCAGTTTACATCATAAAAATCCATTTTGTTCTAAAATTCAACCCAATCTTTTCAGTGGTTTGAGCTGTGCGTTAATACATCAGTCACACTTTCCTTTTCTATATTTAGAAGATGATGGACAAAACATAGTTCTGTCTAGATTAAACGTCGATTTGTGACGTAAAGGCTTGAAGAAGAGGTCGCCGCTAATCTAGTTTGGTCGACAGGTCGCTAGAGGCGAGGCTGAGGGCGGTCGAGGGCCAGCGCAAATAGCCTCACATTTCTTCTCACAAGCCACTCCGCTCGACAGTCGATATCGACCGACCTACCTTTATGAGACACCCTCTGAGCCAATGTTAACATAACATAACACCTACATTCAACTTTCATGAGGGCATGTTGTTATGGAAAAAGATACACCTATACATTATGAACAAACATGGTTGTAAGTTTTGAAAAAAATAAGAAAGAAATCACAAGATCTTTTTTCAATTATACCGTATTGCGAATTCGTGGCGTGGTCTGTAAATTATAATTTATTATTCAATCACTAATAATTCATATTTTCTTGGAAATAGCTACGTTTACAAGATCTTAAAAAAAATGTGCGCAATTTTTAGGGTTCCGTAGTCAACAAGGAACCCTTATAGTTTCGCTTTGTCCGTCCGTCCGTCCGTCCGTCTGTCTGTCCGCGGCATTGCGGAGAAACTATAAGTCCTAGAAAAGTGTAATTTTGTATACAGGTAAGTAATAATAAGGGTAAGAGAACGGTGACAAAAAATAATTTTTAATTAATTAATTTAGGCTACCTCCCGTACACGTAAGATGGGGATGATTTTTTTTTTCTGGCTGATACCATCGTGTGGGGTATCGTTGAATAGGTATTTTAAAATGAAGGACGGTTTGCTAAGAAAATTTTTCGATTTCATGTTCTGTTTGAAAGATATTCAAGTTTTAAAAAAAAAATTGAGCGCCCCCCCCCTCTAAAATCTGAACTACTAGCTTTAAAATTCTGAAAAAAATCAGAGGTATGCTTTCAACCATGAACTTTCCAGGAAAACTATAGCGGTTAAGATAAAATTATTAGTTTCGGTAAAATCAGCAAAATAAGAATACCTAAAGCTAACCTAGCCTATAGTTTATTAATGCATAACTAGATGGCGCTAGTAGTAAAATTAGATCGCGCAAGCGAATTGTTCATGGTTGTATTGTTTACGAGTTATAGCTATCACAAATAAATCACCATATTACAGTGTTACTTAGCTCATAATTTCTAACTTAAGTTTTTTTATTATAATTTGATATAGCATGGTCAAGGCTACTTGTGTGAATGATCCGGATATATTTTTTTTAATTTGCGGAGAATATTATGCTCAAAGAATTCCGTTTGAATGTGACAACGTTCATAATTTAGGCTTACAAAAATTACTTTGGATACTCCCTGGAAATTAACGACAAGCCTTGGATTCCCCAAAAGTTATGCAAAACGTGTGTTGAGTATCTACGTTTGTGGACAAATTAGAAAATAAATAGATTTTGGTACGAAACCGCTATAATGTGGAAAGGACTCGAGAACCATCACGATGACTTATTTTTGCTTAGTGTAAACATAAAACTATTGTTATGATTTTATTAAAAATTAAGTATGCGGAACATAACTGGCTCATAATGTGTTCATTTAAAAATGGTTTACTTTGTTTTAGGCCAATGGTGGTTATATTTTTTTTTTGTAAAGTAAGAATTATTTGGACTTTTCTCAACACGTCCAAAAACTAATGCGTCACTTTCAAAGGCTCGAATGTGACATAACCATCAAGTTACACTCTCTCCACGACCACCTAGACTATATTCATGACAATCTTGGGGTACTAAGTGAAGAATTGGGCAAGCAATTCCACCCGAACTTTTGTTCGATGAAGTAACGCTATCTAGGCTTCTGGAACGCACATATGATGGCTGAATATTGTTAGAGCATTTAGAATAGCCCTTAGAATAAGAATAGCATTTAGAATAGCTCTGCCTTCAGTTTCAGCAAGAAAATCAAATAACATAAAGAGTTTTTCAACTTAAACTTAAATTAATTAGGATCATCTCTACATTGACCACCCACAAGGTGGACAGACGACCTTATAAAGGTCGCCGGAAGACGCTGGATGCAGGTCGCTTCCAACCGGTACATATGGAAGTCCAAAGGGGAGGCCTATGTTCAGCAGTGGACGTCTTACGGCTGAGATGATGATGATGATGATCTCTACATTTATAGCGTTTTATTACGAAAACAACATAATATGTGTCATATCTTTTTAACTAGAGCTGGTACAGAAATTTCAGTCACAAATTTGAAATCGTCGTCAAAAATCATCCAAAATGCTGTTGTGCAGTGTATTCAATCTACTAGAACTACGGAACCCTACATTGTGCGTGGCCCGACTCGCGCTTGGCCTATTTATTGCAAATTACCTTGACATCCAATTTCCAAATGTCTACAATCTACCCAAATAATACTGTTTATAAAAAAAGAAAGAATGATACAATTTCAAGGGACCTAAAACAAAAGGAATTTGAGGCGTGAAATAAAATATATGATGTATACGTAGATGTGGAAATGACACATATAAATGGTTCTGAAGTTATAAGATTTGATTAATGGCGCTTCATTCGAACAAGCTATTCTGAGAAATTCTATGTTAAAGGAATTCAATGTAAGGGATATTTCTTCACTAATTAGGAGTAGGTACGAATTCAAAGCATTTTTCTGGTTTTGATTGGGGAAAAATATATAACCAATCAATTAATTAATGTTTAATTATAATGCCTTAATTACTAAATTAATGAATAAATACACGTTATTGGCTAATTTGTATTTAGAATATAGAAGTAGATTGTTTGGGAGCGACATAGATGCAGGAATAGTCAAATCAGTAGGTAGTGTTTCATTAATTTGAACCGTTCTGAGAATACACTAGCATATTATTATTGTACACAAGAGCAAATCGACACACGAGTACCTCTACCTGATTTAGATTGTAGATAGAGTAGTGATTTTGACTTTTGTTATTTCAATGAAGCACTAATCTGGCTGAGTACTGATAGTTAACACAAAGCTAAGCATCAGTAATGAGGAATACGAGCTAATCTCCATCTAGCAGTGCACATGCGAGATGATATCCACACATCATTTATAACCGCAGCCGCCCCGAATGGAACGCATATATCCGCAGAGATAAGCTAACGACAAGGAGTAACCAATTTGGATGTTGCGGGACGGTTAAAGCCGCTCAGATTTAGCGAGCTGGTGTCCATTAAGAGGCGGCGACAGTTAAACTTAAACCGAGGAGACGCTTTGAATTTTCATCAGTATTTGCTATGCAAATGCTCCATAAAATCCTCGTAGATTTTAAAGATTGTATTTGTTCATTTTACTGACAGTCATTTGAGTTTCAAATCTAATTCACTTTAACTACTATGGTCGAATCTGCAAGTAAAATATTCGAGATCAAAGAATAAATTGCATAATTTATTTTATGTAGTTTGTGGAATATTCCGGGCTGGACGGTTTACTGGTACCCGATACCGGAGGTATATCGAGTTGGAGTGAGATACGCCGCAGGGCAGACGCCTGGCTCGATTAACCGCAATATCACTCGATGGTAAAGCAGATTAGTCTGAAAATTCCCTGCAGCGTTTAATCGATGTGGAGTTGATCAGAAAAGCGTGTCGAGCGGCTGGAAGACGGGCGTGCACCCATTAAAGCTCTGCGGCGGACGGCTGCTTCGTGATTGATGACGCCAATTCGCCACTTGTCCGGCCCCGGACGCTCCGGTCCCGTACAGTTCTGCCATCGTTACACGACTTGGCACGCTCTATTCCATTTAATTGGACATTTTTTCTCTTCTCTAACTTCTAGCGAAAATTGCAATTCAGATATAACTAAAACCGCTAAGCTCTTTTTCCTGACACCCTATCGTACCGTAACCGATATTTAACCGGAAAGTATAATGAGTGCTCAGTGAATTTTAATTTAAGAGACCCTTCGCGCTTCTAATGTTTTACTCATTAATATAATTGATTACACAATGTTGTTGGTTTCTAATGAAACCGAAGCTTTGCCCCGCGTCGAGAGGCGGCAACTGCCGGGCGGAGCCTCCGTATTTGTCAATTAACAGCTACAAGACATAATTTACTGAAACATAAATTAATTAACACTCTGTAAGCACCTGTGCGAGCTACACGGCTAAAGTAATTCAACTTTGCACATTTGGGAGACTTAGAAACTTCACTAAGTATATCGGGACGACAATTAGACCTGCGTTGAACACCCCTTGGCCTATTACTGAATAATGTTAACGAGCTCCTAATTAATCATTATGATGCACGAAATTCAACTTTTACCTAATGAGACTAATTATGAAACTTTGTGCGTTAACGCAGGACAGAATTTGCACTAATCACATTAAAATTTTACCTTTATATATTGGGTTTAATATCTATTAACTTTTTATTATTTTGCAGAGTTTTGTCAGGGAATTTTTCAATATTTGTGGGAGGGTAAAAATCTGTAGCTTATAACACGATCGATCACTAGCAAAATTGCATGCGAAGATAAGCGACAAGGAGCTAAATCCAGCTTAAAAAGATCCGTCAAACGCTGACATCTTCCCCGTGGTTTTTAAAGAAAATACAATTTTAGCGCAACTCTATTTTTGATTAGACATTATATCAGATTTCCAATAAGAGCTTCTGCTCGTTAAGACTTTAAAATTGCCTATTACAGTAATGGACTTGTCTACAAACTTGATAGGTTATAAAAACGTCCATAAACTTATGTATTTAATGGTAGCATTTCTGCGAAAAAGAATTGAGATGAAATGAAATTGATGCTGTTTTTCTTCTTGGAATTTGACTTTATCGATGACAAATGAAGTGCTTGTAATGTTAATATTTAATATTACTATTTTTATGAAAATAGAGTTGCATTTTACTAATTTCATATTTTATTTTTAAAGTTGTTAGTTGTTTCTTTACGTTTGAGAGCTACAAAGTTGGTAAATAAATGTTCATTCGCTTTTCTACTTATTTATAAATGAAATAGCGGTGCTCAGCAGTTATGTCTGCTAAAAAAGTAGCCTATGTGTTATACTGGGATGAAAACTACTTGTATACCTACTTCATTTTAGTTACATAGTTTCAGCCGTTTAGGTGTGAAAAGGTTATATAATATAACACATTCGTTAGGCACATCCGTTATTTCGCATTTGCAAATACATTTTTATATTTTTCTGAACTGAAATAAGAATAAAGACTGTTAATATCGTTCCCATAATAGTCATTAAGAAAATTTTGTTAAGCTTACACGTGCAATATCAAAATGGTTTAACCCTGCTGAGTTCACCTTATAAATATGTTTTAAACCAAACAAATTGTTTCTTTAGCGAGGCAAAATGGCGAACACAAGGCGAGATCTTTGTAATTTTATTAATACACCGTCCGTTTTGAGTCCGTAAAAGTTGTAAAGCTGGGGAAGGTCTAGTTTGTTTCGGATATCCTAGCTGTTGTTTAATTTACCATTAATTTGTGGAGATGGAGTGCAAACTCGAACCGTTTCCTTTGTGAGTTTCCACGTGGCTTCCTCTAGTACTCGTACTGTGCTGTTTTAATACTTTTTGCTTAAAGTAGAACTATTCAAAGTAATGTTACTATATTTTGTGGTTTAACATTCCATGTTTACCAAAGGAATTATTCCCAGTCAAAAAAGTATTCCGTGTGTGGTCCCAGGGATTAAACTGGTTGCTACTGACTACTAACGGACTTAAACTAAAGGATTTAAAATTGTAGGCAGGGTAAGTAGATGGGTGGATGCCCAAGTAAGCATCAGATTATTTTATCCTTCAACATAATAATATTATTACGAGTATATATCTCTTGATTTTTTTATTGTTTTATTTAGACTTCAGATTGGCTTGTAATTTTTTTATTACCAATATGTAAAGTGAAACTTACCTAAGCCAACAACTCTACCACATTGTGTCGCAAATATGAAACTGAAACAAAGAAAATGAGGAATGAGAAATTAACATTACGCGCGAATATTCGCGCGCATCTAACATGTGAAGTTCTTTGTTTTACTAGAATATAGCTAAATCTATATGGGGCTAAAATTCTTCTTTGCGGTTAAAATCACAAGGCGCAGCTAGTTACAAATAAACCATAAAAGAACCATTCATTCTGCTTTATCACGCTCGCCAATTACACTGATGTCGCCGGCACAGCTTCATTTATGGGGACGTTTACATAAAGTTTTATTGAAATATTTTATTAGAGGTCATGCGAGGGTGGCATGGCTGCAACAAAATACGGCTACAAAGCTTCTGCATGTCACGCGAGTGATTGATGGGCAATCTGGCTCAGTACCCTCGCTCCCTTTGTGGGTCGCTTGCGCAACCGGTCTGCCTATAAATGTCAACTCGTGTCACCTACTGACGCTCAACCTCGGCCTGTATGTGACTAAATGTTTCTAACGATCACTGCATACGCTCACAGAATATCTCTCTCAGAAGGATTGTGTCGCTCAATAAAATCCTAGACGTGCTTTTTCGTTCTTTCTCCTTTACTTCGTTACTGTTACTGCGGTCTCAATCAACGGTAACGTGTTACGTGACCCGCGAGTAATAGGAAATAGATTTTATTTTAGTTGTTAAAGCAAAGGTACTATGCAATATTTGAAAATTCCAGTAGTATTCTTATAGTGCCAAAATAAAGGCTGAAAATCCACTTAATCGAGTCGTGAACATTTGGATCATTTGGATAGGATATAAGTAGTTAATGAGATTTCCAAGAGTTCCCTTGTCTATACTTTATATATTAGGTTGTTGAGGAAAACACGGCCTTTGTCCGATGAAAGCAACATTTATCTAATTGCTGCGAAAATCAGTATTTATAGCTGTATTAATGGAGGAAGTAAACGAGTTCGAGGCGCCGAGGTCCGCTGCCATTCTGAAAGCTGAAACTAAACGGTGATATTTGAAATTGAGGCCACGTTTCGACTAAACTAGCCCCTATTATGGCACTTGTTTTGCTTACCGCATGCATGGGGATGACATATCGGGCGCCTAAAGTCTGTATTTAGCGCCAACCATATCGATCTCTCGTACTAGGACTATCGAAGTATAGAACTTAGGAAATTTTTAAAGTTATTATTAATATTTACATTATGTAAGTACATGAAAATAACAACAATGTTTTATACCACATAAAAAATATGATAACTTATTTTAATAATAGTCTGCAAAATGATTTATTCGAATAATAACTACCATTTGACTTATTCAAATGTTGACTTAACTTTTTAAATAAAATATAATATTGCAATATCCAGGCATAGGGAAAATATACGAACACGTAAAGTTGAAACTTTACAGAGGTATTTATAATACCAGCAAACGAATAGTGCGTAGTGAAAACAAACGCTGTACCCGACTTTATATTAAATTGCGGACGTCAGGCTAGGTCTGTTAAACAAACATTTCCCATCTGCCGGCTTCCCTTCATTCTATTCCTTTTTAATGAATTTTAATTAATTAAAATAATATTTCCTTTAATATTTTTTTATATTGAGTGACCAATTGTTTCTTTTTGTTTCAGATCAGTCCAATGATTGATTCCGCAGGGTATTCGGTTAACACAACAGAATCATGATTTGGGTAAGTCAATTTTCAGGAATGTTCACGCGATTGAAAGGATTTTATGCTCCATAATATTACCCATGGGTTCCATATAATTAATAACCATAGTTTTAATCCGTATATACAATTTGTTTTTCTAATTGTATGTCAATAGGTACCTTTTACTACTAATTTATTATATCCTAGATAATGTAAAATATTTTGAAATAAATATACCCAAACTTGATATTTGTGATGAATAAGATTCCGAAAAGCCCAGGAGAAATTATTCGGTGGCTATTAATGAAAAACAGTTATGATAACAGTGGGCGCGCGTACGCGAGAAGCGCACATCAGTGCGGGGATGATCGGGCGCGGCTTGAGGCGGGTCGCGGCGTGGGGCGCGTGATGCTGGCCGGCGCGCGAGCAGGCGGCGCGTCGCCCGCGCCCGCGCCCTCCTGATGCTGCTGCTGGCTTGCCTCGTCTGCTGCGCGGCCGCGCTCTCGCCGCACAAGTACAGCACTCGAGTCGTCCGCACCAAGTACGGCCCGCTGCGAGGCATCGTCGTCCACTCGCATCCGCAGGTCGAGGCCTACCTCGGCGTGCCTTACGCGACGCCACCGTTAGGTAGTCTTAGGTAAATTGTTGTTTTGCTTGCTCATTTCAAAAACATATTATTACGTGGTTTTACATAACATTAATAATCTAATTTTGCGAGCAAATATCTATGCTGAATTCGATTCGTTTATTTCGACGAAAGTTCTATAAAATATTAAATTAAATAGGTAATCAATTAAAATACAAATCACTCGTATGCCTGAGTCTGATGTTAAGAAATACATCTCTACATTTTGTATTTTATCAGTAAGCTCAGGAGCTACCACTGAAAATAAATATTGCATTCGAGTGCCTTCTGTACCTTATAGGTATGTACATTGTACATGTACTCGTACCATTGTCAATTGACCAGCAACAAAGAATTCAATACATCATCGCAACACGTAGATACATGCCACCGGTAACACCGTCCCAGTGGCGCACGACCCGCCTGGCAGACGCGGCGGGGCCGGCGTGCCCACAAGCTCCGCCGGCCGCCACGCCTCGGGACGACGCACTACTCATGCATCCGCGCGCCCGCATCAGGCAACTCGAGCGGTTGCTGCCCGTGCTCGCCAACCAGAGCGAGGACTGTCTATACGTCAACCTTTACGTGCCTGTTACTGGTGAGTTTGCTAACTTAATATAATGTATTGTTGGCTCTACGCCTCGGGATGAAGACGCACTACTCATGCATCCACGCGCTCGCATGCGTCAGCTCGAGCGATTGCTGCCTGTGCACGCCAACCAGAGCGAGGACTGCCTCTATGTCAACCTTTACGTGCCCGTTACTGGTGAGTTGAGTTACATGGTCTATGCGCTACGCCTCAAGACGATGCATTACTGATGCATCCACGCGCCCGCATCAGGCAACTAGAGCGGCTACTGCCTGACCCAGAGTGAGGATTGTCTATACGTCAACTTTTACGTACCTGTTACTGGTGAGTTGAGTCACATAGTCTATGCTACGCCTCGAGACGACGCGCATCTCATGCATCCAGGAGCTCAAGCGGTGTGGCCTGTGCTCGCCGACCAGAGCGAGTAATTCCTGTGTATTAAATGCCTGTTACTGGTAAGTATATTTACAAAGTCTATACCTACACTACGCCTTGAGACGATGCGCTTCTCATACATCCGACAGGTCAAGCAGTAACTGTTAGTGTGCATGCAAATCTGAGCGAGGATACTGTCTATGTCAACCTTTACGTGCCTGTTACTTTTGAGTTGATAACATCTTAATAATATTAAACTATACTCAAGTTACTAATCGATGTACTCGACGAAGTTTTGAACAATTACGATGTCCTACATCGATGCTCAAGTTTAGAGGTCGTGACGCTGCCCTGATAACATTGTCCTTATGGTTGTTAGCTTGTTAATAATTTACTGTATCAAATTGTACTAACATTTTTGTATGTGCAAGCTTGTAAGATTACTCACCGAATAAATAGGATAGTATTATTTTCTTCATTATGTCGTACAACCACTAAAAAAAAATGTTAAAATGTTATTTGGAGTATCTTCGAAGTATTGGTTACATAAACAATTTCAACGTTTTGAAGAACAGAAAGTATTGTATGTTCTAGATGGTATTATGATAGGAATTTAGTTTTTAAGATATTTTATTGTATAGAACTTAAATAAACTTTGTAGAGAACAAAAAATAAAATAATATTTGTGAGTTGAAAAAAGTTTACAACTAACTGAACTGCATCTATACAAACAAGGAGAGAGAAAGAGAATGCTCAAATAACCTCACGTTCACAGAGTAAGGTTTATATGGCTCTATTATTATTGACTAGACTTTAGGTGCAATTATGTGAAATTGGTATTTCGTCGCTCCATTTCATGCAAGACGCGTAGTGTGGATGAAATTTAAAATTGCGTTTGCTTTGTACTGCTTTTAATGTTACGAAACCGAGCCACCCCGCGTGCGATGCCAATTTAATAATCATTTTAAAAGGCATCGTGGCAATATTTTCCATTCATTCTTCATACGTGTTTTTAAGCCACCATATTTTGTTTTTATTTGATGCAAACTTTAAAAGTATCCGATGTTTATGAACCTTCAAATTACAACATTAGCTCCTCTGTTAGAAAAATTTTATGCTACAACTATTTTGTGCCAAATTTCAACTCTAACCGCTCAGCTCAGGTTTAAGCTGTGCGTTAGATCAGTTATTCAGTCACGCTTTTACTTTTATGTGTACAGATTAAGGTTATTAAAGTTTTTAATCATTTTTCAGTTGAAACATTTTTGAAATCGCAACTTCCAGCTTGTGTATCCACGGCAGTTTGCATAAATGCGCCCATAATGCGTTTTAACATTATCCCGTTAACCCGAGCTTCTTTCTGCATGATTAAAATTGCTATAGATGGCCCCACTTACAATGACACTGACATTAATACAATGAAACTCCTGTTGCGGGGACGGCGGGCGGCCGCCGCTTGCCGACTCGTTAATCCTAGCAAGCGGTTATTTCATGATTTATGCACGTTAATTTGCAAACCGGCATATACCGGAATGGCTGCCTTTTTAAATATTCTTTGCTCATACTTGCGGTGGAATTTTATGGTTTTATACTCATTCTTGGTTTGCTGCCAGTTTATTTTCAGCTCGTACCATTTAATTTTGAAATAGCTGAACATTTCACTTCACAAATAGTGCAAGGAGTAAAGGATTTTGGTGACATTTAGCGATACCATTTAAAAAAATTACGTGAGCATTGTTCATTTTATTGTTGACTAAACGTGTGAAGTTATTTCGCTTTGTTATTAAACTACTGCGAACGAGTAAATCGACTCAATTCCTAATTAACCTAACATAAACTTTGGAGTAAATTTGGTTGCTCGCAAGTCCTTTATTATGTAAGATTTTGGTGACATTTAGGTATTTCTGTAACAACATAACACGAACTTGTCTCGTTCATGACGTCAAGCGCTGAAACTTATAATAACTAGGTATTAAGAAGGTGTACTTATGTATTGGGCTGGGTAGAAGTTTCTTCGTTACAAATCAACCTACGCATTGAGTTATTTTTAGAATAAGCACGTGTGTAAATAAAACCTACGCTACGATGACATAATCAATCAAAACGGGAATATTGTTATCGTAATAATGAACTTTTATTTTTAGCAAGCGTTTACAGTATAAGCATATTATACATATTTATTGCTATACCATTTTCAAATTACAGCGGGCAATCAAAGAAAATAATGTGGATTTACGAATTTGTTCGGTATTTAATTACAGTCAATATTTTATTTGACTTGTTATAATACTTGCTGTGCCTTGCGACTAACTGAAAGTAGCCTATGTGTTATATTTGGTAGGTACCTACATTTTCTTAATTCAGCTTCAGCTCAATTGGCTAAGGCCTTTTTATATAAAATGGTTACAAACACAGATCTTTTTATGTATTTATTATAGTACAAACGACTACCCCATCACACATGATATACATATTTAAACTTTGCTCTTGAATAACTCTATCAATAGCTTAAAACTGCTTTAAAATTTGTTGAGTAGTTTTAAGCGAACTGATATCGAAAGCGACTTCATTTTATACTTTGTAAAGATTAAAAGATTGTTTTTGGTCATGTAACCCACGATATAATCTTTTAGATTGACATTTTATTTGACCTGTAACATACATCACTACACAGTATAAAATAAAGTTGCTTCCCTTGTCTATCAGATTCTTCTGATATGTGGTCAGTCCCTATGTATGCTTATATCTTGAAAACTTTTTTGAGAGAGTGATTCAAGAGAAAGGTTTGTGTGTATATCTCACACGTGTAAAGCCAGAAGCAAGAATAATACACGCATAATATAGTAGAGAAACACTAATAATGTTACGCGAAACAAAGTTCGCGCGGGTTCACTAGTAATAGACATAATATTATAAGACAAGCAAATATCAAAATATTAATAAGAAGCAAAGAAAGGAAGACGCGAAGGGTGCTGAAGCCTCAATTCCGTAGTGCATTGCAGTGCATAGTGCCTCCTGCAAGCAGTGCGGAAGTGAGGCGGAGGTGCCCTCTATCTACCATTCAAGAGACTACCCGACGCGACGACGTGGCCATTGAAATTCAAGACGAAGCAAAGAAAAAGAAAATATTTTGTAGCTTTTTTAGCATGTCTTGTAATAACTTTTATGTTCTTGTTGACGATTTCTACTGTTGTAGTTTTATGAATATTCTTGATGAAGAAAAAGTAGTATGAATGTTTTTTGCAATAGACCAGCCTCATTCGCGCAAATGTTCGCGGTAAAAATGTGAAATGTACCTACTTTGTGTGTCATTGAATTTTAAGCTTTTGTGCGAATATTAGCGGCAAATGGAGACACGGCCTTAGGCCGTGCTTACTTATAAGCACTCTTTAAAAGATACACATACAACCCACCTATTAACATAATAGGTATTATTTGTAATAACGCTTTATTAAATTTTTTAAAGAAATTTAACCATTATAAGTCTTCGTAGACTTTACGTAGACTGTCTACGAATAGTATCCGTAGATTCTACGAAGACAGAAAATTTTGAAAATAAGTATTTACAAAGACATAAAATTATTAAAATAATCATATTGCAACTGTCAGCCAAAATCTGCTCGATGTTTATAAGAACTAACTCCAATGTAGTACATTTGAATATATAAAGGAAGCGTGGCTAATCTGGCTGATCTATCAACGAACAGAACCGTAAAACTGTTACAAACTATATAGTCTCAAATTCCTGTCACATGAGACAAATGCCTTTGTTATAATCAGTTTAATGTTCAGGAGGCGAAGGCGAAGGCGGTAGCGGCGGGCTGCCGTGTCTAGTGTTCGTACACGGCGAGTCGTACGAGTGGAGTTCCGGGAACGCGTACGACGGGACCACCCTGGCGGCGCACGGGAACATCCTTGTAGTTACTATCAACTTTAGGCTAGGTGTATTGGGTAAGAACATTATATCGTCATCATCATCTCAGCCATAGGACGTCCACTGCTGAACATAGCCGTATATACTGACCGTACCGTATATACTGCGTTGCAAGCGGGTATTAGCCGACGCGACTCTGTGACGCGGTCGGCTAATACCCGCTTGCAACGCAGAAGGTTGCGGGTTCGATTCCCGCTCACTATCAGGCGGGCCGTCTGCTTGTGTGTGTATGTCTAACCTTTTTTTTTTATCTAGAGTACATTAATTAGCTACACTCTAGTTACAATATGATCTAGCCTTAACATAGGCAAATAAGTATTTTACATCTAACTTAAACTGCTATGTCTAACATAAAAAAATGTTGTGTGTAGAAAAATGTGTCTCTAGTAATAATCTTAAGATTATATTTTTTAAATCATATTTGCTTGTGGTCAATGTTGAACTGATACAGCCTCTAGAAATAATAGCATTCTCCGATCGCCATTGTGAACTTACTTTCATTTGTGCCAGTCCTTAGGGAGAATTATTCATTGTTCATCGTAACAATAAAAAGAAAATTACACCAGCCGTAAAAATAAATAAATTCAAAGACAAAATCTGGCACATTTTCCTCAATATAAAATGTTTTTGTTGCGGTATTGATTGGTGTCGACGCAGACTTCCGAGTGCTAGCAACTTGTTCAAGTAGTCGAGTATTATCAAACTTTGAGAACCTAAGTTGATCAGTAACCGCTACTTTAGAAAGTGTGATCAGAGTAAATGCAGTTTAAATCGATTTAAAATCATTTATTTTTGATGCGAATGTCTATCTTGTTTGCTATCTTAGAACTTTTTAAACCCCGCCGCACATGCCCACACTCGCACTCGTTCACGACACTGCGCCAATGTCGCATTGGCATTGGTAGACACGTGTGTGTCCGCAATTGCTTTCACGAGTCGTACATCAGTCAGTGTCTCTCTACCTACCATTCGTTCGTAGACGAAAACGAAGCAAGATGGACGCGATTGATATAAGTTCAGAATCCGACAGTGATAAAGAAAAAAAAAAAAAAAGGTAGCACTCCGGGAGTGCCGGCAGAAGTGAAAACTTCAATATTAACGTTGTGTTTAATTATAAGTATAAAAATACTATCATTTATGAGGTAGAATACAATGTTTATTTATTGCGCTATCGTACACAAATATGACAATTTATATGTTGTTATTTATAATATTATATCGTTATTTATATATAACATTAAATTTTATCTCTCAGAAAAATCAACTTCCATCCATAATTTCGACGACTTTTACACCATCGTTATTATCAGAATCATCATCGCAAATTTTTACAACTGATACAATAATTGGTTTATGATAACTGAAGTAAGAAACAAACAGTTTTGATTCGAACCTATTTAAATGTCTAATAAAAAAAAAATATAAATATAAAATATTAAAAAAAAATATCGGGCGCGCGCTTGTCTAAGCCCCCTGTGCCGCCTAAACAAAGCAGCACACTCAGGCACGGTAGAAAAGGTGGGAGATACTAGTTCCTCTCCCTTCCCCTCGATCTTACGCTTTTTCGATCAGCATCACGTGACCCTGACGCGAGTTTGAAAGTTTTTACCCATACAAAAAAGTGCTCAGCGCCGCTAAAGAAGTTTTCACTTCAAAAAAAATTATTGTTAATAAGGAAATTATCTGAAAAAAAATTATGGATTCGTTTCCAAATAGAATCCTTTAATTTTGTATTCATATAATCTTGGTGGTTTATGTCGTATAAACATTTTTCGCTTCGAACAGCTTCAATAAGTTCCTCCACTTTACACTAGTACTTGAACACTCGCGACATTGCCACTCGAAACAAATGTCTCGTCACCTAGCCGACACGCGCGTGCACGCTCATGTACGACTCATGTACGTGCCTGCGTCGACGCGTGAGAGCAAATGCGGAGTTTGGTACTGCGCCATACGTTTTAAATACAGCCACTCGCACGCGGCTCGTGACGGCCAATGCGAGTGAGAGCATCTGCGGCGGGGCTTAAGGTGGTACTCATTCTCGGTTCTTTTGTTAAAATTATTTTTTCATCCTCACATTAATGACATGGAAGAAATTTTAAAAAGGACTAGCTCCACTTGCAACTCATGGTCTCAAAAAAGCAGTCTTAAATTCTCCAACAATACGATACATAAAAATCATTTTTTGATTGAGAATTTGAGTTATACAAGCGCACAAAGTGGAGCGTGGATTTAATAAAATCAGATAGGAAATTGGTAAAACTCATCCAAATAGGATTAAAATAATGCTTCCTATATTTCCTGTATTAGTTACACCTAATAAATATCCCAGTAATTCAACAAGTCCTCCTAAGTCTAGACAAATTGGCTCACTCTCGATACTCAATTAATCAACCTGTGGCTAGTTACGTCAAGTTAATACATTTCTGGGTACAGTAGTAGAAAAAATAGATTTATCTCGCTTTCTAGGCTAAGCTTGCTACCATCTACGGCCACTTCGTCGATTCATGCAAGATTGTGGTTAATGGCTAACCATAATGCTAACGCGCTGACGCTGTGAATAAAAATAGTTATTTGTTAGACAAGAGTGCAAAGTTGCTTTTTAACCGCGTGCTCAGTTTGTATGACCGAGCTAGCGAAGGATTCTAAAATTGAATCACGAGCGCAGCGAGTGATTTAAAAATTAGAATCCTGAGCGTTAAAAATCTTTGCACTCGAGTGTAACACATAATTTTTCATCCCCCCTCAGCGAGGAAATAACTCAATGGTAAAAGTTTTTTTTTTAATTTATTCTCACCATGGATGCGCGCAGTGTTGCCAGTGCCATATCTTCAAAAGTAACCAGTATTCAATTTAAATTTACGTGGGTATGCTTACTTACCTATTCTTTTTAGTGATTATTTCTTCATTTTCAGTTTATTATAGTAAGAAAAAATCTTTCTACTAACTAGATAAAGTTATAAAAAATTGGCTTATTTTATTTACTCTGCTAAATTAACTTAACTATTTTTACTATTACAGGGAAAATTCATCCATATTTAATTCATTAAAAATACTATTGCCTCGAAATGTAACTTATATCTAAACAAGTAACGTAAATAGTTTAAAAGAAACGTAAAATGTTACAAAAGTAACTTACTGGCAATGCTGATGGTGCGCACAAAGCAAATTAAAAAAAAAGTTCACCAAAAAGGTTCCGATTCCGAGATTTTAACAAATTTAAAAAAGTTGTATAATAAAATCGGCGCCATAGAGGGGGAAGTAAATAGGTTTAATGATTTTTATTGACTTACAAACTCGGTGCACACGATGTTCTAAATTCAAATATACTTTACCCTCTAGAGGATAAAATAGACTTTTCCAGTCAGATATTGAAGAGTAAAAATACACTTTCCGAGATAGTGGGATGAAAATAAGATTTAACTGATAAAATCACCTTAATTTGTATTTTTTACAAGTAAAATACAAATAGCCTGTTTACATGTACAACATAAAACAACTGCACTGTGTTTTTTATATTAATGGAAAAAAAATTAATAAATATAAGTTGGAGAAAATAAATGCCATATTGGTTAATTTACACTAATGACAATCACTATAAACTGATGAAAATAAAATGTTCTAAAATCCTAGAAACGTACAGAAAGAAGACGTATCTTAACTCTTTTGGCTGGATTTGGATTTGTGTCAAGAAAGTTTTTTGCACTGGTAGCAGTGTGAATTAAGCTAATTTACACTTTTGGTTAGGTGTCCTGGTATGGCTTCAGGTCGCCAGGCTTTTTTTTCATTTACCAAAGACAATAAGTAATTGAGGAAAAGGAGGAAAAATATAGGTTCATAGTTCACACACGAAATTGATCAGAGTGATTGCAAGCGTACACCGCAATAAGGCAGATAAAATGCCAAGCCAGAATAATTCTCCGAGTTCCACGGTATCGACAGCGAATCATTTTCAATCTTTGATCTGTCAGAAGCAAGCTTTTATTACCTGTACAAGTACTCCGCCCCAGCCATTGTTTGAAATATACCCGTATTACGATTGATTGAAATTATTGCGGCTCCCAAAAATATTCGGTTCTTCTTTATGATATAACTCGTGAGATTACGTCTATATTCAACCTTTTTTAGTTTATTTTTGGGTGGTCATACTAATATTAATCGAGTCTTTTAGCGTAATTATTTTTATGTTAGTCTCCAACGATATCTACACGTATAGAAATCTTTGTTAGTTTCATAAAATCATGTGTTTGCTCGTGACTACGGCGCATGTATATGTGGCTATTCGCTTACAGTGGCTATTCGCTTACCGGAAAGAAAGGTCGCATCATGCGTAATTGCTCTAGTTCGTCCTCGAGCAAAAGCGCTGACGCCGCGTAAAACCTTCGAACTGTCGCGACGCGCGCGCATAGAGACTGGGTCACCGAAATGACCTAGATAATAGTGTGTGCCACATGTCTGAACTGTAACTAAAGTGAAGCTATACCTGCTTCCACCACAAATATGGCTCAAAAACTAGGAGTCTCCTTAGTAACGGAATCAGAGCGTTTATTGTTTAAACAATATGAATCCGAGAAAGAGAAGCGACAAAAGCTGGAGGAAATAGTGCATATTCTCACCAGCAAATTAGAAGAGCTAAAGCGTGAGCTGCAAGATATGCGAGAACGGAGTAAACCCTCCAGCATATCTCCAAGAAAAGTGGTGGTTCCTCCACCAACTATGTATGAAACAGACGAGGAGGAACTCGCACGAGAAACTGAGTGGGTGCGCCAGAAAAGCCGGAAGAAACGTAAGCTCAATAAGTCACCATCCCCACTACCAACTGTCAATGAACAAATTAAACCAAAGGTGAAGAAATCACCTTTACCACCGCCTATAGTAGTCGAAAATATTATAAACTTCCAACAGTTTTTCGTCTTCTATCGGCGAGCGTTAGCAAAGAATCATTCATCATGAAAATAATGAATGGCGAAAATGCCAATAGCGAGGACTCGTACAGAGCCATTACTAAATTACTAGCTCAAAATAGTTGTATTTGGTATTCGTACGAGAACAAACAAGACAGGCCGATCAGAGTGATGGCTAAAAATCTACATTCCTCGTGCCTGTCCGATAGAATCATTGAAGATCTCATCCTCAAAGGATTTAAAATCTTAAATGCAACTAATAAATTAAGGTGGAAAAATAAAGAACCACTAAACATGTGGATTCTCTCATTTGAAAAAGAGGAAGACGTGCAGAAAATCTACGGATTAAAGTCCATTCTGGGCTGTAAAGTTGACATCCAACCGCTCAAATCATCAAAATTGATACCACAGTGTAAGCGGTGCCAATCATATGGTCACACGCAAAAATACTGCGCTAAGGAACCTCGGTGTGTAAAATGTACCGGAAAACATTTAACTAGAGACTGCGACAAACCGACAGATGCAAAACCAAAATGCATCCACTGTGGTGAATCTCATCCGGCAAATTACAGGGGATGCATCGTAGCCAAGGAGTTGCAAAATATTAAAAACAGACAAACAAAGAAAACAAATGTGTTGCAAGTTCTACAAACTTCAAATGCTGTAAATAGAACAATGCCAATTAATAAGGTTCACAATAATGTGACAACTAAAGTTTCCTACGCACAAATTGCTCAAGAAGCTCAAACAAAACTAATTGAGACAGAGAATAAAGATATAGAGCACAAATTAAATCAAATTTTGAATTTTATGACAACATTTGACGAAAGGCTAAAAAAGCTAGAATACGGCATTAATAGAAAGCCCTGACGATAAGTCTTACTTTCGTCATGCTTGTAATAGACAAATGTTAAAATCACCAAAGAATTGGCGTGCAATGCAAATTTTAAACTCTACATTATAAGCCTGATTTACTAGCAATCCCAATAAAATAATGTTGACGTAAAACTTTTAAAATAAATCTAACAAACAAAACATTTTAAGTGTAGTAAATAGTGAATAGTGGTGTAATTGCTGCATATGCATTTTGCATAAAGAACACATGAACAAAGTGTCTTCCCCAATATAGACAATAAGAAAAGTGTTAATGGACACATTCTTAGTTTTAGTCTATGTAGCAGTTTAAGTTAGATGTAAAATACTTATTAGCCTAAGTTTAGGCTAGATCGTATTGTAAATAGAGTGTAGCTAATTGATGTACTCTAGACAATAAAAAAAAAATGTAACTGTGTTGAAACGACGAGGTTGGTTTTATAATGATTTTGTGAAACTAACATAAACATAATTACTCGAAAAGAAATAAATATTAATAAAATTAACATGACTTTAAGTCGCGAAAGTTTAAAGTGTATGGTATACTCATATTCTTATTTCATTGACCTCTGTATTAAAGGTGTTGTAATTATAATTTAATAAGACTAGGGCAATTAAGATTATAATTGCTGAACCAATTGAATGGAGGTTTTGTATGTGGGAAGCAATCAAGCCCTAAGATATGTGATTTTTGTATATTTCAATCATTTTAATGTCAACTTTTACAAGTCGAAGTAAAAAAACCACTGAAAACATTTAATTTAGCTGTACTTATTCATTGTATTTAAGTATTATATCCGTTATCCTAACCACCATAATAACAAGCATTAAGTTGCTTAGTTTGGGGTTAGGTGGCGCTTTGTGTAAAACGTCCTGAAATGTTTATTTTATTTATTAAGTTTGTATGAACATCTGGGGGCACGGTAGTGCCCCCGCCAAGTCAAGCGCGAAGCAAACACTGCCGTACCATCCTTTACAGGAACCATTTCGCCGCATTTTCAGGCCCCTATTTGAGAACCTCTGGATAAGACCAGCAGGGCTATGATGCGCACGTCGACATAATGTCACGTGAAATTTGATTTAATGTGAATAATACTCTATGTGGCTGCCATAATGTCGAAAATTACACACCAGTGAGATCATTTTGACGTAGGAGTTTTAACGACAAAATCATTTCACTGGTGCGTAAATCTCGACTTTATGCCAGCCACATAGAGTATTATTCACATTAAATCAAATTTCACGCGACATTATGTCGACGTGCGCATCATAGCCCCGCAGAACACAGAAATTTTTGTCATCCAGTAAGCTATAATCCCACCAAAAACATTCTGTAAAAAACTAGCCAAGTCTCAATGAAGTTGCTTGTTTATCTCTAAAAAGTAATGAAATCTAGACAAAGTCGTGCCAAGTATAAGGTTCCATACTGCGATTTCTTTATTATTATAGTTAATGTTGTGTGACTTGGCCGTTGAAGGGTACACAAGGGTACAAAACCAGATGCTCCATGACACTTAGATCGCCTAAACATAAGTATTATTGAAATACGCAGCTTTATCAAGCCTACAATTGACTGGTTATCCAATCAACGTTTTCCAAGTGGAAATTTTCTATCGTGAATGGGTAGCGGACAGATTGGTGCAATAGTGTCATGGAGCACCTGGTATAATACCCTTGTGTACCCTTCAACGGCCAAGTCACACAACATTAACTATAATAATAAAGAAATCGCAGTATGGAACCTTATACTTGGCACGACTTTGTCTAGATTTCATTACTTTTTAGAGATAAACAAGCAACTTCATTGAGACTTGGCTAGTTTTTTACAGAATGTTTTTGGTGGGATTTCACTTATTTTTGTAGAAACGCTATATTATAAGGTTATCAGAAATACAAACCGTAAGCGCGTTTTAAAATACAGTCAGCGCCATCTAGATACGTGTGCGTTCACTCTTAGTCCAATGCATCATAATATTATACCGGGAAGTGGGCCTTATTAAACTTGCAAGATTTAATTACAGACAGACAGACCGACAGGTGAAAGTAAATAAAAGCTTGTAGTAAAGGCGGTATGTCGATCTCTTCTAATAGTTTGGTTGGGCTCTTATTTTAGTTGGCCACGCTAGATATCGCCTGATCATAACTGACGATTTACGACACATATACACACTCACATATACATATACTATGCCTTAAATATATTTTGAATTAATAAGTTGGATATTACACAATTTTAACCATTGACTGCAAATGTAACTTTGTAATCCTATACATTTATATGAGATTACAAAGTTATTTATGCAGATGAATTATCTCGAAAACGAGACCGAAATTGCATGTTTTTTTAGTTTTCCTATGGCTTATACAATAAATTCTAAGTATGTACCAAATTTCAGCTCTCTGAGTTTATGGGAAGTACTAGTTCTATTTTGATGATCATGAGTGAGTGAGTGTCGAAAATGCGAAACTTTGCTTTCGCTTAACTTCGGAACTTAATGACCTACAGACTTGAAATTTTGGATTTTAAGTATGTAATTACAGCTTACTGGATGATGAAAATTTCTGTGTTCTGGTCTTATCCAGAGGTTCTCAAATAGGGGCCTGAAAATGCGACGAAATGGTTCCTGTAAAGATGGTACGGCAGTGCTTGCTTCGCGCTCGACTTGGCGGGGGCACTACCGTGCCCCCAGATAACATACTTAAAATCCAAAATTTCAAGTCTGTAGGTCATTTTGTTCCGAAGTTAAGCGAAAGCAAAGTTTCGCATTTATGACACTCACTCACTCACTCATGATCATCAAAATAGAACTAGTACTTCCCATAAACTCAGAGAGCTGAAATTTGGTACATAGTTATAATTTATTGTATAAACCATAGAAAAATTAAAAAAACATGCAATTTCGGTCTCGTTTTCGAGATAATTAATCTGCATAAATAACTTTGTAATCTCATATAAATGTATAGGATTACAAAGTTACATTTGCAGTCAATGGTTAA
The DNA here is from genome assembly GCA_947507615.1 of Hemithea aestivaria. Lineage (NCBI taxonomy): Eukaryota > Metazoa > Arthropoda > Insecta > Lepidoptera > Geometridae > Hemithea > Hemithea aestivaria. The sequence goes on along the minus strand of OX382327.1, from coordinate 10,895,269 downwards.
AATTGTGTAATATCCAACTTATTAATTAAAAATATATATAAAGCCATAGTATATGTATATGTGTGTGTGTATATGTGTCGTTAATTGTCAGTTATGATCAGGCGATATCTAGCGTGGTCTAAGGCTAACCTATAACGAATCTATCACAAGAGCCCAACTAAACTATTAGAAGAGATCGACATACCGCCTTTATTACAAGCTTTTATTTACTTTCACCTGTCTGTCTATCTGTCTGTCGGTCTGTCTGTCTGTCGGTCTGTCTGTCTGTGATTAAATCTTGCAAGTTTAATTAGGCCCACTTCCCGGTATAATATTATGATGCATTGGACTAAGAGTGAACGCACACGTATCTAGATGGCGGTGACTGTATTTTAAAACGCGCTTACGGTTTGTATTTCTGATAACCTTATAATATAGCGTTTCTACAAAAATAAGTGAAATCCCACCAAAAACATTCTGTAAAAAACTAGCCGTCTCGATGGAGCTGCTTGTTTATCTCTAAAAAGTAATGAAATCTAGACAACGTCGTGCCAAGTATAAGGTTCCTTAGTGCGATTTCTTTATTATTATAGTTAATGTTGTGTGACTTGGCCGTTGAAGGGTACACAAGGGTATTATACCAGGTGCTTCATGACACTATTGCACCAATCTGTCCGCTACCCATTCACGATAGAAAATATCCACTTGGAAAACGTTGATTTAATAACCAGTCAATTGTAGGCTTGATATAGCTGCGTATTTCAATAATACTTATGTTTAGGCGATTCAAGTGTCATGGAGCATCTGGTTTTGTACCCTTGTGTACCCTTCAACGGCTAAGTCACACAACATTAACTATAATAATAAAGAAATCGCAGTAAGGAACCTTATACTTGGCACGACTTTGTCTAGATTTCATTACTTTTTAGAGATAAACAAGCAGCTCCATCGAGACTTGGCTAGTTTTTTATAGAATGTTTTGGTGGGATATTATAAACAAAATGACTTGGTTCAAAATAAAAAATACTAAAATCAGATATATAATGAGTTCATCGAATATACTCGTGCTTTATAAAATAAAGTTGTTTTCACAGCGAATGTACTCGTAAATAGAAGATTTCAAGAAAATGAATTAGTTAAAACTTTGTCTACGATAATGAAAGTTAAAACCTGTATTTCTTGTCCACAAAGGAGAAAGTTAAGTACATTTCTATAAAACTTATTCTCGTAGTCATATTATGTTTGTTCAGTGAAGTTTTCTAAGCTCTAACTTATAATAACTTGTTACCTCATGTCTACAATAGAACGCTGGCCACGGGTGGAACTTGTAGCTCGACTTATTTCTTGTTTAAGCGTTTGTCAAGACTTCGTAACTACTGGTGTTGGCTTGTCGCTTTGGAGACTTATGATTTGAATGAGGTTTCTAACAGTTCCGGCTAGTATTTGTTTTCCTATTAAACGTTTGCTTAGCATTTTGGACTTTAATCATGTCAATTTAAAACTTTACAATCTTCAAGGCACGAGTGAATAAGTACTTTTCTAGGCATCTTATGTGAATCATCATTAATTGCATATAGTTATATTATAATATAACTATATGCAATTATAGTATAGTAATAATTATAGTATAGTTCTCAAAAAGGTATTTATGGGTGAGTTAGATAGAATATCGGGTCTCAAAAAAATAAGGTGATTCGGCTGCAATGAGTAATACTATGTGGGAACATTTATCTATATCTAATAGCATAATACCTTTATTCATGAATCTAAATTATAACAAGTTCGCAATCAATGACCAAAAGACGATAACCTAAATGGTAATTTTATTTAGACATTTAGCCTGTGTCTCACATGTTTGAGTGAGCAGCTAATAAATTGTCGTTATTACGTTTTACTCTATGAACTTTGAAAGTGTTAGATCTGTCTCATGGGATACAAAGCTAGACATTATGGTACGTGAGGCGAAGTTACCAGCCGTAAAACGATATTGAATTACTATGATTTCTCTCATTTCATTTATCTCGGCGGTGTCTAAATACATTTTATTGATTTTATGACTAGCAACGTTGGTTTTATCTGATGCCCTAGTAATTTTCAGCCTTTCCAGTTTTGTTGTTTTATTTATCAAGTACGACGTACTTCTTATATTCAAATTTCTATTGGATATTGATGTCACTAATAATTAATAGTGATTTTATTTAACGGTATTATATAACTTGCCCGGTTTTTTTTTTATGTTGGCTCTGACAAACGAGCAGACTATTCTAATTTGTGCTTTATTTGTGCAGGTTTTTTAAAGACTGGTGCTAAGGGGTCAGCGCAGGGTAACTTCGGTCTGATGGACCTGGTGGCAGGGCTGCACTGGTTGAGGGAGAACCTGCCGGCGTTCGGCGGCGATCCAGAGAGAGTCACCATCATGGGCCACGGGACGGGCGCTTCACTCGCCAACTTTTTAGCTGTCTCACCTGTAGCTAGAGGTAAATATTGTAAGGCTAGTGGAAAGACCTTCCTTTGGCAAAGAGTGACATTGTTACACCCAAGCTACTGCAACATAAAATGTATTGGCCACACAACCTATATTTTTTATCTATATAATATGTGGTTGTTTTGTGTAAGAACTGCCACATAAAATACAGTTAGCGCCATAGTAAATTCAAAAGAATTTGAGCTCAAAAATGATCATAATATTATATACATGTGCAAAACACGTTTTTTAAAATTCTGATATACCACACGCTTTATCATAGACGATATACTCGTATATTAATGATAGCTGACTTAATCATAAAACTCCTTTTAAAATCAAATTAATCAGTAAACAAAATCCCATAACTTGGTAAAATTGTTATTTGAATTCCCTCACCACGATGTTTACATTATAAAACCAATTAATCGTATTGGTACGCACGAGTGTAAACATCAAAAATAAATCTTAGCGCCAGTGAAATTAATTAAAAATATATTTTAATTAACCGGAGAGCGCAAACATGAGCCCAGTCCCAGAGCTTCCGCTCACTAATTTATGTATATCGGGTCCGCACACAATACCATTTATTGAGGAACAGTAACGTATCTTCCCACCTGTGTACATTTTTACCTTTATTTTTGGCAGTTTTATTCGTAGATTTAAGAGCAAAATGTATATTTCTGATACCTATTGACGTAATATATCTTAATAATTTTAACGGGCCCTCATAACAGACTCATATTATTATCAGAGAAACGAAAAGATTCGTCCCAACAAGATGTTCACAGCTTTGGTGTACAAAACCCCTTAGGTTCCTTCATATACCGGCTACGTCAGATTTCATTATTTTGTGTCACCGTCCTCAGATCCTTCGTCACTTAATACGATTAAAAGGGTCACATCAGACATGCACAAGAGGGAAGCTTTCTCAAACGTAATTTAAAAATAAGGTCGATGCTACACTTGAGGGTCTCAGCTTCCATTATAAGGGAGGCCGGATAAATGTTTTTCTCCAGGCGAGATTTCATTATCGTCCGTGATCCTGGTTCGAAATGACGAAATTAAATTAGGTTATCTGTTTCAGAACTACTGAAGCGCGTCATCTTGTTAAGCGGGTCGGGCCTCAGTTCGTGGGCGCTGCAGAGAGAACCGCTCACGATAAAGAGAAAGGTGACTTTACATTTGTGAATATTGAACGACGGTATAACACCGCGCGCCAGAGGATGCCCCAAATTACTGTCATCGCCGAATAAATTGTAATTTATGGGTGATTCCTGAGAGACAAAATTTTACGTGTCTGGGGGAATAAACTACCCGTAACATAAAAATTCTACCCAAAGGTATTTTTTTCCTGTTAGTCTAAGGTTCAATCTACCTAATGTATGATAGACATCAGGTTATATTTAGCTGGAAGTATCTAAAAAAAAATGTAAAAGCCCTGAAATTTGATTACCGTGGGCTGTCCCTTACACATTTTCGGAACAAAATATATTTTTTACACTAATTTATAAAAGGAATTTAAATAATTCCTGTGATCTAAGCTGTAAAGGGTGAACTGTTATATGATCAAAAAAATACGCGAAGGCTGTACTCAGCGTAGTTTTAGAAAAAATAACAAATTTAGGTTTGTCCCCAGACAAAAAGTGATTCCCATGGCGCGCGACATAACTACCCACATTTCACAAACCACAATACTTAGAAGCTTGTACGCACGCTATTGGCTAACTTCGATTGCGCTCTAAACATAGTGAAGAGAGGCTCCTCCTCTCGTTGTTATAAACTGGATTTACGAAGGTGAGAAATTGATTACCGTGGTTTTGGTTCACTAGATCATTGATTACCTTTTCCATGTTTAAAAATATTTTTTTATCCATTACGGTTTTTTGACTAGGGTGTGCAGTTAGGAAAAGGGTATTGTCTATCATATATTTTATTATTTTTGGTCTATAATTATGGTATTTAAAAATATTGACAAAAAACTATACAATTTTGATTTCCATGGTATTGATTTTCATGGCATTTCACCACGGTGATCAATTTTCCTCTGAGTTTTTTTGCGCATTCTTTCACTTTTTACCCATATACAGCGAAGCCGCAGGTATGGAAGTGATTTTGATAGTTTATATTTGTATATTTCATTATTTCAGATATTTTTTTATATTGTATACATCAGATTTTTTATATTGTACTATAGTAGACAGCCGCTCTGGCTTATGCGGCACCATTATATCTTCTCATTAAAATAAGTCGCTCAGCGAGCTATGGAGAGGGCTATACTCGGGGTTTCTCTACGTGATCGAATCAGGAATGAGGAGATCCGAAGATGAACCAAAGTCACTGACATATCTCCGCGGATCAGGAAGCTGGAGTGGTAATGGGCAGGCCACATAGCACTGATGGGGTCGAAAAGTGTTCAAGTGGCTACCACAGGCAAGCAAATCCAGTCCACCCACAAGTGTGGCAGACGACCTTATTTAGGTCGCTGAAAGACGCTTGAAGCAGGTCGCTTCCAACACCGGTGTTATATATGGAGGTCTAAAGGGGAGGTTTATGTTCAGCAGTAGACGTCTTATGGCTGAGATGATGTATGATGAAAAAATAAAACGAAACTATGGGCTGACTGCAACTTTCAGTCCAGATTAACCTAACTAATGATAAATGTACAATCTGATGACAGCTTCTGGAGTGAATCCTGTTAGTAACTGTGACTGAGAACTTGATTTCATATTCTAGGATATATATTCTTCTATATATTCAATATTTTTACATTGTTTAAGACTGCAATACGTTGATTTTATTTAGTTTACATGATTATTATGTAGAGAGCCAATATAGACCTTTTTTAATACTTTATGTTTGGTGTATATCTGTTTGGATCACCGTTTTAAATCATTTCTATTTTATATGATTAGTATGTAGATGTCAATATTTAAATAATAACATAGAATTCAAACAAAATAGTTTTAATTTTGATTACCATGCCACACTTTATTGATTCCCGTGGCACCAAAAATTTAAATTTAAATATCTTCTGAACAAAACAAGTTATAATGATGCCTATTTGATTGATGTGCTTATAATTATGGGAAATTTGATGTTTTACATGTAAAATGCAATAATACTTTGATTTAAAATCTGCCACGGAAATCACTTAAATACGCCCGATCTCAGGATTTACCCTTATAGAGTGACGGACGCACTTTTTATGGATAAATGTGAATTGGTCTGAAATTAATGACGTCGTTTCTGAAAAATATGGTTTTCACGCCCAAAAGTAAATAAATTCTGCTTACTTTTTTCTGCTGCGATTTAAGTAATTTAGTGGTGCCCCCTTTACATAACTTGAATGAAAATCTACTGGTATCAAGAACTTTTTTGTTACCTATTTAATTATTACGAATAATATCTTTGTTTTTTAATCTTTAGTGCCAAATTAAACAAACTATGTACAATATTAGCATGCTCAGGCAGTAGGTATTGCTAGTATCTATAGAAAGCGGTATACAGACATCATCAGATGGGAAGCTTGTTTGCCACTTCAATAATGATTATAATATCTAAAATCTTCTAATATAATAAAAGTCTAGTGTCAGAGTATTTGTTATCAAACTCCTCTCACATGGCTTGACCGATTTTTATGATTTAGTATATTTAGCTGGTCTGAATGGGTCTTAAATTATATTTCATCAGACGCAAGTGAAGTTGCGCTGGTCAGCAAGCTGTGATATTATTAGTCAATTTAGGATAAGTACCAGCGTTACCTCTTACCATCAGGAGAGCATCTCGTCTTCTTACTTCGTTGTATATGAAAAAAGTAAACTTTTCTAACTAAAACTTCATTTACCAGGTGGCAGAACAAACAGGGTGTCACGGCGACCTGCTAGAAGACGACTTAGCACCATGTTTACGGAACAAGCCCCTATCAGAGTTGTTGGCGGTGAGGCTCGATCCGCCGCGATTTCTTCCCGGATTCGCGCCTTTCGTCGACGGCACCGTCATCGTTAACCCATCATCTGTAAGTGTAAAAAAAGTAGTATAGTATTGGATTTGTAGTGTAGTATTGTTGGTGGAAAGGGATCTGGCGCTCCAAGCTCAGTCATGGCAAGAAGTAGCCCAGAATCGGGAAGAGTGACATAATCTTGTATTGAAGGCCAAGACTCAGTTTGGGTCGTTGCGTCGTAGTAAGTAGGAGTATATTATAAAGTATTGACTGTCAAAAGCTATTGTTGCACGCCGCCGCTATACTTTTCCTCAAATTCCCTTCGAACCAGGTTGTTTGTAAGAGATTGCTTTATACGAAAAGATCGCCGATTGTTTACCTTAAATTTTTGTTTGGCATAGGGGAGCGAGGGGCTTATTGTAACAGTTTTCATGAAAACTAATATAGGCTCGAGATCTATTGATTATATTGCTACTAAAAAATATGAATGGATGCTGTAACTCTTCCTCTACCAAATCAAGTAAAAATAATACCATATTTGTGGGTAATTATTTTACAATAAATTATTTTCTAGAAGAAGTCCTGTGTTACAACTTACCTCGTGTTTGGGGCAAGTTGTAACGACAAAAACAAACGACTCTAATTCCTCCTTTTATTTATTCTTTGCTTATTTTAAACAAAATTAACATCTTTCTAAAGTAGGTATTATATAATTCTTATCAAAAATTAACTCAAATACACTTTTTGTAACTCAAATACGTGTTGGATAAAATGATCCATAAAACAAAAATTCTTTTTCGGTCATCCACCCAAAGGCATTACCAGCTCCAATGAAATCGAGGTCCACCACGAATAAACATATCAGAATATTTAAACCTAGGAAAAACTAACATCGGTGGGATAAAATTACCCGCAGCGTTAGAGGCACAAGCAAGTGCAACAAGAGTTCCCCTCTCAGCCGATGTGTGATGTGATAGCCCCAATTTGCTTTTGGCCACGAGCAGCTACTATTTTCTTAACTCTCAAACTTTCATTATTCTCACTCTTTTTCTTTATGTATCTAACATAAAGAAAAGAAGACGTGAGTAAAGAGAGACGTGACATAATCCGAAAGTCTGACTAGCTTTCCGAATACCGATTTTTTTTTCTTAAACTTCAGCTAGCAGCCGTAACACTTCTTGACTTTGTGTTGCCCGCTCTGACTTTCTTTTAAACTCCCTCATACTAGAAGAAAGGAAAAAAGTAGTTATCTACTTCTTAATTTGTGTTACAACAAACCCCGGGATTTTGTTACAACTAACCCCATGGTATGATTTTTGACATTTATCAAGATAACTACTTAAACAATTTAGCAATCTTAAAAACGGTTACATATTATCAGAGGTAGATAAATTTGAATGTAAATAAGTTATAGAACGTTTGAAATAAGTCGATAATATTAACGCAAAGCATAATTTTACGACAGTTCAATTTTATATGACCCGGCAAAAATGAAGCGCATACACACTTCCGCTTACTGCGCCGGCCGACGGGACACTTGCTATGGCAACATGATGCAGCGTGGTTTATAGGTTAAATCGAGTCAAAAAAATACATTAATAAAGTTCAAGATCCTAGTGAAAAGAGCCTGTTACTACTTACCTCTGTTACAACAAGCCCCTCGCTCCCCTACTATGTTCATAATTATTTCTTGTATTTTGGTATGCAATAAAGAGTCATTCTATTCTATTCTATGATTACTGACAAAACGCGAAATTTCACTTTATTTTGTTTATATTAATAAAAAAATCGGAAGGAACTGGAAGGTGTGGCGTGACCATGAGGAGGCCATGTACCCTGCAGTGGATGGATACAGGCTGAATAGATATTAATAAATAATTCTAAAGCGTTACGCATCATCAATCTGCGTGACCGAGGGGCGTTATGTGGGACTCCTCCACCAAAGATGGACGTGGCATGGATACTCACTAAATAACCTGGGGGTGTTCCTGGGGGACTACGGGTGTGTAATGGTGTAATGCCGGGGCAGAGGGTACGCAGAATCACTAGTCACTAGTAATAGTTTCACTCCTAATATTAATATTGCATTCCACGTTTCTTTATATATCGTGAGCTAATAATAGTATCTTTATTAAATGTTGTGTTTGCGCGAGTATTTTGTACTTGTTCACGTCAAAGCGGATAAATAGCTGAAATTTTATATGTAATTTGTATAGATCTAAGAATAACTCAAAGGCGACTTTTAATGGGTAAAATGAATCAGCACAACTTTCCTTTTTTTTCAAAATAATCCGGTTTATAAAGTGTTTGTCAAATGCATAGATTTGTAAATTAAAAAAAGTTGTTGTTGTTGTAAAATAAAAAAATATTACTTAAAAATAGTAAGTTTAATAATGACAAACATACAATCATTTAAAAAATTACATATGTCAATCTAACAAAATGTCTGGGGAAACTAAGTTAGTTTCTTATTTCATAGTTATGGAACTCTTCCTACTGTGAATTGTGAATTCTCTCAAGGCTTACGTAACATGGGTCTAATCAGTAAAACAGCAAGGAATTCATTTTATAGGGCCTACCGACGTCGGCAGGTATTCCCTTCAAAAGGTCTACATTACCCTACCCATTACCCATCTATTGTACGATTTATAGGCCTTCCTCCAATTATTCCGACTTGACTTAGCTAATACAAATCCTGAATCTATAATTAGGTTCTCGATTTTGGACACTGATTTAATAAATTCATTGACAGAAGCCAGCAGTGGTGACTTAGACTTTGGACTTACCCTAATTCAATTTTGTAGGTAAAAGGTCGGTATCTTCGTTTTAAGTTAAATTTATGTATTTTTAAATGGTTATTTTTTATACAATGAAGTAAGAAGAAGAGCAAGACGCTCTTCTGATGGTAAGAGATAACGCTACCCATAATATTAGTATAGTTCTACCCAGGATTTTACGATGGTGTAGAATACAAGGTGCACTGCATCTACGCTTCTTACTCAGGAGTCATATAAAATGTTAAGACTTTTCAGCCTAATAATTTCACTAGCTAAAATGACCTCCTATCGAAACAAAGTAATGTTTGCACATCATTGCTCAGGCCAACGAATTAGGGAAATAATAGAAGTCGAACACAGCTCAAAAAGTGATTCAACGCAAAGTACAACTATATGGGCGGGGCGTAAAAAGTACAACTCACCCGCCGCTCAGTCATACAACACGCTCAGCGACAGATGCACGCATCGTTTGATATTTAAAAATATCCAAAATAATATAGTTAACGGACAAAAATGACCTTTTGTGTGGTAAATTGGTGTAAAAATGGAATGAAGGCAGTAAAAAGCAGGAAAAACTTATCACAGCTAACTAATATTAATTTAAACCAAATTATATAATTTCGATTTTAGTTGACATTAAATACATAAAAATACAGGGTAAACTAGGCATGGCTGAAACAATGTTATTTTGGTCGTTTATTGCATTCGCATTCGATTAGGTAACGTTATATTTATTTTGTATACTAGCTAAACCCACGGCTTCACCCCCGCTACAAAAATGTTATTTTTGTACAATAAATAAAAGCATTTGTTTTTGAATTAAATCAATAATGACTTTTGATAAAAGTCTAAAGAAAGAAAGAAAAAACCCCTAAAGTGAAGAATTCACCTGACCCGGCCCCCCCGGCTCGGCCTGATTCGACCTGATTCTGGCATCGCGCTTTTATCACCGCACGAGCCGACACCGATCGAAAACCCAGGTTTATACGACTAATGTCCAATTATGAAAAATTACAAATATTATAGACGTCCAATCATAAAAATACCCATTCGGAAAATAGTCCTCTCATAAAAATGTCAAATCGTAAAAAGGTCCAATTTGAAAATTGTCTATTCTAAAACGTCCATTCGTAAAAATGTCCAATAAAGTTTTATTTTATCCGTGGTTCTATCAATAGCTAATCCCGTAGTCCTATTAAAAGTGTCACGTACCTAGTGAACAATCTTTATTTCCAATGCAATGACAGCTGTCAAACTTGGAACGTCAATATCTCGAAAAATACTCGTCCTAAGCAGACGCTGTCATAGAAGAAATGAAAAAACTTTAAGATCTTCCAGATTTTGAGATTTCAAGTTTAACAGCTGTCATTTGAAAGGTAGATCTCCCCAAGACCTTTCATTTCTTCTATGACAGCGTCAAAAATAAACCAATTCGTGTTGGACATTATTCTTAATTGGACATATTTCATTTTGGACCAAATTCATGTTGGACATTATTCGTGTTGGACATTTTTCCTAGTTGGACGTAAGCCATGCTGGACCACCAAATTAGTGTTTAACCAAATTAGTATTGGACATTAATACTAGTTGGACATTTTGGATTTTGAACATTTGTCGTACAAACCGATAAAACTTATTCCATATTCTTTTTGGGGATTCTAACCACCTCTGTACCAAATTTGGCAATTTTGCCATTACCTTGTCGAATGCTTCGTTCTATGGTTGTACTCCTCATGACATCCCGCATGGTTGATGAGATATTCGCTTTGTTTCAAGCATACCCAGGTTACCCTAGTCTGACATAAAAGAATATATATGAGTTGCCCGTATGGCAATACCAAATTTAACTATAAACAATTTTGATACTTTAATTATTAAAAAGAATTGCTACGGTATTTGGTCATTGACCTCTGTTTAATCAGATAAGTAGCTCTGGCGCGAAAAAGTTACACACATACTCAACATAAACCAGACATGCGTCTAATAATGATACTTTTATAAAATGATAATAAAAGACGATGTGTTATATGACACAAATATAATATTAAAAATACATAAAATAAAATGATAAATCGTTAATTTAAGGTAATCCAATTCTTTATTTTTTGCGACGGGGTGGTCTTTTCGATGTCTCGTAGTTCTAGTAGTCGATTAACTCGATTAACTCGTAGGCGGGCATTTTCCTTTATTTTTAATACTTTCCAAAACAAATTTTCTGACTGATGATTTCGATTCGCCTAGAAAATACAAAATAAATAAGATTAATATCATTGTTTAAAAGTAAAAAAGGCGTACCAGTATGGTAACAGTAAAATAGGTGCCATGAATATAATGTTAAAAGAAATTCCCAAATAAAGTAATTGTATTTATACTTGTACGTAGGGACATCTAATACATTAAAACAAAATAAAAATGCCAAGTGCAAGTCGGACTCTTTTGAATTGAACTCTTTCTATGAAATATATACAACAAAAACGGAAAAAAGCACTTTGTTGTTTGGTAGCCCCTTTTTTATTTTATTTCTATTTTTAGTATTGCAACAAAAATACTTCCGTGAAAATTTCAACCTTCTAACTATAACGGTTCGTGAGATGACAGACAGACAGACGAACGGACAGCGAAGTCTTAGTTATATGGTCTCGTTTTCCCCCTATGGGCACGGAACCCTAAAACACAATTTTTCATACATATAATAATAACATTCCTGCTTCTCATTAAACTTGGACAACATGAAAAGTATCAAAAATTGTCAGTCAAACTATAATATATTTTATGACTTTATTTGTAAACAAATAGATAACACAAAATAGTTATTTATGGACAAAATAACGATTATTTTACGTTTTCAACGATGAGATTCAATGAGCTTGATGATGTACTGTTAATCCAACTTAAACATACCTGATATATACGCTGTTCTCTTAAAAACACTTAGCCAAAGCAGCAACCACTTTTCTATTTGAAATTGCTGCATACGCCGTATATATACATTGTGTAATTCATTTGGCAAGCACCGCCACGGATTATTTTACACATTTTCATCAATATTATTGTAAAAAAACTTCGAAATAACTTATTAATCACTAGAAATACGAACTACTGTTGTTGAACTGTAATTGTTTACATTTTTTTTGTCAAATTTGATAAAAGTAGTTTGAAAGAAATAGGTAGAATGTTGCCATTTTTATTTTAGATTTTTCTCATTAAATTTGTACTCCTTCGTTTTGTCCATCCCGTTTGCACATGTTGATTGAATATTTCTGTTTCACTCAACACTATCCGACTAAGTAAAATGACACCCCAAATGAATGAATGGGCGAGTTCATGTACGGAAAATAAATTTAGCATGGTTATGCCTTATCAATGTCCGTGTGTCGCGTGAGTATTATAATTTAGTGGTGTGAGTTTGGGACCACGTTTTTGCGGAAAAACTAAGGGAGTTACAGGGAGTTGGCTCAGGCAGGAGATTAACTTGCACTGTTGGGGTACCCACCTCGTGGACCTTCTGCAAAGGAAGTATACCCCGGTAAAATGGTATTTGTCAAAAAATTTGCTTATAATATAATTGCTATATAATTTACGTTACTTTATTACTCTGAGAAACAAATAGCAGCAGCTCATCTTTAGCTATGTTTATGTCTCGGAACCGAAGCGAGTGGAAAAGCGCGCTCCGTTGCGTTGGTGCTCAAAGCGCAGCGTTGGTCCATGAAACTTCTCATCAAGCGAAATGATTTGTTTGACTACGCTATAATTGTTGGTATGCTACCAAAGAGCTAAGTTATAAAAACTCATTGTATGCTACATAAACAAAATATTCCTGCTAGTTGTTAACGTGGACATGTGCAATTTTGAAATGTTTGAAATAGAAATGTGCAAAGGACGAGAGTTGTGGCGTAATAAATCTGTGCCGTTATTTATCAGAATCTCAAAGTAATAATAATTTTTGCTCATTGTTTTTTGCATAATTTTCTTATTAAAAATTAAAATCTAAATATTACTTTAAATTACCAAAATATTATATAACAAAAGCTTTATAGTTTTTACATTGACTCTAACCACAAATTCAAAGCTTATCGTGAAGGTGTAAATGACGTGATAAATTAAGTTGGATGTAAGGTCTGGAATGAAATTTCTAGATCTTTCTCCTCAAATTTAGCGCAATATTTCAATATATCTGTCCTCTATGCTTTAAGGTGAAAATCAGGTCAAGTTCACCCTTACAGGTCATGTCAGGTGCGGTCATACCTCGCTTCATCTAAAGCCTGTTTCGCATTAATATAGAGGTACTGATGTGAATGTCGGTTTGAGAGTTCGTTGATTAAATTATAATTTTAACAGGTTTGATATATTTTACAAGTTGTGGAGGTATGAGTCAAAACGTATAATTGACTTTAAAAGCGTATATATCGAGTGACGCTCTCGCTCGCACTATTTGACAAATTTTGAAATATAAATTCATAGAATTCATTTATTGAAAATTCCTTAAGAACAGCCCTCCATAATATTATTGCACACATTTTAAAAGTGTTTCCAGTTTGATATATTTAAAAATGGCTTGCAAAGAATTTTTCAAGCCATTTTTAAGAGAGAGCGTTACTCGATATATTCGCTCTTAATGAAAACGATATAAGCATTGCTGAAAGCTCAAGAAATTAATTAAAGAATGTAAAGGTTTTGGAACACTTGTTTTCACTTGTTCAAGGGCTCTATGACGAAGCTAGTAGTTATATCTATACATTTAGGAAAAAAGAACAGAATTAAGAAGCTAAAATTGCTTTTCTTTTCGTAGAAACTTGCTACGAAAAGATCTTATAGATACTCGTAATTTCTTTTTCTACATAGTTACACTCGTGTTTCCACAAAATGTTAACGCTTAACGTTGTATGAACTATTCTTAATTCGCAATTTGGTCGCTCAAAGTAGGTGACTCCATAGGCTTACGAATCGTTTAAAATAAATAAATCTGGGAGTTATTTTTCATTTGCTCATTTCACTCCTGTCAAAACTTTTTATGTTGTTAGCTTTCAATTTATTATGAGTACTTTTATTGGAGCAACGAGTACCAGCCTACTTCATATTTTTATTGTGAGCGACTTTTATTTAGACCCTTATAATGTTGGTATTTTAGGAATTTCTGCGTAGATTCTATTATGGGCTCTTGGGATATTTTGTTAGAAGTCAATTCAAAAGATATTGGTAATAGGGATGTAAGTAAACCGCTAATATACCGCGAATATTACAAATCAATTAAAGATATTTCCTAGCTCTTTATGGGGTTATTAAAATGATGTGTGGATATTACTGAAAAGCCTGTTCTAACCTGGAATATATTCGCTCCCGCTCTGTGTACCGAACAAGGATCTTGGGTACCGAAAAGTAACACGCTGGGTTGTGTGAGTGTGGCTCTGCAGTTTTTTTTTGCAGTCCTATGGCTGAGATGATGAAGATGATAATACAATTGTATACAATGCATTACAACAGCACAAAGCGCGATTTGACTCGGACGCTGTCTTTGCAAGCGACACTTTCGTTCGCAAGATATGACGTACTTTGAAATATCATGTATTAGAAGAATTGATTTAGGCACGTAAAGACTTGATTCGCACAATGCTTGTTGATGTAATGCAATGAGCGTCTTGTATCGCAACCCACACTTCTTAAATGGACTGAATACATTCGCGGTAAATCCGTTGTTAGTTTTCTTTTAAAAAATCAAGATTAAAAAGCCACGCCACATTGAACATAGAAATTGGCAAAGTGCTGTTGCGCTCTATTTCGTTTTATCATTATTTAAATTGCTAACTTTTATCTCCTACGTTACTCCCGTCGCCTTCATAGTGGTACTTGTTTCCTTCTAACATTTATGACTCGTCCTTGGAAATAGTTGGATTCGAGTAACTTCTCAACGATATTAGCATTTCTTGAAACTTAACCAATTGCATTTTGGGAGAAATTCAAGTTATACGTAGTTTGGTGAAATCACTGGTACAATGATGGTAACATTATTTTCTCTTGTAGTCTGTTTCCCCTTATCACATAGGCGACGCAGTGTCTATCTTTTTAGGGTTCCGTAGCCAAATAGCAAAAAACGGAACCATAATATATTTTTGGGGCTCCCCATACTTTTAGACCTAAAACTCATTTTTTTTCATCAAACCCATACGTATAGGGTATCTATGGATAGGTCTTCAAAAATGATATTGTGGTTTATAATTTTTTTTTTCTAAACTGAATAGTTTCCAAAGTAGAAAAATGTGTGTGTCCCCGCCTGTAACTATGCAAACTTCCACCGAAAATTGGTTTGAACGAGATCTAATAATTAGTTTTTTTTAATACGTTATAAATCCTAAACTGCATTTTACCCTTCATTCAATCAACTCAAATGGACGGAACCCTTCATGGGTGAGTCCGACTCGCACTTGGCAGCTTTTTTTGACGACACAGTCGAAAATTTGGGCCCGCCTCTCCTATTGTGCATTTACAAGCCCGTCGCATGCGTTGTAGTGATGCTTATTCGCATATTATTTTTTTAAACAAATCCCAAGGTGGGAAAAGGCCGCAAGTTCTCACTTAGAAGCAGCAGACTCCTTTATAACACAAAAGCCCGTTGAAGATGTTTCTCCATAAATATTTTATAAAGTTTTATTAAAATCTCTGTAGCGACAGCCATTAATGGTAAGAGACAATTTGACAATCCGTAAAGAGGCAATTATTGCAGTAAAAATATATAAAGTACTCTAATGGAAACTAAAGTTCAGCTATAAGCTATAAAACAAATATATGTTCATAGGTAATCAAATAATTCCACTAATGAAAATAGATTACACTGAAATCAATTAGCGCGATGTTCAGACTTGATTACCTCCACTAAAGTACTCGATGAAGATTAAAACAAAACGCGAAATTAAACTCAGCGTCCACAGTTTAGCGCAACATAATTTTGTTTGAATAATCCGACGCCGGGGCCGTTAAATTTTATCATCAGCTTTGATCATGGACGAATAACTACTAGATTGAGTTTGTTGAAAAGAAATGACGCACCCAAATTAATATGATATTCGAATGTGTGTTTTAGCTCATCATTGCTACAACGCATTGTGGTCGTATATCGTGACATTTGTAACATGAATTTACCGTAGTAGCAGTATTGCTAACATAAAGTTTTGTTGTCCTTTGTTTTTTCGCTCAGTGTTTTGATTATAAATTCTTAGGACACAACGCTACTTGTACATCACTACGCTACGTGGTATGCGTGTATTATGAATTAATGAGTGTGTGCATGTTTAATGTATTCAAGTGAGGAGGCTAACCATTGTACCTCATATCTGTTTAATGGAACTAGTTCTAGCCATTTTAATTCTTTTCTTTGTATAAATATTTCCTTATTTGTAAAAAAGAGACGGTGCTAGTTTTCCTGTTTACCCTCCCATGCTCTGTGGAAGGGTGATATAATGGACAATTGGCTTGTCCACGTCCGTCTAATTTTGGGGTGAGCTGAAACTCTCAAGTTCATAACCGTAGGGTTTTATGAGAATGGTACACACTGATTTATTAAGTTTATGGCCTAAGGTTTTAATGAATTGTTAGGGTCATGTTTTATGTTTAAAATGTTTTTATTTTCGAGTTTCAAAGCAGTTATAAATTTAACAGTATCCACCCTTAGCGTACCTAAGGGCTCGTAAACAAATATAACGCGACGTTGTCCGAGTATTGAGGTAAAAAAAAAGAGTAGGCTTTTTTGTAATAAAGTCGTAATGTGTGTTTAATTTCAAACTTTATAGTAATAAATGACACTTCACACGTATATTATAAATGCGAAAGTTTGTGAGTGTGTAGTATATTTTCTTCTTCACGCCTAAACGGGTGGACCGATTAAGCTGAAATTTGGTATAAAGATAGATTAGACTCTGGAATAACACATAGGCTACACTACACTGGGTGCAGCTGGTTAAGGATAAATTGAAAAAATAAAACTAGTTGCAGCCAAGTGGCTACAAGTAATACAAAGGTTTTTTTTTGCGTGTAAAACAAGTGTTTTACATACAAAAAAAATCCTTTGTATTACTTTAGAGTCTTAGCTACTTAAATATTAATTTTGAGCAAAATCAGCCTTATTTATCACCACTAAGTTAAATATGGAAAGGTAACATATTCACATACACATTCAAACAATGTAATAAAATCTTTTACAGTAATAGTGGACAGTTATTCAAATCATGCCATAATTGTGTTTAGAAGCCAACGCTTAATTTTGAAGCATCGGTGTGAAGGAAGCTTAAAACTATTTAGGGAACTGTGGGTGAAACGACAAGGCGTTAGTATAAAGAAGGTGGGTTTAACATAGAGATAGTCAGTGGCGGATTTACAGTCTAGGCCGCCCTAGGCCCCAGTCCATGTAATACCTGCACCTACGTCGTGATTTTTCTTTTCTTTCTTTCTTTCTACGTCGTATATAACATGTCTACTCCTACTTACTCCTTAAACAGTGGCGGATCCAGAATTTTTTTTCTTGTGAACAAGGTAGGTTTGTACATTTCAACGTTTACCTACAATTTGAATCTATAAAATAGGAAATTTTATATCTCTGACAAGAACGTGTGCGTTAAACTCGTTCCGAATAGAATAAAATTTTAAAAACCTTGTAATGCGCGAGCAGCTTGCTGCGAGCGCCGAGAAAATTTTACGTTTCAGACTACAAAAGATGTGCAATCAGAGCCTGTTTTAACATGACCTGTTAAGTGCCCTGGGCGAGATTTCTACGGCGCCCCCTAAAAAGCAATTCAAACCCATACTAAAAAGGAAAAAATTCCAGGATTTTTTTCTGGGTCGATTCCGATGGGCAAAATCATGGGCGTATCTAGAAAAAAATCCACTTTTGCAGCTTGCTGCGAGTACCGAGAAAATTTTGAATTTTTCAGCACGAATGATGTGCGTTTAGCTTGCTCCGAGCGGCAAAGAAACTAAATAAGTATTCTTATTTATAAAAGCGCGAGCGCCGAGAAAATTTTGAATTTTTCAGCACGAATGATGTGCGTTAAGCTTGCTTCGAGTGGCAAAGAAAGTAAATGTTCTCATTTATAAAAGCGCGAGCTGCTCGCTGCGAGCGCCGAGAAAATTTTGAATTTTTCAGCACAAATGTTGTGCGTTTAGCTTGCTCCGAGCGGCAAAGAAACTAAATAAGTATTCTTATTTATAAAAGCGCGAGCAGCTCGCTGCGAGCGCCGAGAAAATTTAGATATTTTACAGCACGAATGATGTGCGTTTAGCTAACTTCGAGTGGCAAAGAAACTAAATGTCCTTATTTATTAAAGCGCGAGTAGCTCGCTGCGAGCGCCGAAAAAAATTTGAATTTTTCAGCACGAATGATGTGCGTTTATCTTGCTTCGAATGGCAAAGAAAGTAAATTTTCTCATTTATAAAAGCGCGAGCAGCTCGCTGCGAGCGCCGAGAAAATTTTGAATTTTTCAGCACGGATGATGTGCGTTTATCTTCCTTCGAGTGGCAAAGAAACTAAATCCGAGAAAAACCCATGGCCCCTTGAAGCCTTAAAAATATTTAAGTACGTAATTTTAGTTATTTCTTGTCATCAGTGATTTTTTTGTCACGATTGGCCGCCCTTAATATCTGGCCGCCCTAGGCCCGGGCCTACTGGGCCTTAGGGCAAATCCGCCACTGGAGATAGTTATAAACAAGGGATGAATGTGGCCGCCCGGCACGAGTTGGCCGAGTTTGCGCTTACAGTAGTTACCTTGGCTTACTACAAGAAACTCCTTAAGCCTCGGGAGTTTACTTTTTCAGTTTATTTTCTTTTATACACTACTTGCTTATAATATTTTTAAATTTTGCGTTAGCTTTTAGAGTCTTTTAAAGACTTATTCGTGTATGCGTCGAGGGTTAAAAAGAGAATTATATCAAAATACACGGTTTTGTCCTGTGGGTGGTAACTAGCCACGGCCGAACCCTACCAGTA
The DNA here is from genome assembly GCA_947507615.1 of Hemithea aestivaria. Lineage (NCBI taxonomy): Eukaryota > Metazoa > Arthropoda > Insecta > Lepidoptera > Geometridae > Hemithea > Hemithea aestivaria. Next base: position 10,876,136 of record OX382327.1, on the reverse strand, counting down.
GGTATACCAGTTTTAACCCCTTAAGTGTAGACTTCCCATGCGAGAGGTCGACTAGGTGGGTACCCCAACAGTGCCAGTTATTCTACCGCCCGAGCAGTGATGTGCAAACATTGCTGTGCTTCAGTAGGAGGGCACTGTAGCTAGTGAAATTACTGGGTTGAAGAGTCTTAACATCTTATGACTCTCAAGTAAGAAGCATAGGCGCAGTGCAGTGTGCACCCAGAATTTTACTTTTGTAAAATACTGGGTAGCATTGTACTAATTATGGACAGCGTTATCTTTTACCGTTAGGAGAGCGTCTTGCTCGTCTTCTTACTTTGTTGTTAAAGAAAAAACAATACAACCAAAAACATTCTGTAAAAAACTAGCCAAGTCCCGATGGAGCTGCTTGTTTATCTCTAAAAAGTAATGAAATCTAGACAAAGTCGTGCCAAGTATAAGGTTCCTTACTGCGATTTCTTTATTATTATAGTTAATGTTGTGTGACTTGGCCGTTGAAGGGTACACAAGGGTACAAAACCAGATGCTCCATGACACTTGGATCGCCTAAACATAAGTATTATTGAAATACGCAGCTTTATCAAGCCTACAATTGACTGGTTATTCAATCAACGTTTTCCAAGTGGAAATTTTCTATCGTGAATGGGTAGCGGACAGATTGGTGCAATAGTGTCATGGAGCACCTGGTATAATACCCTTGTGTACCCTTCAACGGCCAAGTCACACAACATTAACTATAATAATAAAGAAATCGCAGTAAGGAACCTTATACTTGGCACGACTTTGTCTAGATTTCATTACTTTTTAGAGATAAACAAGCAGCTCCATCGAGACTTGGCTAGTTTTTTACAGAATGTTTTTGGTGGGATTTCACTTATTTTTGTAGAAACGCTATATTATAAGGTTATCAGAAATACAAACCAAAAGCGCGTTTTAAAATACAGTCAGCGCCATCTAGATATGTACGTGTGCGTTCACTCTTAGTCCAATGCATCATAAAAATAATATACCGGGAAGTGGGCCTAATTAAACTTGCAAGATTTAATTAGAGACAGACAGACAGACCGACAGACAGATAAACAGACAGGTGAAAGTAAATAAAAGCTTGTAATAAAGGCGGTATGTCGATCTCTTCTAATAGTTTGGTTGGGCTCTTGTGATAGATTCGTTATAGGTTAGCCTTTGACCACGATATCGCCTGATCATAACTGACGATTTACGACACATATACACACACATACATATACTATGGCTTTATATATATTTTTAATTAATAAGTTGGATATTACACAACTATTTTAACCATTGACTGCAAATGTAACTTTGTAATCCTATACATTTATATGAGATTACAAAGTTATTTATGCAGATTAATTATCTCGAAAACGAGACCGAAATTGCATGTTTTTATAGTTTTCCTATGGTTTATACAATAAATTCTAAGTATGTACCAAATTTCAGCTCTCTCAGTTTATGGGAAGTACTAGTTCTATTTTGATGATCATGAGTGAGTGAGTGTCGTAAATGCGAAACTTTGCTTTCGCTTAACTTCGGAACTTAATGACCTACAGACTTGAAATTTTGGATTTTAAGTATGTAATTATAGCTTACTGGATGACGAAAATTTCTGTGTTCTGGTCTTATCCAGAGGTTCTCAAATAGGGGCCTGAAAATGCGGCGAAATGGTTCCTGTAAAGGATGGTACGGCAGTGCTTGCTTCGCGCTCGACTTGGCGGGGGCACTACCGTGCCCCCAGATAAGCTTTCGTGCCTCTAGCGCTAAAGACGTATACGACAAGGTTTAATAGTCGTATTTTCCGTAATTCGAAAAAGCTTTTATTAAAACAAATATCACAGAATCAACGTACGAATCATTTTCATTATTCACGTTTTATATAACCCACTAAAAGCTGAGTAGACATTATTACACACCACCGACTATTATTGTTATTATCTGTCCTTTTCAAACCGGGGGGCGTGGGGCGGTATGTGGGACTCCCCGCCGAAAATGGGTGCGGCGGGGACACCCACTAAAAAAACCTGGGAGTGTTTCTGCTTGACGCCGTAATGCCGGGGCAGCGGGTACGCCGAATCACTCATCCGAGGCCATTGTTCCAGGCACCTCCTCCGACGGATAGTTCAAGATTAGGTGCCGGAGCGGCAGCAGTGGCCAATGCGGCGGGACACGAACTGGCTGACTTTGCACATAGAGAGTTGATGTTCGGACTTACTACCACGGGTAAGTCCTTATAAGTATTTTAGTTTTCTTTAAGGGAATACAAATTTGTTGAGATGTAATTAAAAGATTTATAATATGTAAGTTATTTATTTATTACGCAAGGTTACCTTAAATATTATATTAATTTTACTAGGCCTAAAGGCTGAGCTCGACATGTATGGAATATAATTAAGATAATAGATGTACGGAATTATGAATTTTGAGCAATGCTCATAAACAATTTTACTTATTCGTTGGCCTTAAATAATTATAAAGCATAACTTTATCGTAGAAGTTCTTAGAAACTACGGGTTTAGGGAGTGAACTATAGCTCAAGAGAGCGTCATAATAGATCAGCAATGGTCGAAGCGACAAAAACCCCTTGAACTAATTTTAATAATAATAACTTTATCGTAGTGTTTTCTGTTAGCAAATAAATAAAATAAAGACTTTATCTCTTAGAATACAGATAGGTTTTATACATATCAAGATTCTTCGTCGGTTTCAGTTGTAAGTTGATAGATCAGTTTGTCACGCTTTTCTTATATCTATTTAGAATACTAGTTATGAGAATGTTATTATTTTAATAATCATAAGTACCATATCTATTGTAATTAATTCAATTATTAATTATGGTACAATTAATCCACTGGTGGCAACTACAAGTGAGCCCATAAAATATTAAAATGTTTCACATCCCGTATTTGGCTTGTCAGCATTTGAAATCTGAATTTCAGATTTATTATACACGTATTGATTGTAACAAAACTTGGGATTTTACTTTCCTTTTTGACACACGACATGTGGTTTCATTATAAAATGAAATACAAAGAGGTCAGCGAGAGATTTGTGGATTCAATTTACGAATAGGAACCGCCCGTTATTAAATTGTGTTTCACGAAATAATTGAATTTTTTGATGAGGTATTGAGTATTGTTACAGTTGAAACTATAATTATAACAATTTGTATAAAGTATGTTTGATTTATTTTGCAATATATATAATGAGTAATTAATCTGGACAAAAGAACACTACTGAACTACTACTGAACCTATCCACCAGTGGATTGTACCAAATCATAATTAATAATAACAGCAAATTTGGACCGTCATAATAATACTCTGTGTTCCAAATTTGTCACAGTATGCGGTAAAGGGTTAAGAATTCAAATAGCATGTAGGTGATCACCTAATGATAAATTTAAAATTATTATAAGGCACGGCGCAAGATTTGTTTATATATGGCAGTATCTAGTTAGTTATTACCGCGTTACCAGTACCAGAAAAATAGGCTTTTGGCGATGATAGAATACCAGCCGATTATCATAATGCGGTGCCTGTCCTATCCAATTACGCGTGGATTTACGATCTCCACAAATTGAGCTATTAATTCGTTTTTATTATTTCATACTATCGAGCTCTTTCTTGTAAGCCACTCATTCAGTGCCATGTTAACCTTCTAGTATGAATGGGAAAATGCAAAGAAAATATCACAGATTATTTATTAGGATTAGATCGACCAACACAGGATTTTTGTATCAAAAACGGCGCGGCGTTGCCATTTCAGAGACATAAACTGAGGAGTGAATGACTATTTAGTCACTCAGAGACTCAGAGCTAAATTAGTGTCAGCCTTTGATGGGTAATATTTTTGGTGTATTTTAAAGCTTAATGTCAGTTTAGACCTTATGGAAAACGCGTAAAGCTTTGGACCCAATTTGTTTCATAAAAGATATGTAGAAGACAGTCGCTTGATTGCGTGGGAGGCTTTTTAGGAATTTACGAACCTGAAACTGCAACATAAATTGGCCTCATATATAATTGATATTTGTTATTAATATAATTGATATATTTATTCTAACGGTGACACCACACACAGGCGTGAAGGCGGTCGCGGTGCGGGACGGAATTTTTGTAATGTTCTAATTTGTACGTAACCTGTCACATATAAAAGTGGACGCGGGCAGGAACAAAATGAAGATCGCGACCGCTTTACCGCTCCTTCTCGCCCCCATCTGACGTCAGCTTTATTATAGTGTAATTACTCCTCCTCACTCAGTCGTTCACTCTTGACAGAGTGGTCGTGGTTGATGATGCTGCATTTTTATTATTGGCTAAAAGCAGCCTTCGCGATGCGCCTCCACTTATAGTGTAATTAGGCGATGTAATTTGTTGTGTTAATACCTTAATTATTTTGATGACCGTTCCAGTGCCCTATTTATTCCGTGACACATGTAAATGAAGTGTCTTGGATTGCAGAATCTTATCTGGAGTTCAACGCGCAAGACTTGGAGTTCGGATTCAACGAGAGCCGGCGCGATCGAATTCTGCGTACTTTCGTCCGGAACGCTTATTACTACCATCTCAATGAGATCTACTCGACGCTGAAGAATGAGTACACGGACTGGGACAAGCCGGTGCAGAATCCGCTCAGCGTTCGTGACGCTACGCTAGAGGTATTTTTTTTTGTATATACAGTCTTAAAATACACATATCCGCTGTTTCGTTCAACTTTTACTTCTTACATACTATGGAGTGGAATAATAGTGTATAATACTGCAAGAGCATGTATTGGGGAGCAATATATATTTTTTTAATTCTCTTCATTCCATTTTTTAATATACCAAACAGAAAACACTTAAAATGTGTGTGATGTGTGATGTATGGGCTGATCTTGAGGAATTTTTAATAAATTAATTCTATGAATTTATATTTCAAATTTTGTCAAACAGTGCGAGCGAGAGGGCGTCACCCGATATATACGCTTAATACTGAATGATCTATATACAAAGTCCTGTACATTTCACAGTTAATAATATTACATAGTTCAATGGCACAGTTTTAGCATAAAAAGAGGATAATTTCCCTAACAAATTTTCACATGAAATATATCAGCAAAAATACCTATGTCAAAATTACTTTTCAATTCATTTCACTTCGGTATTACATTTTTGTAAAATATACACGTGGAGGTATTTGTACGGGTACTGAAGTTCCAGATGTATTAATGTACTTTTTTGTAATGTTACACAATTTGTAACCATCACGTAGATAGATTAATTAGTTCGTCCAACTGTAATTACATAATTTAGAAGTTAGCCGGGAGTTGCCGGCGCGGTGTATTTTCATTATTTGTTATGCAAATGGTAAGCAGTGCGCGCGTGTTTCATATGAATTGTGCGGTTTTGTTCCTTGTTTGTTTCATGTGGGATTTTGTACGAGTAATTAAGAATTTAATGTGGAATTATCATTGTTTGGTATTTGCGTGATTTATAAGTTTTTATACGAATGTAACATTTAATGCCTCTAATATTATTAGATCGAGATAGGATTCACTATAAATAAATAGGTTTAAGATCATTTGGTACCTCTCGTATTAATGTGAAAAAATAATGTGCACGAGTTTCTATTAAAGGATTCATGAATTCAACGCCGCCTAGTGATATGCTGCAATTTCTACTATTACTTTCCTTCATAGCACAAAGCACTGCACACATAATATATTTAAGCTCAAGTGTAACTTCGGACAATTATCTAACATAGTCTTTTTGCTGCTATAATGTATGGCCGGTATATCGGATTGTCAAAATATCGTGCCCCTAATTATCATCTTTCTTGACAAGTGAATTAAATTAAAAATTTAAAAAACCCCCAACGCAATACGTAATTCACCATTTTTTGATGGCGGCCATCTTGGATTTTAAATGTTATATAGTGGGCTGTATTCTACTTGTTAAGCCCTTTCATTTGATACCCATATTGAGGGGGTCGTGGAAGAAAAAAGTAATCCGCCATTTGTAGCGGCGGCCATCTTGGACCGATTTTCACCAAACATGGCTAAGAACACTCTCGACTAACTCTACTTTCAAACAAAAAAAACTAAATCAAAATCCGTTCATTCGTTTGGGCGCTACGATGCCACAGACAGACACATACACACACACACACACACACACACACACACACACACACAGACAGACAGACAGACAGACAGACACGTCAAACTTATAACACCCCGTCGTTTTTGCGTCGGGGGTTAAAAATAGTAAAAAAAGGTTTTGGTGATAATCGTCACAAAAGTCTTAAAATTAATCTAGACTTAACATTCTCAAGCATCAATATGCCACCACCATCGTTCACGCCATTCATTGCAATCGACCACAGATTAGACGACCACACAACTGTGAAATGTTACCGGTTTGCGGCTTAACTTAGCTTGATACTGAAGCTCAGTGTAACAGCTATGATAGCTCTATCAGCTGTTTGATTGTGTATGAATGTTAGTTATATTTGGCATTGATAAACATAATACTTATTATTTGAATTTACAAAAAAAAAGTGTATTTGGTTAGACACTCCAATAAAGTGCTAGTTGGTAGAGTTAAGTATATTAAGAGTGCATAGAGTCTCTTTGCATCAATAATGCGACATCTGAAAAACCAATATTCTTAACTATAGATAAATCAAGGGTCATTCTGAAATATTACGCTTTACTTATATAATTCCACCCATCACCACAAGAGAAATGCAGACGACTATATGCGACGATAACCGCTCACCATACACAGATAGAACATTCAATTATGAGTAGCGTAACCTTTTTAGTATTTCATCTGTAATTTACATGAAATTGGACCAAAGGCTAGCCTATATGTAACGTGAGAGTGCATGATAACAGCGTGCTGAGTCACCTAGTCTAAGGCTGCGGGCTTGTATCACACGATCTCAATTTAGCCTTTAAGTGGAATAGCTCTCCACTCCCGACTACATACCGCGCGGTCACAAAGGAAGTTAATGACGCTCACACTGAATACACGCCTACTCCGAAAGGCTTTATTACAAAACACTTGAATCGTTCGCGGAAATTAGAACGTCATTATTAGGGTAAAGGTGTCGTTATCTATAAAGATTCGAGCCATTTTGATTACCTCGCAGCTATACTGTTTTATGGTAAAAGCTATCGATTGGAGAGCCCCTCAGTAAAACAATTACTGCTCATTTTCCCGCTTTTGCTTATATTGTGATTAAGCGGCACTTAAAATAATGCCTGCCTGAAAAGCTATTTTATTTTAATGGAAAAAATGTATGGATAAATGAGTGGGCTTTAATAAAGTTTTGCAAGTTGTTATTTTTAGCGAGTGCGTAGGTGTGCTGCTGTTAGGTGGGCGGTGTTTAATAATTTCAAATGCAAATAATATTTTACAGATAAAACGGACGTCCATTTTGCGTGAGTGTGGTTGACACGCAATTTGCGATATTTGCTCATCTTATATTGTTACAAACTTTTATTTACTTTCGCCTGTCCATTGTCTGTATATCTGTAATCAAATCTTGCAAGTTTTATTTGGTCCACTCCCGGTTTCCGATTGAGCTGAAATTTTGCATGCATGTATAAATCAGATGACAATATTATTATGACATCGAGCTGATCTGATGTTGGAGTTGGAAGGTAGCCATAGCTACTCCGTAATTAAACGACGCAAACCCATAGAGTTTGGGCTCGATTTGTCATGACGAGTACTTTGGTGTTAGATGATAGCAATAATACAGGCTTGTTTTTCAGAAGTTTTTTTAAATTTTACTTGTCACAAATGCAAACAATATTTCACAGATAAAATAGACGTCCACTATACGTGAGTGTGGTTGACATGCAATTTGCGATATTTGTTCATCTTATTGTTTTAATTAACACAGCACACGTCGAAATTGAATGTAACGTTTGTTTTAACTAAATTAATGAGATCATTTTATTAAATTTACATTGTCAATACTTCACTTTGATACGAATGGATTTATTGGATTGAGCAGCAGATAAATATTGTAACTGATACTGGCAATTATAATCGGATTTATACCTTAAAAGTAAGTCATTAAGTTATAAAAACATTCAGTAATCATAGATAGATAGATAACTCTTTATTGCAACAAAGAAAACAATTAACACTAAATAAGTATATTTCAATGTTACAATCGGTGGTCTTATCGCTAATAGCGATCTCTTCCAGACAACGAAGCAGAAAAGGATAAATACATATGTTTTAGAATGACGGTGGCTATAAAGATATATAGGAAAACAGAGAAACATTATATTATAGCTTACAATACATAGAGAATAATGGGACTATAATAGATATTTAGGTACTAAATATTAAATATACTAAAAATAAATATTACAGTACATAAATTTATAAATACATATTCGCCAACCGGAAAAAAAAGCACAAGGCATCATAAGGCTTTTTAACCAGTCGATCGGAATAGAAGCTGCAGAAGCTTTCTTTTTGATGGTTTGTGAAAACACCGTCCTTCCATTATTGTATATTTCCTCTCCATACACGTTTGTCTGGAAGCGATCGTATGACCGATAAGACTGCTAATTGATACCCCTTTAGTTTTAATTTTTGTGTTTGTAAAATTTACTTTATATGTGGATCAATAAAGGGTTTCATATCTTATCTTAAGCTGATTATAATGAAATGAAAATTTTAAACTTAAATAATTAATTTGTGTGCTTAAAAAACTTTCTCCAAGCATATTCTTAAAGAAAAAAGCATATTCTTAAAAAAAACAAGGAAGTTGCGCAGATTTGGAAAACAATGTACCTACGAGTATGTGTCGGGTGCTAAGTCTGTAAGCCGTGAACTATGAAATATATAGCAGATGCTAACACTGTATACGTCATAATGCGTACTTATATAGTATTTAATTGAAACACAAAAATATAGAGCTATAATAACTTAATCCAACTTAATCTTACTTAATCATAATCAACCTCTTTTTTATCTTGTTAAGCCTAAAACGCAAACTTTTAGCGTATAAGGCTCATTCTCATTTTAGCTCAAATTTGATGGTCACACGGTTATATTTCCTAAACGGTTAAAGAAAGAGACATGAATTTTGGATAGATGGATAAAACATATATTTAGCTACAAAATAAATGAAGATTGTCATAATAGACGCAAAAAGATATACTAAAATTTAACATGAAAGGTCAAAAACGGGGCCATTTATCGTATTCTCATGGTGTCACACTTTCCGTTGCAGTGAAACATTTGGGCACTACTTTAACAAATTTCAGTGTATCTGTATATAACATATACCAAAATGTTCGCAAAAAAATACACTTTACGGTATACAGTCTAAAAAAAGCCTTTCATTATTATTTTGAATTTAAAATGGCATAATGCGGCGGTCACACGATTTTAGGTGCTTTAAATTTGCGTAGTTTATCGGCTGCTGTTAAACACAACATCAACAATCCAATACAGAGTTCGATTCATTTCAATGATGGCCATGTTCTGCAATCGTAGAAGTAGGATCTAGGACTTATTGAGCCGTTAGAAAAAATAAAATTGCTAAGTATTAATTTAATCATGGGTGTACCGATCACTTGCATGGACAACATTTTTATGATTTGTATTTTAGTTATTTAAATCAAAGCTAGCTTTTCGAAACGCCAAAATGTGCGCGATAAAGATGTGGTATTTAATTTTATACATTATACCTAAACATTCCAGAATTTTACCAATAAGGGATATTTTCGTCACCAGCGTGGCATCACCTTCATAGCGTTTTTAACCATGAAGGTGATTTTTAAGTCACGAAAGTGTTTTTTTTGTATTTTTTCTTTTGAAAGGGCCTTTTTACCATCTAAAAAGTACTTTATATGTTATGTTAGCGTTTTAATACATACATACCAAATTTCTGACTAATAAAAAAGTTAAGTGAAAGGTAAAGTAATATCTCAAATTACGCATATTTTCTTATGTAGTGAGGTTTGTTGTTACGTAGAATGTCGTTTTATTGTACATTTTTGGTAGATTTAGTCTTTTAAAAGGGTTTTACTTGACAAATTTGTGAATAAATAATGACGGAATCACTTTCGTGGCCTCGAAAATTTCAAAACTGTTTTTCTTCGAAATGAAACGTACGATTTAAATCATTTATATAAAAGTTTACTCGTGTTATCCAGCTCTATACAATATTATACATAAACATTACAAATAAGCAATAAATAAGAATTGCCATGAAGGTGACGATGAGAATCGATTCCATGAGAATGAGCCATAACCTATTTAATGTTATTTTTGCACACCACCACTTCACATGGTCTTAAATTTCCTTCCAGGTTGGCTGTAAGGGCTGTAAGAGATTGCTTTATGCGATAAAACCGCCAATTGTTTACCTTCAATTTTAAGTTTGTATTGTAGTCTAATTATTTCCTGTGTATCTTGGTATTCAATGAAGTGTTTTTCTATTCTATTCTATTTTAATGCGCTATATTTTTTATTATTTCTTGGACGTGCGTCAGAGGAGCTCGGAAAATAAACATAAAGGCAAACTAGTGTGAAAGTGAACATAGCTTAACACTTTTATGTTATGCATAGGTAATATTCCAGATGATCCAATTTTCCGTTACTATACAAACTTTTAACAGAACAAAGCCTCGTTCCTAACAAGATTATCAAGTGTTGTTATTCCGCAGGTGCTAAGCGACGGTCGGACGGCGGCGCCTCTGATAAGGCTCGGCTATCTTCACGCTTTAAGAGGAGGCACTACTTATTTCACTCATTTCCACCATCTCTCGCAAGATAAGGATTATCCGCAGGTGAGTTGGAAGCTCCTCTTGAAAGTAGTTTTAGTTTAACCCTTTAACCGCCACCGTCGGATATATCCGACAAGCCTGTTCTGTTACGTAACCGCCAGAGTCGTATATTTCCGACGAGTCGTATATTTCCGACTGCACTTTAAATCTACATTTTTTAAGTCATAACACTGTATTTTATAAAACTATACTCGTAATTAGATAAATAGTGAATAAAGTTATGATTTACAGTTGGTTTTATGCTTCTCTCCCAAATAGAATATATATTAGACATCACTTTTATTGTAGGTATTTATAATGCAAAAAACTTGCCTGGCGCTAGGGGCACGACAAGTGATTTTAAGTCTGGCGGTTAAAAGGTTAATAGTGATTTTGGATCTTATAATGTTAAGTGAAATAAACAATCTAGTTGCAGCTCGGATTTGTTTATTAATATGGATACTCGTATGTACATCAAGTATTGCAGATAAAATCTCTCTTCCTCTTATTTATTTGATACATAATTTTATGTATTAGAAATGTATAAAAGTAGCGTCCGTGGCCAAGTGGTCATACGTCCGGCTTGTAATCCGGAGGCCCTGGGTTCAAATCTCAATAGCAAAAAGTTCGCCTAGACGCTACCGTGTTTCGGAAGGCACGTAAAACTGTGGGTCCCGGTTGTATCCTATAATACATATATGTAAAAGGTTAGGTCATGTTGCAGGCCCTGTAGTTATCTCTGCGACCTGAAACTGCAACATATAAGTTGGCCACAGAACCTATAATTGTGATTTGACTCTGACAATGTATGTAAGGTAACCTGTTCTGTTGAAGTACAAAACCCCAATTATTATAAAACAATATTAGGTCAAGTTAAATAGAGATTCGTGTCCTGGATAAAATTAAACTAAATGGATAATTCTAAATGGAGCTTCTATTTGTCATCATATTGATTTTCAAATATAATTTTGTATCTCATTGGACGACTGACCTAGTTCTGACTTTAACAAGTATTTCCCAAAGTTTGAGTCTGTATACTAAGAAAATCAAAACTCTAGCCTGTGTAATCATCCGATTAAACTTTATATTAATGCTTCCTACAAAATTTTACTCTTATCGTTATAACACAACATACTGGCGAGGAAACTAAGACCAATATACCCACACATTCAAAATTATAATAATAATTAATCAATGGCTAAGTTAAACGTTTAATCAAGGTTTTTCAATAGGTTTTGAGCGAGCTGCTTCTTTTGCGAAAAGGCTTACCCCCTTGCAGCTTAGCGAGGGAATCCTGCTTGCCTACTCGGTGCCAGGGATGTCGAAAATACCAAATCAAAACTTCAAAAAGTAAATTCCTCGAATTTACATTCCAAATATTGTGATATTGTGCGAGCGAGAGAGTTAAGCCATTTGATAGGGACCTTAAAGTTTAAATAGTCTTAAAATTATCAAGTTGGCACAGCCGTGTCGTATTTATGGATAATACAAAAGTAATGAAAGTCCAATACAAACTTGCTTAGATGTTATTTATATAAAGTGTTGGTCACGACATGTATTTACTCACAAACCTTAATGTAACTGGAAAATTACTTGCAAATCCAACGCTACCAAAAAGTTTGGCGCGGACGAAAGTGGCACAAATCTACGCGACTCAAAGTTATAATGGGTACAGTTTTGGGGTAGCTATTTTAATTCTCTTTTCCGGGAAGTGTTAGGTACCTGTATTGTTTTAGGCAGTAATGTTTTGTTACCACAAGAATTGTTGAATGAAGAGTGAAAGGTTTTTGAGGTATAGACAACAACAAAAACAACAGTAACAATTTACTGAAATCCCACCTTTTTAAGCAAAATAAAACGAATAACAAACCCATTTAAAGTGTATAATTTTTCTGAACTAGGACTTTTTAGAAATACTCGGAGGGCTAGATTAAAGAGCTAAGCCATAAATAATGAGGTTTATACTACAATTAGTGTGATAATTGTTCCATTATAGTATAAACCCTAATTATACTCAACAGATAGGTACCCTAATGACAGTTTAATTACTAGTATAGGTTGTATGGTCGTATGCTGGCATTTCAGGTAGCCTAGATTCCTGTAATAGAATAGAATTTTTCCGTTTCATTTACCGTATAACCAGTGGCAAGAAATAGTGAAATCCTTGGAAGCACTGTACAGATTATATATGGGCAGCTTTATCTCTTAACATCAGGAGAGCGTCTTGCTCGTCTTCTTAATTATTCACATAAAAAAAAATACAATGCTTAAAATTAAAGGTAAACATTTTTCGATCTTATCGCATAAAGTAATCTCTTACAGACAACCTGGTTGGAAGGAAATTCGAGAACATGTATAGCCTATAGATATACTGATTTTTTTATTTTCTTTTATCGGAATAGCGGCCAGGATCAGTCCACGGCGAAGAGTTACCCTATTACCTCGGCATACCATTATCACTAACGCATCATCAGCAGAACTACACTCAGCAGGAACAGAGAGTCTCCAAGCTTTGCATCCATTACGTGGCTAACTTCGTCAAATATGGGTAAGAATTAGTTTCATTACTTTTGTCGCCTTTACTTTATTTTATTACTAGCTGTGCCCAGCGGTTTTACCCACTGTACTGTAGCCTATGTGTTATTCCAGGGTCTAAGCTATCTCTATACCAAATTTCAGCTCAATCGGTCTACCTGTTTAGACGTGAAGAAATAACAAACGTACTCACTTACTCACAAACTTTCACATTTATTATATCATCATCATCATCTCAGCCATTGGACGTCCACTGCTGAACATAGGCCTCCCCTTTGGACGAATGGAAGTCCATATGTACCGGTTTGAAGCGACCTGCATCCAGCGTCTTCCGGCGACCTTTATTAGGTCGTCTGTCCACCTTGTGGTTGGACGTCCTACGCTTCGTTAGTCCGTGGTCACATTTATTATATTAGTGTGATAATTATGACCAGCCTCTTCAGTTGTTGCTGGGCGAAGGTTTTTCCAAATCTATAGAATTCTTGATAAAACGTCTGTATCTCTTTCAGCTCACCATATAAAAAAAAGAAAATAAAATCAAATTTTCTTTGTGTTTCGAAATTTGGATTATTCATTTTGCACCACCATACTATATATTTTATTTAGTACGCGTTGAATTTTACTTATGTAATATTATTGTTTTGTGATTTTGATTTCTTTATCATTTATTGTTTAGACTCGTACCTACCTACTCGCAGTTTTTTTTGTAGATTGTGAATTTCTTCTCTCCAAACTGTGTGACATTTTCCCCGAATAAAATAGGCTCTGTCATCACTCTGCGACCTATTTCGAGACTGAAGTTATGTTGGAAGTAAAGCTAAGAGCCCGACATCCATATTGCCTCTATAGTATGCCATACTCTATCAATAGATACACTGGTATTTATAGCAATACACGGCCTTAGAGGAAACTTTTACCAACCACAAAAATGTAGGTAATAAAGTAAAAGTCTTTTACTAGGAATATAAGATAACAATTAATTATATTTATAGCGAAAAGTACTCTTGAACACAAATAGGTTAACATTTCAGCCTTCCATATTTTCGGTTACCTACCTAAGGCTTTCTTAGGTCATAACATTTTATTTTTTTGAAGCAAGGTTAGGGCTTATGATCAGTGTGAACCGATATTTTACCACATCACTGCACAACAATAAAATACAATGATTCGTAAGTAAATTCTCGGAAAAAAAAAGGGACACTTTCAAAGTAAATTAAGTTTAAAAGCATTTAGTTTGTTGGGCAGATCTCGAATTCTGCGACTCATTCCGAGTTTCAAATTCAATTTGTTTAAGAATAATAACAATAAAGGTTTCGCTGTAATCTGTTTGTTAGAACATTTAGAGGAAAATAAGCACCTTAACTGCCTGTAAAAGACCCTATAAAACAAAAGTTTTCCCGTTTTAGTGTCTGCTATTCTCCGTTGATTCGCTTAGTTGCTCATAATAGGTAAGTTTCGGAAGGTCTTCAACAAGTCACAATCAATTCTGTCTCATTCAATAAACGGATGCTGCGCGGAACAAGGTTTTTTATGGAGACTAAAAAACTATTTTATGTGTACCGTCTTTGATTTTTGTTGGAACTGGTGCTTCTTTTACTTTGTTAAGGTGATTTATAGAGACAAATATTTATCTTAACGATACCAGTAAGAATGCTATACATATTTGAGTACTATGCAGGTTCTGAATATTCGTGTAGGCTACTGCAGTGTACTAACACAAATTGGGGTACTGTTTTATTAAGTATGACGTTTCCATAGGAATCCAAACGACCCTTCAGCGACTCCGCCTCCAAGTCCAATGTTGGGCGAGAGTCCACGGCTCGGCCCCGACCAGACGCCCTACTGGGACACATATGACACTATCAACCAACTCTACATGGAAATCAGTACGTATTTTATACATACATTTAATAAGGTTTTTCCTCACATTCTCCCCACGTCCCTATTCGTAACCCTACGTAATAAAGGGGGATATATAACCGGCTCGACGCCTGAGGTGAGCGACTATAGAACTGAAAACTAATACTCAATTAAGTGCGTAATGTATCTTTATTTAGAAGCCGTACTATTTACAGTTAATTACGGTAAATTGCTGGAATATACAGTACGGTTCATTTAAAGTTTTGGGTGGGTATCAACGTATACCGCTTCCTAGGGATTAATTTGGATCGTTAGTTTGATCGTGGGCGGTGGGTCGCAGGTAGCAAGCCGGAGATGCGGAGTCACTACCGCGGCCACAAGATGTCGCTGTGGCTCTCACTCATCCCGCAGCTGCACCGCCCCGGCTCTGAGCTGCCCGACGCCGCCATGCGACATCATCACTTTCAGGACGACAACGCTAATTATTATGAAGGTAAGTTTTAATGGTACCCTTTACACCTACTATACTCTTATAATGACCCCAAATAAGACCTTCGTATCGTTCTTGTTAGGTGCAGTCCGGCCGCAGTCGATGTCTCGCGCCCACGTCCCTCACGTGGTGAACACGGACGGCGGCGCGGGCGGTGACCCCTCCCGCAGCACCGCTCCTCCGCGGACAGCAGCCCCGCGTCCTGCACCTGTCCCTCCCGTGCCATCCACTGAATGCCCTCCTAATGCCACCACGCCCCCCACCCATTCCGACGATGCCCTTCTTCGACGCCTGGCGTCCTCTCACTACCAGTCGTATACGGCCGCCCTAACTGTCACGATAGCAGTTGGTTGCTTCCTCCTTCTCCTGAATGTCCTCATATTTGCGGGCATATACCACCAACGCGGATCTCGACCGCGCCGCTCAAAGGATGACATGGCCGAGGCGGGTAGCTCATCCTCTTCAGACAACTACGACGGCAAACTTGACTATGAAGTGCGTGCGTTTGACGGCAAGGGTTTCGGTTTCGAGTGCAAATCGGCTCACGTTCCACGCGGTGGTTCTAAGTTCGATCTGAGGACTCTATCGGATTGTGGTGAGCCGACGTTTGGAGAGTACAGCTGTTACGATGAAAAGCACCGCGCGGCGCGGAGTTCTATGCCGGACGTGAGTGTGGGGAGCGCCATTGAGGCTGGCAGCGTCGTGTGCATCGATACTCAGAAGCCAGACATACAGAAAGTGGAAGGGCGCGAAGTGAGCGTAGGCCGAACGAGTACGTTCGAGCCGCGAGTCGTGGACAGCGCCACACAGGTCAAGTTTGGCCCCGAGACAGAGGGATCTGATGAGGCTAGTGGAATGATGCGGCCGCCGGTGCCTCCTGCGCCGCCCGCTCCCGTGCCACCAGCGCCCGCTCCACCCGGGATTATGAAGAAGCGAGTACAGATACAGGAAATATCGGTATGAGGGTTGATGGAGGACGACGCCGAGGTTGTCGTTAACAAACGGACTAAACTGTGACGTTAGTGTAAATAGACTTGTAACTCCCAGTGTAAATATTGTGAGCGTTGTATGTATGCGGCGGAATTAGCCGGCCGTCGGCCGACGTGACTCCCGCGGCTGTGACGTCACCGCGACCCGTCCTCGTCTTCCGCTCTTTTGGCCGCAAGATTGAAGACGCATGAGCGAAATATTGAGTGGATCGGATTATGTGAACTGTGAACGATAGAAAGTGGTTTGTGATCGAAGAACGGCTTTACAATTTCCGTAATCATTAAATTTATTTATTTACTGATTACTGGCGAATCGTCACGCACAAATTCTGAAAAATGTGTTCAGATTCGAGAAGCATTCTGTCTTTTTTGGCCTATCTTTTAATTAGGCATAGGTATTAAGTTTTATTTGAGTGATTTTATTTAAATTCACCATTACTTTCCATCCATTAGGATGAGCGTGAATAGAGCGATATGACGTGAAGGAATTGTAGTATCTTGTGAATATTGTGAATTCATATTATAGGATGAATTATAGTGTGAATATAACAATAAAATAGTTAAAAAAGACTAAAATGAAACCCAGGTTAGTTGTACATAATAATGATATCAAACGAAGTGTTTCAGATACTTATCGCTTAGGTATTGAGATAAAACTATTGTTTAAATAATGGACGTATGTTGTAATTTTTTGTAAAGTTACTTTTAAGTGAGGTGTATTGATTTTGAGTAGTTTTTGATAAGTAAAAATTGAGAAGTAATTATTGAATGGACGAGTGACACATACTTGTAGGCACCGCATGCCTGCGTTCTGTTGGTTTTAATCCGAAACCTATCAAAATGGTAATCAGGGTAAAGCAATCATTGACAACACCTGCAATAAATTTCATAAGAAACATAAATAATTCATTCCATACAAAAATAACCGGTAAAATCGGCTTCTCACACCGCACATAAATAGATGCAACTATTATATTGCTATATTGTGTGCATTGTATGCTATTCTATTAAGCTGTTTTAATCCTTAAAAATATATATATAACACCAAATTGTCCAAAATATACAAGATTACAATAAAGTTACGTATATTATAAATCGTGCAATGTTGGAAGTTGCCACTATAAAGACACATTTTTGCCTCTGAATAGTCAACAGTAATTTTAGCGTAAATTCCATGAAAGTATGTACACTCGTCCATATGTTTATCTTCACAGGAATTGATGATAACTAATGATGAGTGATTAAATACGTTTATTGATTATGCCATCTTCCATATTGTGACAAAATGTTAGTATAGGTATAATATGTACCATAGGGTCAGTAGGGGCAATTACTTTACAAGAAAGTTAAAACGTAGTCATTTTAAATGGAAAGACAAGAAAGGTGACAGCTATACTTCGTTTCAAAAACAAAGATAATTTTTGCAGGGTTCAAAGGATCAATACCTTAATAAATTGAATATATTATATCGGATATAACAGTTTATGTGAATATATCAATGATATTTTCATTGATATATAACCTTCGAACCCTGCAAAAATTATCTTTGTTTCTGAAACGAAGTATAAATGTTTATCAATCTGCCCACTCTTTGCTGGACTTTGAAATAAAGTTCAACGTTGCAACTTTTCAGTTAATATTTTGGGCAGAAAATTTTATTTCATGAGACGATATGTTATGAATAAGATAAGCTTACTACATTTTTTATCCAAATTGACATTCTTAACATTTATTTGTCATTTACAAAACGAAAAAATTATTTTCTCTAATAAATATTAAAATATTTTTCTTAAAATCTCTACATCTAATTGTATAACTCCAGTGAGATAGCAAGCAGTCTTACGGTGGTATGCGACATGAACTGCCAAAAACAATAATATACCCCCTTCGGTATCCCTTTGTTTGTCTTTACCCCTACTGACTCCATGAAATTTGTTAAAATAAGATTTATTTGTAATAGGAATATACTTTGTTACTATTGGAATTGATTTTAATATTGCTCTTAGAGTAAAAACATATAATACCAAAATATTAAAAATTGTTGATTCTCTGAGAATTGACCCTTACAGCGAAAGGGTGGAAGTGATAACAATTTTAATTGATTCTCATTTGCAAGAGAAAGTACAATCGTTCTACGATCTAAATGAATCTCGGTGAGGGCGCTATAGTCTTAGTACCGGAGCCTTTTTATAGTGGCTGGACAATGAAACGTTAGTTCCAATTTCGGCCACATTCATTTGATGGTAGACAGTGTTAGTTACAAAATGATGTCTTGTTGATTTATTTGTTGTTATTTGCAAAAGGAAATGTAATGTTAACTTTGGGGCCAGTTCACACGACAGACATCGAACGCGGGTTGAAAAATAAAATCAGCGTATCAGCAATAACGTTTGATCGTAATCTCACTTTATAATGAATGAAGAAATTGTAAAAACCTAGACTCGATAGAATCATCGATTTCATACTCGTACATTTCGTAAGGTTGCAAAAACCTTATTATAGAGTGTTGTGTAATAAAACAACAATTTGTATTGATGTATTTTTAGCCTTACCAATAAATATTTGTAATACGTCATGCACTTAAGAAGACGTGGGATCGCGCGGAAAAGCGGTCGCTGTCATTGTTTTATCCCTGACCATCCGCTATAAATGTGACAGCGTGCGTATGAATTCAAATATTTAAATAATTTCGTTCCGCTTTCACGCGCGAATCTGGAGCTGTATGGCACCTTTAGCGTTTGATACGCAATCAAACGCTCAACTTTCAAGAGCCGTGTGAACTGAGCCTTAATGAAACTGCAATATAATTTATTATAATGTTAATAACCAAATATTTACCTTTGTTTAAATCTGATCTTGTTACATACAATAATTTTAATATCTTGTTTTGTTGTTATTATCAATTATAATATAAATAAGATAAAAACCTATTGAAGTAATATTAATATTTCATATTAAACTTCAAAGATGTAATATAATGGATTCTCATTGTTTGGTTGTCTGTTGAGTCAACATTTTGTTACAATTGGGTATTTAAATGGAGTGCATAATATGGTGTCCAATAAAGAATTGAAAATATATTACGTTTTTTTATTACCTTTCTTAGCTACGACCTACATTCTAAATTTCAGCCCAATCGGTCCAGCCAGTTTAAGTGTGAAAAGGTAATAACGACACACACATCCACATATTATATAGAGCTCTTATTTTAATGCGAATTAGTAAGATAGAATAATATTACAATGAGAACACACACAGAACACCCATACATGGTATATATAGAATCGATAACCTCTCTTTTCCAAGTCAGTTTATTAAAATTGATATCCTCACAAATACATATAGGTGAGAAATTGGTTGAAATGATGAAAAGAATAGAAAGAAATGACTTTTTTGCTACAAGACATACAGAAACATTGACAAGTGATATAATATAAAAAATGGTCTTGCCGCAAAAAGGTACTCAGCATAATGTGTAGCATAAGCATATTAAAAATGTTTATTTAGCGACTTCCAGGAGCCATAAATAAGCATTTTCGGGACTGTAGGTGTGAATGGGTTTGAGTGTGTTTCTAATTTCGGTGGTCAATTCACGCCGGCATTAGTAGGTACACGAAGAGTGATTAATTTGAGAACGGGACTCGCGACTAAGTGAATCTGCTCACAAAATTAAAAAGGATGGTTGTGTTATGGGGTTTCAACAAACCTTATGGGTTTGAATGTTGTTTTATGATATTTTGGTAGTAGACTTTTTTAGCAGAAGGGCAATTAGCAAGTATGTACCTTAACAGTGTCAATTATTCTACCACCTGAGCAACGATTTGTAAACATTATGGTACTTCGATAGGAGGGCACTGTAGCTAGTAAAATTATGCCCTGCAATAGGGCACAGATCTAATTATCTACCTATTTAATTTTTGCGATTTAGACCAGTTTTTGCAAAAAAGCCTATCTTATCCAACCATTTTCGCCTGGACCTGCCGCGGCGGCGTTTGCCGGTTCTGTGTATCCACTCAGTGGAGCGTTTAGTCCAAGTTCGTCCAACAGATATCCCTGCCACATTATAACAAATAATATAATAAAAAAAATGGCGGAAAGCAGATATGGCACAAGTCTTCAAACTCCTTTGAACTTAATTCTCGCTCGCATCAACCTTCAAAATAGATTAAGTCATACAAACGAGACTTAAAGAAGATAAACTGATAAAAGCTAATAAATTAGTTAATCTTATGAGTTTGTGCAGTCTCCGGAGCCGGGATCTTTGGATTAAGTGCGCATGTAAGCTTGTTATGTGTGCAATATTGGAAAACTTTATCCAAGAATACAGGATTAGAAAAGTTTGAGATAGCATTGAAGCGACGGACGCGACTCGGACTACGAGGTATCTTTATTACTCTCACGGCTATAAATAAAAATACACTGCATTTTTTTTTATTCATTACTAGTGGACCCGCCCGCACTTCGTTGCGCCGAACAGATATTTCCAGTGTTTCTGTACTTATATTATGCATGTGTATCATATGAATTTTTTTTTTTTAAATTTTTATGAAAACATTATGAAAATATTAATGAAAACTGCATCAAAATCCGTGGCGTAGTTTTAAAAATATAAGAATAGAATAAACTTTATTTGCATCAAACATGGCAATAACAATTATGATCATAAATTAAAACTAAGCACGCATGTTTGACCCGCTCTGCTGGCATACAAAATTTGGTAAAATTACAATAATATAAGATTCAAAATACAATGTCAAAAATTCAATTGTGATTAATAATTCTGATGTTAATAAATAAATGTATTCAATTTTATCGATTTGATTTCATATTTAAATATTGATTAATGTCATAAAAACAATTCTCAATTAGCCACTTATATAATTTTGTTTTAAATAATTTGTATGGGAGCTCTCTTATGCTCTTTGGAATTTTATTAAATATTTTAATAACTATGTTATTGCATCTATGTTATTGCATTTTAATAACTATGTTATTGCATCAAATGGACCTGGGCAGGGCATATCTGCCGCATGTCGGACGATCTGTGGGCTAAACGCACCACTGAGTGGACACCCAGCACAGTTAGACGACGCCGCGGTAGGCCCAGGCGGAGATGGCGGGATGAGTTAGACTCTTTTTGCAAAAACTGGTCAGAAATAGCCCAAAACCGCAAAAAGTGGAAGGAAGGTAGGGAGGCCTTTGCCCTGCAGTGGGACGACCATGGCTAAAAATAAAATAAATAAATAAATGTTATTGCAGTTTTTTGCAGCTAGAGTATATCTACATAGGGACCGACAGATGAGGCAAGCAACTTTGTTTTATACTATGTTATTTAGTAACAGGGAAAAGCTTTTGATCACGATCTCGCGTTATGTTAAGCGACAACGCGACCGTAGATGGCCACAGACTTTACCTAGAAGGCGGGATAAATCACTCCCATATCGCACGCACCGCTCAAGAATCTTATGAAAAATAAAATAAAAAATGTCCTCTTTTGACAATACGTAGGTGTATCACTGGTACAAAATTAAATTAAGTTGAAACTTATATTCATGGTTTTTAATCCACATACCGCATTAGAAGATTCATATACCGTATTTCATATTATATGCATTAGAAAAAAAAATTAGACAATGTATATAAACGTGTCCATGAGGACATTTGATTAATTTTCCCTCGAGTTCGTGAATCTATTTTTAGTAATGGTGGATCTATACAGAAGGTAGTGTGCAATCTATTGCATGCATTGTATACGTTAAAATCCAGTCTTCTGTTTCATAGAACTTACCAATTTTCAGCTCGAAGAAACTTGAATTTATTCAGAAAAGTTCGTAGGGAAACTTTTGCAAGTAGTTCGTTATTTCAATTCAAATAATCTTTCTCGGCACAGTACCCACAATCCACGCTTTATTTCAAGTGCCCGTTTTGGTTTGTTGTGGAACTTTCTGTAGGAAAGCTAATTTTGTTTCTGATAAAGTGTTTTGAGATTGTCAACGTTGAATAAATCTTTCATCTCTTATCAAATCACTACATTATTTTCTTAAGAAACAAGGTTTTATATAAATATAGTATAAAAAATAAAACACGGAAATAAACATACCTATAATTAGTGACCGCTCGGGACACTCATAACTACATGTACACAGATATAAAAATGAAACTTCACTGGAGCGACGTTATCGAATTTTTAATTCCATGTTCCACCGCTATGCAAATAAAGCAACTTCCATAAACAAGCAGTGCGCCAGGAGAGATAAACATTTAAACATAGCCGAGTTACGGCAAAATAATTGCGTTTCCATTCGGATATGTGAGCGGGTCCAGCTTGTAACGAACGGGGCGAGCGAATCAAGCGGACCGCGAAACCTTCAAATTGAATTTTAAGCATCCAATTTGTTTGCGCGATGTCGGCATCCGGTGGCGGCTGGCGGATGGCGGATGGCGGGTGAAGCGCGCGATATCGGTGCGGACATCGTCGCCTCGCCGGGTCGGTACCTCCCGCCGCATGCTCGCCGCGATTCTCATGAAGCCTCCCCGTGCTCCCCACACTCGTAAAGCTATTTCTGCCATTCTGACCGGATCGCGATGAATTATTCGCTCATACTACCCTGCATTGTCCGTCATATTTTTATTTTTAGCGTAAAAATGAATTTATATCGAGAACGATTGTATTAAATGACTTTTATGCAAATTTTGTACCGGCTTTATTTATAAATGAATTTGATTTAAATTCTTGAAGTGGAGTGTTGATTGATATACACTTGAATAAAATACACGATTTTAAATAGATATAAACAAAGAATATAAATATAAATAAACAACATTTAGCCTGTAGGTCGTAGATATATATTTTAATATCCCACTTAAAGCATTCGTGCGAAGACCTGGTATACGAGTATAAGTATTTGGCGAAACTATTTCACGCCTCCGCGGAATCGAGCTCCGATATCTCGTATTTCCGACTCTCTACTCAGTTAGCTGCAAACATGATTACACGAACATGGATTGGGATCTTAACGCCGGCACATACAAATATTTGCTGACGTGAAAATTGTTATACCTAAATTCTGATCTTCGGTTGTTTTTCTTCTTTTCCTTTTATATTTTTGTATAAATCGGCTTACGGCTCAACGTTAGCGTTCGCACTCATGATAACCCTGACGTAGCAAATTGAGGAAGTAATGCCTTCCTTGACTTCCTAGAAATGTGTTTATTGAAGCGGAATTTTGTGCTAATTAGTTTTAATCCCGCTGTGAAGAACAGTCGCAGAACGCGAGTCTCCATAAAGAGCAATTCCGGGGCGCAAATGAGCTCGCGTATAACTAAGCAGGCTAGAGGAGCGGCGACGAGCGGATTCGCGTTACATCGTTTACGCATCCTCAAACACTCACTTTTATTTCGCAGCTTACGCGAAACGCTTTTGATGTATTCGCGAGTACCGAGATGATTTACTGAGAAAACATAATATGAACATCGTTAAGCGTCGCGTCTCCGTTGATTCTTTGGAGTAGTTCTGTAGTCCATTTTCCGGCCATTAAACTTTATAAAGTATTTGTAGCATAATGGTGGCATTTATAATAAATAGTTGACGTTTATAGCACATGTGGCTACCAGTTCCGCAGATAACGACTGGAGTCACTTACGCTGTATTGGTAAGTAAATGGCTCGAGTCGCCGGTCTCGACCTAATCGTTATAAATGACACTATTCATTAAATAATAACAATTACAGTAGCGTTTCACTTGCCCCACTTAGGAAACGTTTTCCGAATTGAAATGAAAGAGTTAAGTAAAGAGAAACTTGTGAGCGTTGGGAAAACAAATCGATTTGAAACTGTTTCAAAGGTAAATTAGCTATATTTTTTATTTGCCACTCTCTAGATTGGGAATCTTTCCATTAGTGCTTTTTATCTGTTTGTTAGCAGTGAATTGGTATTTAGGGCTTCCTGAATAGGCTTTAATTTATTCAATAAGCTCAAAAAGATATTACTGTCTATTTAAGTTTTGAGGAGGCATTTTATATTTCAACTGAACTTATACTAAATGAATTTAAAGCCCTGGCAAGATAAAAAGCTCATTTGAATAGTTAAGAGTTACCTTGTGTTTTTTGCACTATACGTCACCGTTTAAACCGTGTCGCCAAGAGATCTTTATGACCGTGTTCTGGCACGACGTTCAGTGAAATCTGGAAAGAATTTATCCCACCTTCTAGGTTTAGTGTGCTACCATCTACGCCCATCTACGCAACGTCGCTTGACTTGATGCGAGATCGTGGTCAAAGGCAAGGTAAGATATAATCATTAATAAATAAAAAAATATTGCAATTCAGGGCATGAACTCGGTGTTTTTGCAAGCTTTTATTTACTTTCACCTGTCTGTTGTCTATCTGTCTGTCTGTCGGTCTGTCTGTCTGTCTGTAATCAAATCTTGCAAGTTTAATTTGATCCACTTCCCGGTTTCCGATTGAACTGAAATTTTGCATTCACGTATAAATCGGATGACAATGCAATATTTTTATGACATCGAGCTGATCTGACGATGGAGCTGGAAGGCCATAGGAACTCCGTAGTTAAACGACGCAACCCCATCGAGTTTGGGCTCATTTGATTCTTGACGAGTACTTTATGATGATAGATGGTAATAATAATAAAAGCTTGTTTTTAAAAAAGATATCTTTTTTTAAATTTCATTTGTTTAAGCCTCATTTTCATTGTTTGTACTTGTTAATATAATTGAGATGTTAGTGAACTAGGAGATTATAAGTTACAGTAAAAGGAAGAGAAGGGACCTCCCTTGGGTCGTTTTTCAACCTTCCCTTGGGAGGTTATCCAACATCTCCGAACTTGTAAGGCCAGGATCTGTACATAAAAGTATCAACTTTGATGGTTGCTTAAGGGAACATTTGTTTTCCTACATAATGGGTATCTAGTTAAAATAAATTACCCTCTTTAATCAGTATAATATGCCTACCTACTTACGTAATTAAATATTCATGTTTAAGAAATCATTTTAATACACTTAAGAAAGTATATATATCGAGTGACGCACTCTCGCACTATTTGACAAATTTTTAAATATAAATTCATAGAATAAATTTATTGAAAATTCCTCTAGAACAGCCCTGCATAATATTATTGCACACATTTTATAAGTGTTTTCAGTTTGATATATTTGAAAATGGAATGATGAGAATTTTTGTTTTTTTTTTAATATTCACGACATATTTTAATACTAGCTGACCCGCGCGCACTTCGTAGCGCGTGACAGTAAATTATTCATATATTAATGAATTTGATACAGACCATTTAATTCGATTTCCAATTCCACGGAAAAGAGGGATTCAATTCACGGGTTTTCTGCGACTTAATGGGCGTAGAATTAGTAAAGGCTGGCAAACCTTGCCAATATGTAACTACGATCGAATCACCTACTATTCAAAATGTCTATTGGACGTTTCGCCTACGTTCATAATAACTATTGGTTGAAATCAATATTGGACGATTCGCCTACGGTTAACTCAGCTACGGTCGATTGAGCTATGGTTGATTAAACTATTGGACGATTTGCCTATTTTTGACCGAACTAACGGACCGTTCACGTATTTTTAGACCACGTTTCCGGCTGCTAGTCAGGTATGACAGCTAAAAAATACTTGTTTATAGTACAGAATTCAGAAACGTGTTGTTTTTATTATGCCACTTTGCCATGATGAGGTAGATGAAAGAAGATGCCAAAATGCCTGAAGATGCCATGACACAGGATAAATAATTCAGTAATAAGAAAAATATCTGGCGCTTCGCCGGCCGCTGCCGCGGCACGCTCGCTTCGCTCGCTCGGCTCGCGCATTGTGGTCACTGTTCAAACCTAACCTAACCAACAGATTTCGGTTTGCCCTGAATACTGTACTAAAAACACGCGTAGCAAAGAATTTATAAACCGTAGGTGAGTCGTCCATAGTTGAATTAACCAATATATCAAATGAACATTGGCCGAATCGCCCATTAGTTCACATGCCCATAGTTTAATCAACCGCAGGCGAGTTGCACTGTAAGCGAGTCGTCCAATATGTGAAATGAACTTATGCGAATCGACCGTAGTTATATCGACCGTAGTTGAAACGACCGTAGGTATTATGAAACGTAACCCGTCCATGCGGGCAAAGCCATGAGAATAAGCTAGTGACTGATGTATCTGTATAACGTACAGCCTCAACCGCTAGATGGATTGGGTTGAAATTTGGAACATAGAAAGGTTTCATGACGTAGACCACTGCTAAGAAAGGATTTTGCCGTGCGGGCAAAGCCGCGAGCATAAGCTAGTAAATAATATTATGAAACATTTTTTGTGAATAATACTTAGATTTCAGAGACGTCCTGGGATAAGTCCCAGAACTATCGTTATACCTATACCACAGTACAAATTAGAACGGCAATAAATTACCACTTACACATATAGTACATCAAGATTAAATACAGTAAACAAAAATATATCAAATTATCATTTAAATCAGAAAAACTAATAAAAATACGGAATAATAACAGCTTGATTCCGTACAGTTACTCTTGACTTTTTTCCGCGTCATTTAATGGTGATCTCTTTACCGTGGGTAGACTTCCTCTGCAGGAGATCGGCTAGTACCCCAACAGTGTCAGTTATTCTGCCGCCTGAACAGTGATGTGCAGACATTACTGTGCTTCGGTAGGAAGGCACTGTGGCTAGTGAAATTACTGGGCTGAAGAATCTTAACATTTTATGACTCAGCAGTGCACCCAGAATTTAACCTTCGTTAAATCCCAGCGTTATCTCTTACCATCAGGAGAGCATCTTGCTCATCTTCTTACATCGTTGTATAAAAAAAACTAAAATGAAATTTTCTGAAATGAAACTATCATATACCTACGTACTCAAACTATTTATTATAATATATCTATCAAATTTCACCTTTCAGCTCCATCATCAGACTTCAGATCACTTCCATGTCATAAAATTATTGCATTGTCATCCGATTCCCGGTATGCAAAATTTCTGCTCAATCGGGAACTGTGACTGATAGGTAGAGTGCTTTTCACAAAAGGAGTTCTTTTTGCGGGGCGCCACTATCGCAAATTTTAAAAGTTAGCATATTAAATAACTTTAGAATCTTCGATGTATCCTTCTGCAATCTTGTTACACTTCTAGCCACCATGGCGTTTAAGAACTGTAATATCAGCGCCTGAGTCAGCTAAGAGTGTTGCTGACGTCCGCCTCAGGCAATGCCCAGTGTAAAGATGGGAGTCCGGAAGCTGAAGAAATTTAGCAATCGTTTTTGGCATATCACCGATTTTATTGATGCCTATGGGCTGTTTTTTACTTTTTCCATTATCATAATGTAAGAAAAATCTTGAAGTTTTTGTATTAGCGGGTCGTAATGCCATATACTTGTCCACCACATTCACATATTCTTCACTAATGACGAATGATCTGTCGATTTTAGTCTTTGTATTCAATAATTTTACTAATATTAATTTGTCCGAATGCTTTTCAACGTCGTTTACCTTAAGATTCAACAATTCATTTGAGCGGCACGCACCATTTATGCCAATAATTAATACAACCTGTAAAAAATAACAATAATTTAGTTTACTTATTTTTAGATAGGTACAGTTAGATAGGTTTTCTTTGAAATAAATTAGATTTTGTATCAATTTACTTACTTTTAAAGCGAGGTATTTACTGTATGGTGCTTCATTCAGAAATTTTTCTATTTCAAGGTCACGTTTCGTTAATCGATGACCAAAGACACTATTTTCGTGCGAGAGTGGTGAAAAATTATTTATGGCATGAAGTCCAGAATTTATCGAAAAAATGTAATTTAGTTCCGCAAAATTCCGCGGGACCTCATTCGTGAGAAGGACTCTACCACTGAGGTGTATACCTAAAATCATAGGCGGATCCAGGATTTGGTTCAGACGGGCAAAAATATTATAATTTTTATTACGAAAAATTTTATTTCAGAAATATGTGCGAAATTCGTAACTCTACAATGCTTCTGGGGGTACCTTGGCCCCCTGCCCCCCCCCCCCCCCCTAAAGCTTAAACATCCTTTATAATATGTGCGCGAGCAGCTTGCTTAATGACTCGGGGGGGGGGGCGGCTTGGCCCCTTGCCCCCCCTCCCTAAATCCGCCTATGATTATCTATAACACAGAAAAAAGGTTCTATAATAATCATTGCAAAATTTTACTAACATTATAAACGTGACAGTTTGTGTCTGGATGTATGCCTAAATGGGTGTGAACAGATTTTATGTCTGTGTGTCTCCGGATAACCAGTGATTTTTACAAAAGATCCCCCTAGATGGAGCGCCACAATCGCGTGATTTTAAGTTAAAATATCTACAGATTTTTAACAATTCATAATTTCTCATATTTAATTTCTCAATTAAATAGGTACATAATATTTAATTAATCTAACAAATAAAAAATATATAATAAATGAAGTATTCACAGTAATTATAAATCTATTATTTAGTTCCGCTAGGTTACGCGGGACTTCTTTTCTAAAACTGTTTGCAGAATAAACGATATTTCTTTTTCTTAGGACATTAGTTCCATTATTTTCCGTGGCGCTAGCTTGTATGAAAAATAATTTACTTTTACAATGAACTGTAAATGAATTTTTCTATTTTTTTTCAGATGATTTTACATGTTTTAGAAATTAAAAATAAGCAGCAAAAAGATATTTATTACTGATATTTACACGCATCATGCGCACATTAGATTATTTTCCGCTGGCGCTGATTCATTTGAGAAATAAGTTACATTTACTAATTTAAATGAATTCTAATTCGTTTGGCTACTATATAGCATCAAAGTACTCGTCAAGACGAATCAAATGAGCTCAAACTCGATGGGGTTTTTTCTTTTAATCACGGAGTTCCTATGGCCACCTTCCAGCTCCGTTTCGGACCCTGGTTACTATATAGTATCAAAGTACTCGTCAAGACGAATCAAATGAGCCCAAACTCGATGAGGTTTTGTCTTTTGATTACGCGGTTCCTATGACTACCTTTCTTGTTTATTAGCATTTTATATGCGAATCTTTAGATTGATATAACTCTTTTATTTATGAACCGATTTGACTAAAACCAACACTAAGTTTTAAGTAGAGAAAACTGCAACGTATTAGTGAAAATTTTATTCAAATCGGTGGTGTTGTTTAACCACACCAGTGACACAAACTATTTACAAATTTAGCCCAAATTAAACTAAAGGTCAACCACAAGTTTACAGCCACACCGATAGATGGCGTCTGTAGCGTTTTTGGTACTATTTTTTTTTGAATTGAATTTACTTTATATTCTATTACTTTTATTTCGAATTTTTGATGTAAATTAGGGGCGATGTGTCTGATATAAATGATTATTATTTATTTTATTTTACGTTTCCCTAGGAAAAATTGACAAAATGTTTTACGAATTAGATCGCGCAAGCGACTTTTTCGCGTCGTTTTGTTCATATGCGTATTTTCACAGTTCACCTTAGTAAAGGATCACAATGAATGGGGAGAAATTTGCATTCTTATTATATGTATGGATGTATGGATATGGATGGATATGGATATGGATTTCAAACACATCATGACATTTTTTAATATTTCAAACTGAAAACACTTTTAAAATGTGTGCAATAATATTATGCAGGGCTGTTACAGAGGAATTTTAACATCTCTTAATAACTTACGAGTTTTATTTTAATAACTAATCAAACAGAGTTTTTATTTAAAAAAAAATAGATGTATTATGTGGTAAAGGCGGTATTCAGAGTCAAATACACTTCAACAGCCCTGTAACTACTCGTTGAGCTATCTGCGTGGTTGTTACCCTATTGGAAAAAATAAGAAACTTTTTTTATATAATGATTTTTAGTAAAGCTGTTAATCACACTAATCGCACTAATACATATTATAAAGGCGAAAGTTTGTGAGTGTGTATGTTTGTTACTTCTTCACACCTAAACGGATGGACCAGTTGAGCTGAAATTTGGTATAGAGATAGCTTTTTTTTTTATACTAAATAGGCCTACGTTTGACCACATCCCACCTGATGGAAAGTGAAAATGCGGTCGACGATGGATCACGTATGACGCCTAGAAAGGTACCTATTCACTCGTGCCTTGAAGATACCCAAGTTGTACCGCTCGGGAAACACAGATGACGGCAAAGTGTTCCAAATGCGACCAGTTCTCATTAGAAATGACGAAGCAAAACGCTTGGTGCTTAGACCATAGATTAACACAAAAGCTACATACAGTACAGCGGGTAAAATTGATGAGCGCAGGTAGTGTAAAATAATAATAATTATTATTATGTCGCTCTTTAACACGGGCTAAGCCCGGGCCTTTTTATAGGCTTACACGGAGACAAAAAAGTCCAACGCGCAGAGGCCTTTTTGAGCTTTTAATATAAATGTAATGGGTGACACTTATTGGAGTCTGTCTGTGAGTCCATCCATAGAAAATGGGCTCAAAGACAGTCTCCGCCAAGTGACAGGACTATTGCTAATTAATGGAAACTACTTCAACTAGGCTATGGATGAGTATTCTAAATGGATGGTTAATGAGGCTATTGCTAGGACTACGGCACCTGCCACTTCAGTCCCATTAGGAGATATATAGGCAGGTGATGACTCGCCACTCACTAAACGGGCCCCCATAAAGGCCGGCATTACATAGCCGACGAGAAGGGCAACGTTGGTGCAAGTGGCTGGAGGGGGAGAGGTGTCCCTGGACTTTAAACACGTAGGCCAACTCGCCACTTATGCTTCACATCCTCCCTCCGAGCGAAAAGCTCTCGCGACTCCACTCTGGCCGGCCAATGAAGGCAAGCACAGAGGTGGGGGACTGTTCCTCGTCAGTGTTCACTCCGACCGGCCGGTAAAGGCAAGCCGGAGATGAGGAACAGAATCCTCCCCCGGGAGCACTCGGGTCCGTGGGGTCGCTACTCCCCAACAGCTCGCCATAAGCTGCCCTGCGGTGAACAGAATCCTCCCCCGGGAGCACTCGGGTCCGTGGGGTCGCTACTCCCCAACAGCTCGCCATAAGCTGCCCTGCGGTGTAATAATAATTATTATTATTATTACGAGTATAATCACCTGGCGGAGACTGTTTTTGAGCCCATTTTGTATAGGATGGACTTACAGATTGACTCCAAGAAGTTTCACCCATTACATTTATATTAAAAGCTCAAAAGGGTCTCTGCGCGTTGGACTTTTTTGTCTTCGTGCACGCCTATAAAAAGGCCCGGGCTTAGCCCGTGTTTAAAAGCGACATAATTATTGTAAAATCTGTGCTCTGAGCTTATATTATACGTGGACGCACCTTCTTTTCCAACGAATGGATTTCCGATGAAATTACTGATAACTGATATATTATGATAACTTGCACTTACATTAAAATTTCTTTGAAGTGTCCGGTTGTAAAATAAAGTTAAAGCTTAATAATAAATGATAATTTGGTCACGTAATATTCGCATTTTCTTGGATTAGTATGCAAGAAGGGGTTGCAGGTGCGCGACGTCCTGCGAAGGTTTCTACGTGATTCAGAGCGTGGCCGAGCTTCAGATCTTCGATGAAGAAACATTGGATTTGTAAATCTCGACATCTTTAAAAAATTCTTCTGAACAAGCTTATGCCCGCAGTTTTCCTTGTATTAAACTTGCTCAGCAGTTGAAAATTGAATGCTGATAATGATGACCTAGAATTGTGATTAATGGTGAAAGCACATCTATCCGCATTGACCGCGCCGAAGGATTCGAATATTGAATTTTTTATATTATGAAATGTCATGAAACCTCGCATACTTGCCGGAGTCGAATCGTCCGAATCGGAAAAAGATTTCCTATACAAAAAATTCTTTCGCCGCGGTCGATGCGGATAGATATGCGAGCACCATTCAGTAGGATTGCCCGTTCTGTTGAAGAATAAAATCTTAATTATCTTTTTTTTTATAAAGTTATAAGTAAAGATAATATTTTTGTAAAGTAAAGTAATAATTATCCCAGTAATATACTTTCCCTATTTCACAGGATTAGGCGCAGATATTTTTATAATAAGGAAATTTGGTTGGTATTTTGGTTGAAATTTGTTTACAAATGAGTTTAATAGTAATTAGTAGATATCCACTAAACCGCGAGCTTATACTAGTATTATTATTGAATTGAACAAAAGGCGCTACAAATATGTACCAAATATAAATTAAATTTATTACAAATAAATAAATCCTTCTTCATTTCAATGTGTAAAGAGAATTCTATAAATAGACATTGGATTTTAAAATAGAGTACGGACGGGATCCATCTCATTAAATCGTTCGAAATGCGAGGAAATAGAACTCTTTATACAGGATCCTTTATAAATGCCAGAGGATATAAATAGTGTTTGATTAATGATGTTCTTGTCTTCTTTATTTTAAACATGTTTCTGTCTACAATTTTTAAACCTACCTTAAGTATTCTCGTAGATAAAAATAATTAAATTATATAAAAAGGGAAGATGTGGTAAAGGTCTCTCAAAAATGGACCACTTCAATTAGGTTCATTTTGTTCATGGACACAATTTCACTTCAGTCAGAGTCGGCGCGGCAACCGACACTTTCCGACCCTGACTCTGTCTCGCTTGCACTGAACTTAAGCTCTTAGCTTTGTCTCACATACTGGAGCGACATTCACGTAATGCTATTTTACTATTTGATAAACGTGTGCGAGAATATCTTTGTTTGTAGCAGCAGTTCCTAGTATGGCTATTGAAATGATAGTGCGTACCGTATCCCGCTGTTTATTTTAATTTAAGCTGATTATAACAAAACGGCAACACTTATGGCAATAAAAAAAAAATCGCGCACTATCAATTAAAAGCTGTGTAGCCAACCTATAATAATATGTTAGAGTTAAGAGCTCAGAATTATTCAACGCTACTTTATATTTGATGCGCGTAGCACGTGCTACGATCATTCGTAGACTCCAAGCCGTGGCCGAAAGAGAGAGAGAGAGTAGAGTGTATTATTTTCATTAAGAGACGATTTCTAGCATTTTCTTTTTATTATGATTTTAATACAATTAAGCTTTTATTAAAATGATCTTCTTGCAACATGTGAGTATAATAACAAGCTTTTATTGTTTCCATAAATGTTCATAATTAGCTACTGTAAATTTTAAAGTAAAAATCTTAATATACGAGAACATACTCGTACACATGGCAATAAGACCGCAAAGTGAATATTATTGTAGATTTTGTTTACCTTAGGTTTTTTAGTAATGTGGTGTTACAATAAAAAGTAATCTTATATCTATATCTTTAATTCCTTATCCTTTTTACAAGCTTTATATTACTTTCACCTGTCTGTTGTCTGTCTGTCTGTCTGTCTGTCTGTCTGTCTGTCGGTCTGTCTGTAATCAAATCTTGCAAGTTTGATTTGACCCACTTCCCGGTTTCCAATTGAGCTGAAAATTTGCATGCGTGTGTAAATCGGATGACAATGCAATATTATTATGACATGGAGCTGATCCGATGATGGAGCTGGAAGGTGGCCATAGGAACTCCTTAATTAAACGACGTAACCCCATCGAGTTTGGACTCATTTGATTCGTCTTGACGAGTACTATATGATGCAAGATGGTAATGATAATTAAAGCTTGTTTTTAAAAAGTATTTTTAAAATTTCACTTGTTCACATTAATGGTCCATCGTAAGAAATCACATCTAAGAGTTCCCCTTTAAAATGCATAAGGGACATCTCAAATGTTATTTCTTGTCCTAAAACGGTTCTTTACGTACATTTTACGGGCATCAATTTCACTTGTCAATTGTGTAATAAAACCCCAACTGGTGTCTCCTATCGCATTTGATTTAAGCTTCAGCCCTGAAATTGTTCCTTCGTTCAGGATATAGAAATAAATCAGATACCACGTTCAACATTTCAGATTATCTAAATATGTATATAAAAGGAAAGAGTGACTGACTGACTGAATCAACCCACAGCCCAAACCGCTGAACGGATTGGGTTGAAATTTGGAACACAGATAGGTTTTATTGCGTAGACCTCCGCTAAGAAAGGATTTCACCATGCGGGCAAAGCCGCGAGCATACGCTAGTTAGAGTTATATTTTTCTTGTACCAAATCCCACAATTACTCTTACAATCAACTTTTCCAAACAAAGGTTGGTTGCCTGGAAGAGATCGCTCACAGTGATAAGGCCACCCATTGTGAACCAAATTGTATTTTACTGCTAATATTAAGTAAAACTGTGATTTTCTTTGGTTGCAATAAAGAGTATTCTATTCTATTCTTATTAATTGGTCTGTATCATGAAAGTGCGCTTTTGTTTATAATAAGCAGCAATTCAACAACCCTGTCAGATCTATCCATTTTCAGATCCAAGGAGTGCTACTCAAACATTGGCAGTATAATAAAGTGAATTCTGATGTAGATGCCTCAATAAATTTGAAATTCATTGATGTGCGTAAAACTCAAATAATATTTAAAAAAAATCAACGCGTATTTTTCGTGGTAATTCGTGGGGTCTGAGGGTAAGCAGTGTAAGAGGCGTACGTACATATGGCGGACATGTGAATTGTTTTTATTATAATGTGACGTATTTTTTATTAAAAAAAAAACCTACACATTTGTTTTAATTTTATTTGACTTCTCTTTTGTTTTTGTACCGCAGTATCTGCTTTTATTTAAGTGTATGCCTTCGTTTTATCACTTTTAACGGCACGCAGCGTATAAGTATCGGTTTATACGACGAATAAAAATTATACGGGTTTTGCTGTTATACGATTATACGATACGCGTGAAACTTCGTATATTTGGAAATTATTTAATGTATAGCCCGTTGTAATTGTTGGTGCCATGTATTACTGCTATCGATACATTTGATAAACATATGGATGAAAAACGTTTGCGACCTTTGCAGCAAGTCACGAATAGGCTTGTTCAGCCATCAAAAGAAATACCTAGCGTACACTTCATATACAGATGCTACAAGGTCACAACAAGGCTACAATGAAGTGATGAAAAATAGCTCTGTTAATGAAATTTGATAATTTTTTGTTACTCTATTTTTACAAAAAGTTTTTAACGTTTTCGTGAATAATCCACTCACCATATTACATCCACTTACTTAATTTGCTAATATACTTAAAAGCTTTCAAAAATGTACCTTCACTGTCAATTATCCATTTCGTTTCAAATGACGCAGTTCACAAACAAACAAACAAACACAACAAACAAACGTAACAAACTCTCTAAAAATAATTCTAGATTGAAAACCTGTGTCACGCCTGTAATAAATAATAATAATATGCTTGTAGTAATAATATGCTATCAGTATACGGCAAAGTTCATAAAATTTTATGGAAAGTTCTAAACATGGAAGCACTTTAAGTTTCTTTAAAGAATATATTAGACGAAAAGTTATATCATCGGGTCCCGAAGCATCGTCGTTTACTATCACTTAACTCATTTTTATATTCGCCATTTTGGCTTGCTCTGCCTGTCCCAGATTCAATATGAATACACAGAGAAACTTATATAAAGGTGAGTACAGACTAGAACATAACTTATAACTGCAGTATTTGACGAGTAACGTATGCTCAGCGTAGATGTAACACCTTTTCGGAGGAGTGCTTCGGCGTACTTGGTGCCGGCATTAGGCCCGGACTCGACCAAAGCGGAGACGTGCGTAGAAGTCCAAAGCGGAAACGAGAAGATACGTTTTTCAGCACGGTTTTTCAGTATCCACCGAAGCTGTGGCACCGCTTACTGCACGTCGCTCACATCATCTTCTCGTCTCCGCTTGGCGATCTCCACTGGAGTTGAGCGGAAACGAGATGTGCATATGTCACCGGAAAATAACAAGATTCGTAAGTTTATAAATTTCCTAAAATTTCTTAGGAAATTTATAAACTTTCGTAGGATTCACATTTTCGTAAATTGATAAACTTACTGAACTCACTCGTAAAATTATAAGTGTGAATACCATCGAGCTACGAAAGTTTTGAAGTGGCCATGACCAAAAAGCGAAAACAGTTGGTTAGGTTAGGTTTGAACAGTGACCACAACGCGCGAGCCGAGCGAGCGAAGCGAGCGTGCCGCGGCAGCGACAGGCGAAGCGCCAGATACGTGTTTTTTTTTACTAAATATTTTTTATCTGTAGATGTTCAGAGACGTGGACGCGTCATGAACTCTCTGGATATCTACAAATATAAATCATTTAGGTATCAAAAATAAACTCGTATCTGGCGCTTCGCCAGCCGCTGCCGCGGCATGCTCGCTTCGCTCGCTTGGCTCGCGCATTGTGGTCACTGTTCAAACCTAACCTAACCAACAGATTTCGGATTTTCCAGAATTATAGTTTTAGGTAGAATTATAGGTTGGTAAGTCTTATTGTATCTAAGTCTGTGGTAACAACCATTGTCACTGTCAACATCGACCAATCAGAGCCCAGTGTGTTATTTTCCGTATTTTAAAAAGCGTAAAATTAAATTGTCCGAGGCCCAGGGTCAAGCCCAACTTAGACTATTATATCCGTGAATTTTTTAATATAGTTAATATGGATAACACTTAACACTCATGTTAGATTTCAATAACGTAAGGTACAATACATTGATCTTATTGTACCATTCTTATTATTTCATAATATGTACATTAGTCAGCACTCACCCTTATATGATACATGGCCTACTTTTCAAGGGGATCTTCCGAGTGGCTGTCTTGTTTACTTGTATCTTAACCCTCGACAGGGCACTGCGCTTTTTATTCGCATTGTCTGCGAGTTCACGGATTATATCTGTTGTGAAATACGAAGCTCTCGCAAAATATGTTCTTTGAATTGATACTTGGATGATGATGTTTTGATGTCGATATCCAACAAACATTACTGAACATTGAGCATACCTATAGTATAATTAAACAGTAGAGGTATATTTTAGGATGAAAGTCTATAAATTTGCTTTTATTCAGGAAATAATTACTTTAGCAATGGATGGAAATAGATCTAAAATCCTTCTAATATTATAAATGCGACAATATTTATGTGTGTTAAATGACTTAAAAGATAAATGGGAAACGTTGTGGTTACCTACGTACCTTAGACTTTTTACCCTAGTATAACACGTAAGCTACTTTTCAGTAGGTAAACCCGCTTGGAAAAGCTAGTGTGAAATTTCATAAACAGCTCCATCGTTTAAATGGTACTTCGTTTTAAATTAAAACCCTTTACTTCCTGCAATATTCTTGAAAAGGTGTGGAATTTCATCAGAGTATTTTATTTTCATTGTTTTATGCCGACATCGGCAGCTATAAATTCACATAACCCCACTTGTATGTATAAGTGAGGGTCAATGAGTGGCGGTGGTTAGGGCGGACGAGGGAAAGGATGGGCGATCCTTCGTAAATCTTTCGTTACCTGTAGTTTATAGAAATGTGGAATCGGCGCTGTGGTGGCGTGCGGTGAGCGGCCCGCCGCAAGCCGCGCAATAAGGCGCGTAAAGAGGCCGGGCCTTGTCTTAATTGTCAATAACCGTGAGTCCCGGAGCGCCGCAGCGCCGGAGCCTGCTCCCGACGAATAATTAACGAACTTCCGCGATTTTCGAGTTTGTAAATTGCCTCATGGTCTCGTCGGCTCGCGTCCTGGTTTGCTGATATAAATTATGTGCGCGGAAAATTAATCTTAGTGATTTAGGAACACTCTCGCTTTGTGGGTTTTCCGTTTAATCGTATTCTTACAAAGTTTCTTGATGTTTGATGTGATTCGAAGTTTGACGTGAGAGCAAGTTGCCCCGGGTTTAAGTACTCACTTAAACGTTCTACATCAGGTAATGTGTTTGAACTTTATTACGTTCAAACATTATACTAGAGGGAGCGACGTGTACTTACTCTTAATTCCTCATATTTAAATTATGGGAAAACGTATTCATAATATGCATTGACCGTTCTAACTTTAAAGGAATATTTCCATATAAGGTTACGATCGTTCGCGCTGCGACGTTTGAGAGGTTTTAATAAAGGGCAGTATTCTCAGTATTGCCTCGAAAGAGTACTGTGTCGTATTTAATTACGGCGACGCTCGTTCGAGCCTCGAGACGTAACTTTAATAAGTGTTCTGCTCAGTGAAGAGAATTGCGGGTTGCGTTGCGAGCGTGAGCATAAACAGTGAATTTACAAGCCCACGCGTTTCATTAAAATGTAAACAAGCTTCCATATAATTCGTGGTGCGTAAATACATCAGCGGGATCACGACGGCGCGGTGGAGCGAGTGGGAAGGCGCGGGACTTGCATGTTTATGGTCAACATTAACCACAAAATCATTGTCCCAGTGAGGAACTCTTACTCGAACTAAGTGTATGTAACCGACATTTGCATTTGCGAGCGCGGACTCCCAATGGTAATGAGGATTTTCGCATAACGTTCCAAGTTCCAGCGAGTGAGATTTAACTGAATGTTATTTGATCTCTTTTTGGGTTATTAAAATATTTGACGAGTAAAATTGAGAAAGATGAAGTTTGATATTAGATTTTTATGGTCAAAATAATTCATAGGGACAATTCATGGGCAGATAAGCAATTAAATTATATTTTGCCAAGTGAGAGTGCTTAGAATTACCAGAAGAAGTTAAAGAACTATACTTCTGAGGAGAAAATTGTGCAAGTCTCGTAACCTTCTTTCATAAATACTCAAGTACCTATAACACATACCTGCTTCATAAAATTGTATGAAATAAAACCAGCAGCAGATAGTGGCGATCTATAAAATATAAAAGAGTTTACGGCAGCTAAAATATAGTAGGAAACACGACACTTTTTGCCCGGAGCGCGCTATATGACCTGTATTTTTCATGTTCATAGTAAACTGAGTAGACACAAAACCAAGCGTCATGTAGCTCCTTGTTCAACATAGTTCATTTTATTGTGTTATATTACCATACATCTCGTAAAAAGGCAAATCGTCTTGCCCTGTGTGAAGTGTGAAGGCACACTTGTTTTACAAATACTAGAAAGGTTTTGGGGACGGGGAAAATTATATAGACTTACTCTATTTTTGTGACTCCAACGCAATATTTATCAAGTATAGGCTGCAATTATTTAACACTCTGGATCTAGTTTGGATGAAATGTATGATATTAGTGCTACAGTGAATAGGGTCATGACGGATGACCTACCCTAAAAACTTCTATGGGGGATTTCATAAGACCATGGTCGAAAGATGATCATACCTAAATGGCCTGATCCTCAGACAATTAGATTATCAGAATACCGTGCCCCACATATCTTCACAAACACGTACACCGTAGTAATTACCTTATGTGCTAGTTGGCGTCCTGTCGCGTTTTATGTGTTTTCGGCTTTAGATTTTAACATTTTAAACTTGTGCATCATAATATGGGTGTCTCATTCACCGAGAGTAGGTACAGCAGTTTTTTCAATCGCTTTCCTGTTGGTATTTCTATTTGTGGTATGGCAAGAAAACACATTTTCACATTTCATTTCTTCACTCGTAAGTAAAAAGCTAAAATTGGGGCTTTAATATTACAATTAACTTTAGCCCTTGAAAAAAAAAACTCATGTTTTACTTTTTAGCGTAAGGGCAGTTATGTAGGTTTGTAAAATTAGGATAAAACTTCCACGTGCTCGTAAAAATAAACGAGTATGTACAATGTACATGTACAAATAGGCAAAGTTGTATAGAGAAATCCCATTGCCTCCAAACTTTAGAATGAAATGAGACACCGAATCCTAAAAAAATAATCAAAGCCACAATAATAGGCGTTGGCAACGACAATTGTTTGGGTTTAATTAAAATAAACGAGTTTATCTCAAGCTCTTCAAACAATCTAGATATTTTTAAGTTGCTGATTTGGACATGTATAAAGTTGGCCAAATGTTTAAACCACTTACGCTTTTACTTTTTTTTATATGATATAGTACCTTTCACCTTTCAATATTTAATTCACTTAAATTTTTAAGTTAATGACAGAGTTATAAAATCGTATCGCTAATATAAAGTTAACTTGTGTAATTAAAACTGACCAACACTTTATGCTTTTACGGATATTTGCCATCATTTACCAACTCATAATGTATTTTACAATGTAACGATAATGCGCTAGAAGATTTTTACCTATGACCTATATATTTCTAGTGTTATTGGATATAAAAACATATTAAAAAAACCATGAGTTTCTTGTCTGTTCTTCTCATAGAGGAATGGTAGAGAAACTAATTCCAAGAGAAACTAGAATAATATTACTCCATAACAATTGACTTGCCAAATTGATCTAATGTAGCCAGCCTATGCGAATAATAAATCATTTTAAGTTTGAGGTTGAAGCATTGCTCTCTGATTTAACTCACGTCATCTTTATATTTATGTTATCCATTGTTTTACCGATACCAGATTTATTCATAAATTTGTAATCACCGAATATATCCAATCCATTAGTTTTAACAGCTAATTACATCGGCGGTTTGGCCTTAAAATGAAAGCTCCAAAGCCCCGAAAGTGCTTAGTGGGTCAATTTATACATAAAACAACAGCATTATTGTCTTTTTTATCAATGCGACCCGCGTAGAAAGTAATGGATGTATTTTATGAGCCATTTGCGATATCAAAATCATCGCCGGCTTTTATCTCCACCTCAAACTATTGGGACGGGATCGTTCTCGGGATCAAAACCACGATTTCCTTGCACGAACCTCTTATAGTTTTAGAAAATGCTCAGTTTAATGACTATAGGAGATTGTGTGAGAAAGATGGATGTGTGGTTGCTATTATAATGTGATGCTGTGTTTTCTTTTGGTTATATACCTACTTAATTAATTTTTAATCCGATTACAACGTGACATTGTGTAAAAAAATATTTCCTTTATGGTATACTAAATATTTCCTTTATGGTATACGGCATATCAATCGAACTTTTAAGGGCAGGAGGAGACGCTGTAGTGGGGATCCTTGTGGAACTTTTCAACAAGGTTATGAGTAGTGGTCACACGCCTATTGCGTGGAAAAACGCTATTGTAACTATTATTCATAAAAAGGGTGACAGTACCAAACTAGAAAACTATAGGCCCATAAGTCTTCTCTCTCAAATTTACAAACTTTTTGCAAAAATCCTGTGCCACAGACTTACACGTCAACTCGACGAGTACCAACCCATTGAACAGGCTGGATTCCGGAGCGGATACTCTACTATCGATCACATCCATACCGTTAAGCAGCTGATGGAGAAGTGTGATGAATTCAAACGGCCGCTTTGTGTTGCTTTCGTAGACTACGAAAAAGCTTTCGATAGCGTTGAGCATTGGGCCGTATTCCATTCACTCCACCGCTGTCATGTTGATTCACGGTATGTTGATGTCCTCCGTGATATCTACGTGTCAGCTACTATGCAAGTGAGAACTCATGCTCTCACCAAGAACATTCCCATCAAACGAGGTGTGAGACAGGGAGACACCATTTCACCCAAACTATTTACTTCAGTCTTAGAAGACGTCGTAAAGATGCTTGACTGGGAACGAAAAGGAATCAACATCAATGGTGTTTTCATGTCTCACCTTCGCTTTGCAGACGATTTAATCCTGTTTAGTGAGCGGATGCAAGATCTCCAAGACATGTTGCAAGATCTGTACAATGCTTCTCTTACGGTAGGCTTAAAGATGAATATGTCCAAGACGAAGGTAATGTGTGGTATGGCAGCTGACTCACGTATAAACATTAGCGTCGGTGGGAAGACACTTGAACTTGTCGATCATTATATTTATCTTGGACACTATTTGTCTTTTGCCAAAGAACATCGCGGAAAAGAGATCTCGCGCCGCATACAATTGGGTTGGGCCGCCTTTGGAAAGCTCGATGATGTACTTAGGGACCGAAAGATACCGCAGTGCTTGAAAACCAAGCTTTTTAACCAATGTGTTCTGCCCACCTTGACCTATGGTACTGAAACATGGACGCTCACTAAAGAGACTGTGCACAGAATACGAGTCGCACAACGGGCTATGGAGCGTTTCATGTTGGGCATCAGGTTAAGAGACCGCATCCGCAATACCGAGATCCGTCGGAGGACGAAAGTCTTTGACGTGGATAAGCGGATAATGCGGCTCAAATGGAGTTGGGCAGGACATATTGCCAGGCGTGGTGATAGCAGGTGGAGTAGGTCCCTAACAGAATGGATACCTCGATACGGAAGGCGCAGCGTCGGCAGACCACCTGCCCGATGGGTCGATGACATCGCAGCAATCGCAGGAAAGACCTGGATGCGAACTGCACGGAACAGAGTTGCATGGCACAAAGGGGAGGAGGCCTTTGCCCAGCAGTGGGACGATATGGGCTGACAATGATGATGATGATGGTATACTAACTGCGCCCAGCGGTTTTACCCACTGCACTGTAGCCTATGTGTTATTCTAGGGTCTAAGCTATCTCTATACCAAATTTCAGCTCATTTAGTCCACCTGTTTAGGCGTGAACGTTTGTTACTTCACAAACATACACACTCACTCACAAAATAGCATAATAGACTTTTTAGACTGAGTACGGCACGATGAGTACGGTCGCTAAACATAGCTAGTCAAGTATAAACATCAGAGCAATCTCAGTAGGTAATTATTATTGTTCGCAAGTTGATTGAGTTTAATTTAACAATAATTCTCCACATAATCCCGCAGATTGCTCTCCAACTCGCTAATCCAATCAACCCATGTTGTATCGTAAACTAAATAAACTAAAACACACAATGTCTGAAGGACATTATCGCAACACTCCTGATACAATTTGCTAATGTTGAAGTTGAAGCCACTCCACTTGCCGCAAATATTAGCGCGAAGTTATATTAAAAACTTGCTTTGACATATTATTTTGTTTCGTTTGAGGTCAGCCTATCTGGAAAACACTGGTAATCAGATGAAAAAACGAAAATAAGTAAATCATGTGTAATGATCTGTAGCCGAACTGAAATCTCCGTACATAGTACATAGCCCAGCGGATTAGCAAAGTGAAGTAGCAATGGGTAGGCCACATAGCACGCAGAGCGGATGGCCGATGGGGACGAAAAGTGCTTGAGTGAAGACCACGGACTAGCAAACGCAGCGTAGGACGTCCACCCACAAGGTGGACAACGATCATATAAAGGTTGCTGGAAGAGGCTGGATGCAGGTCGCTTTCAACCGGCACATATTATGGAAGTCTAAAGGGAAGGCTGAGATGATGATAATGATGATGATGTGAACTTTAATACAAAAAGAATGAGTAAAGATAGAAAAGCTTAAAATAACTATAAAATACGACTACGAACAAATGATATCGTGGAAAAATTCAAAGTCCTTGAAAGTAGCGAAGTAGGCAAGTGGGTGAACTCCCCGTAATAACATCTATATCATAAAGTGATCTATTGTTTGCCTTTCGACATGTTTACTTATAGTTGTTGTCTGATAAACTTTTGCGCCATTTATACTACGTACCTAGTAGTATACTACTCATATTGAATAGGTAATGTTTATGTTTGTATTTATTACTAGCTGCGCCCAGCGGTTTTCGCCCGCTTTGCAGTAGCTTAGACCCTGAAATATCACATAGGCTAACCAGTATAGATATATCTATACCAAATTTCGGCTCAATCTGTTCACCCGTTTAGGCGTGTAGAAGTAACAAACATACACACTCACTCACAAAGTTTCGCATTTATAATATTAGTGGGATGTACCTCTTTTGCGGTAGGCGATGTCACTCCCGCATCTGCCCTAC
Organism: Hemithea aestivaria; assembly: GCA_947507615.1. Lineage (NCBI taxonomy): Eukaryota > Metazoa > Arthropoda > Insecta > Lepidoptera > Geometridae > Hemithea > Hemithea aestivaria. The sequence continues at coordinate 10,831,689 of OX382327.1, read as the reverse complement.
TAGCCATTCACGGAAGTGCCGAACCATAATAGGCGTGATGACAAGGCTAACATTTTTTAAATGTTTTTAGTCCGTAATTTAAATAATAAAAAAATATTCGATACGTATTTTTTTGTTTGTCAATATCATTGAATTTGACTGAGATATAAGGAATCTAAAATTATGGGGGGAGTAACGCTACGTCACACCTCAGTACAATCGTACCTAGACGTGACGTCATTACCTCCTTCTCCGCAACTTTAAGGCGCTGTAACTTACTCGTTTTTCATTAAATTTACAAGAATAAAAATACGTGTCCAATATTTTTTTTAAATCTACATTATGGTCAAAAAAATTTTTTTAGTCATCATCCCTATTACGGACGCTGCTTGAATCATCTCTCATAGATGAATGAGACCAGTGATGAGGCGCGCTTCAAAACCACAAACACGATTCATAAAATACTTTCATCAATGGATTGCTTCACAATCACAAATTGTCAGTCAAAAAAACTGCTTAGCCTTAGCTCTAGATCAGAATAAGCAGTAGACCTAGAATAAGATGAGTACTTTTTGCAGACAAAGCCGCGAGGAAATCCTAGTCTTCTTCTGGCTGATTTATCATCACACAGCTTAATCTGGTGCGTGGATGTGGTTGAAATTTGGTACACAGATAGATCCTCATTCGCTAAGAAAATATTACCTACTTCATGTGAGCAAAGCCACAGGCATAAGCTAGTTTGCTTATAGTTGTTGTCTAATAAACTTTTGCACCATTCGCTATAAAACAGTTCCCGAGAAGTTTGCAATATACGAGTACGGGAGCGAACTACTTTGATTTATATGCTGTGCAATTTGGACAAAGTGATCGGGAGTTTGTTCCCAACTCAATAATGTAATTAATGCCGAATGTCTATACCTAAGGTAACACAACTATGGAGTTGGGGTCAGTAAGGGTTTTCATACTCTTGCCTCACGTTAAAGGCTAGAACAGGCCTTTACTTGAGACGTGGTAGCGCGCGCGGTGTTTCCACGCGCCCCTTGAGAGGATGGGGTGAAACTCCTCTTCACCCCACCGCGGAAGGGTCCTCCTGTCAGTGAGGACCAAACCCCGTCGGGGCCGCGGATGAGTGCTTCGGTGTAATCGCTGCCCCGGCATTATTGCGTACCGCAGGAACACCCCCAGGTTTTTTAGTGGATATCCCCGTCGCGCCTATCTTCGGCGGGGGAGTCCTATACCGCCCCCCGCCCCCCGGCGTGGGGTGACGATGCATAACGCATTTTTCCTGAGTAAAAAAAAGGCCTTTACCTGAGCGATATTCGCTATCACCGACGAGATTATAAATATCGTTCAGGTTTGAACTTTGAACTGGCCTTAAGTCAACACAGCGTGTTTTTTTTTGTTTTTTACTGGTGTTATACTTTGGCTGTAGCTAGTTCCGCTCACTGTGATTTAGTTTGCTCTTATCTTCAACCGAATCATCGCTTAAGATCAGGCGAGATTATGGTCAAATGCTAACATATAATTTTATTATAATATGATAAAAAAAATCGTCCGAGTAATTGCCCATACTGACTGTACGTAGATGTATTTGTCGAGAGCTGAGTTATTACTCACTACCGCCATGTAGTCTCTAATCAAATGGACATTCAATTTGCACTTTCAGTTAACTAGAAACCTTAAACGGTTTAAGCTTTTAACAATAGCTATGAAGCTTTTATTGCTTTTTTAACGGTGAAAAATCCTAACTACGAGAAAAATTTAACTTTTATTGAATATATTTTTTTCTTAAATTAAATTTTATAATACGTCTAACAAAAAAAAATAGTTAGTTTAGCAAGATTGATCAATTACAGTTGAAATACACATGAATAAGAAAGGGATTATTTATCACTGCAAATTTAACTAACGAAATTAGGGACACACTCACCCGTAACATTTTATTTTAAAAGTTAATCGCACAATCGAAATATTGCTAAACACTGTACTTTAACATTTATATTATTATGATTATAATCATTCTTCTGAACTACGTATCTTACTTCTTACTAATATTATAAACGCAAAAGTTGAAATTATGTATGTCTAGATATATTACGTTTGTTACTCTTTCACGCCAAAACGGGTAGACCGACTGAGCTGAAATTTGGTATAGAGATAGCTTAGACCCTGGAATAACATTTACAGCGTGTAAAATCGCTAGGCGTAGTGTAGAATACATTTAGCTTTTAAAACTAGCTACGTCATCATCATCTCAGCCGTAAGACGTCCACTGTTGAACATAGGCCTCCAAAACTAGCTAACAAAGGCTTAAATTATCATTTTCCTCCACAGATACCAGTATTAATGAGTCCTTAGAGGCTGGTTGGCGAGGCTGATCGTCGTTATCAGTCTGTCAAGTAAGCACTGTCTTACCATGCGGGCACTTTCTATGCCACTCCTCGTCTTAGATGTTCTTACAAAGATAGTGACAGCATATCTGAATTTTGGATGTTTATAACGGTTTATATGAACCAACCCTCATTCTCCTTCTGCTGGACATCAAATGGGAATATTTACCTACGCAAACGAGAGGGAATGCCACAGATCCTGGTTAAAAGCGAATCGCAGCTCCAAGCCTTAAAAGCTGACGCCTGACTACCCCTAATCATAACCTTGTTTTGTATAATATATCATGTAAACATGCCTAAATACGTAATGAATACTACTTTTATACGAGCAACATCTATGTCAGATTGTACTCCAATTTTACATGCAATAGTTATATTTTTAAGTAACTATCTTATCTCTAAAAATATGTTCCTTAAAGTTCAATTAATTTTATACGATTTTTTTATATTTCAATGCATTATAATACTCAAAATTTATGTATGCCGATATTATAATTGCACATATTATTATAATGTTTGTTGTAATTGTAACGCTCAGATTAATTATAACTACACACATATACTCACATTAAACTTGCAATGCCCCAATCAATACAATCAAACACTGCATTATCCAATCACACACTATAATATAAATCTTCACATATTATTAACTACCCATTCACTTAAACAAACTGCTCAGTTATTGACATTAGTAATATTATTAATTGTCACTTATATTTTGAGCACTATTATAATATAATTATTATGTTTATTGTAAGAATGAACTCATTAACTGTCTATAAAATCAACTCGGTCAAACTAAAATTTGTTACTCATAAACGGATCCATGATATTATATTTGTTTTTAATTTTCACCAATTAAATTTGAGCGATAAGATTACGTGCGTTCACTTTGCTCGCAAATCACAACTAATGGCCCTTAAAAAACAGGTTTCTTCCTGTACGCCGTATGGGTTCGTACCTAGCTATGATATTATAATCAGTGGATATTCGATGAATGAATCGCTTAGACAGCTCTTAGCTTCGACCCTCCTTTTGTGTCAACGGTTGTGCATTGTTTTCTTTAATAATTTTTTAAAAAATGGTTAATAACAAGTTTTTAAAGATAGGCCTTCATAACCCTGGTTCTCTGTGCACTGATCATGACAATTTTATTGCTGCTATGGATAAATATGCAGTTGATGTTATGGCAATAAATGAGACATGGTTGAGACCAGGTCAAAACGATTGTGCTCCGTATGTACCAAACTATAGACTACGCCACATACCGCGGCCGAGTAGCGTGCGCGCTGGTCGAGGCGGAGGGGTGGGTTTCTATATAAAACGTGATCTATACGTACGCACTTGTTCTCACCCCGTTAGTACTCATGTCGAGCAGATGTGGATTAGCCTAACCATTAAGACCAATAAATTGATTATAGGCACGGCCTACCGTCCGCCATGGCTTGATATAAATACTTTTTTCGATAGCTTGATGGACTCGGTTGCATCTTTCTCATATTGTGACAATATTATTTTATTGGGCGATTTTAATATTAACATGCTAAATATTACTGACTCTAAATTTAAATTATTTAACGACTTTTTAACGTGTACGGGTCTGCGTCAGCTTGTAGATAGGCCCACACATATATCTTACAACAGTCAAACCCTTATAGATGTAGTCTGTTCGAACGTTGCCGCTCGTAATGTAAGCGTTGAGCATGTGGGATCTGCCCTTGGTCATGCAATAATTGTGTGTGAATTCGTCTTTAGGAAACCGAAACCCTTGCCAAGGCATATATCATATAGACCTTATAAAGATATATGTCTTAACCTTTTTAACGCTGACCTTGAAAATATTAAATGGGATTTGATTTGTTCTGAAGTTAATGTTGACAGAATGGTGGAATGTTTTAGTGACGTCTTAACATTATTGTTTAATGTTCACGCTCCTGTCAAGCATAGTATTGTTCGAGAACTGCCTAGTCCCTGGCTAACTGATAATGTAAAACTAATGATGAGACTACGCGATTCAGCACTTGGTAGATACCATAGCACGAAATTAATCCCACATCGCGAGTACTACAAAAACTTAAAAAAACTTACTATTTTCGCCTTGCATAGCGAAAAGAAAGTATTTTTTAGTAATCAAATAAATAATAATCTTAATAACTCAAAAGCCCTCTGGAAAAACCTTAAAGCCAAAGTCTTACCACCCAAATCTGTTGAGCTTCCCTTAATTTTTGATGATCCAAATATAATAAATGATAATTTTCTTAATTTACCTAGTTTTGCAACATGTACAATTTCAGATTTAACGTATTTTGAATTTTATAAGCACGGTAGTAGTTCTTTTACATTTAAACTTACCGACCCGGCAGCAGTATTAAAATTTCTAAGAGAAATTAAAACGAACGCGCTCGGCACTGACGGAATATCTTTGGACATGATTAATCTCACTCTTCCACAAAGCTTGGACGCGATAACGGCTATTGTTAACAGGTCACTATCTACTGCAACGTTTCCTACGGCATGGAAAATGGCTATCGTGAAACCAATACCAAAAGTCCCTAATCCCTTGGAGCTCAAGGATTTACGTCCTATAAGTATCTTACCCTGCCTTTCCAAGATATTAGAAAAAGTAGTCTCTTTCCAAGTGACACAGTATCTGGAACGTAATAATATATTACCTGAAATGCAGTCTGGCTTTCGAAAAAATAGAGGAACTAATACAGCACTTTTGGACGTCACTGATAATATTATTGCAGCACTAGATGGCGGTATGGGAACAATACTTGTGCTATTAGATTTCTCGCGTGCATTTGATTCCATCGATATGTCCCTGCTTTTATCAAAGTTAAATTACTACGGGTTTGATTCCGATGCTGTTCGATGGTTCTATACTTATTTATGTAACAGAACTCAGAGGGTTGAATTGCGGAGAGGTAATGGAGAGGCAACGTTCTCAGAGACTCGTCAAGTTGCCAGAGGGGTCCCTCAGGGCTCCATACTTGGACCCTTACTTTTCATTTTATACAGTGCCGATATTGTCAATAGTATTAAGCATTGCAAGTTCCACATATATGCTGATGACATTCAGTTATATATCTCCTTTAAACCGGAAGATATTCGCTCCGCCGAAAGGAGAATAAGTGAAGATCTGAAAAGGGTTCAATCTTGGGCTACTTCTAATTCCTTACTGCTGAATGCGAAAAAAACTAAGTACATGGTCCTGGGGTCTAGAGTCCAAATAGATAAAATTAATTTATTAGCTCCACATATATCTATCGAAGGGGAAGTAATAGAGCGTGTTCCTGTAGCACGGAACCTCGGGTTATTGATGGACGAGCAGCTAAGGTTTGAACAGCACGTGGCCGAGGCGGCCAACAACTGCTTCTATAGGTTGAAGGTCCTTTACAAAATTAGACCTTACTTAAACATAGACCTTAGAATTCTCCTTGTCGACTCACTAGTGCTATCAAGATTCAACTATGTTGACACAGTGTACGGCCCGCGACTGTTTGAAAAAACTTCTCGTCTTATACAGAGGGTTCAAAACGCGTGTGCTCGCTTCTGTTTCGATGTTCCACCACGTAGCCACATAACGCCCTTTTTGAATAAACATAATGTTTTAAATATGAAGCACCGAAGAGATATCCACTTGGCCACACTAATGTTTGGTGTAATTAAAACACAGCAACCGCACTACTTATACACGAAATTCAAGTGGGTTCGTGATCATAACAAGCACTCAATTCGTGCAGCCTCCTATCTCCTGCGCATCCCTCAACACCGCACCGCTGCATTCCGCGGCAGTTTTAGATTTGCTGCAACCAAGTGTTGGAATTCTCTCCCACCCCCTTTACACAAACTTCGGACTAAGTCCTACTTTCGCCACTTATTTAAAAAATGTAAATTAGAGGCTCAGAAGTCAAGTTAATATTATATCAATTTTAAATTTTATGATTATTACATTATTATTATTATAACATGCGATTAGGTATTTATTATATTATATGTATTATTATGATATTTTTTAGTATGTAACAGGATCATGAGTATGACACAATCCACACACAACACGCACACGCGCACGCACGCACCCACCCACCCACACATACACACACAGGCTCGCACGCACGCACGCACAAACATGCACATACACTCACAGACGCACGCGCACACACACACAAACACACGCACACACACACACTCACACACACACACACTGGGCGGTCCTTTTTATTGTATTGTTGTTCTATTTTTAATAGTTATTAATTTGAATACTTTTTTGATTGTATTGGTATATTAATGTATTGTTATATAGTGTCCACATAGTCGCCACGACGCAAGCTGAAAATCAGCGTTGAGGACATGTCCCCAACATTTGAGCTGAGCTTGAGTCTATTTACAACGACACTTTTTTGTATTTATACCAATTTTTGTAGACCCTTTTTACTCGTATGAATTGTATCAAAATGTGTTGCTGTAAATAAATGCTTTTTTCTTTCTTTCTTTCTTTTCTCCAATTTAATAGTAGGTAAGTTATCATTATAATACTCCAGTGAAAAAGTGGGATATTTTTTTTATAATACTCCAGTTAAATAGTAGGATATTTTTTTATAATACTCCAGTTAAATAGTGGGATATTTTTTTATAATACTGCTGTTAAATAGTGGTATACTTTTTTCTGTATCTATACCTTGTAATAGAAGTTAGTTAACAAATTTAAATTGGTGGTAGGCTTCAGCGTCAGCGACGTCTATAGGTGACGGTTACGGTTCACTATCAGGTGAGCCGTCTGCTTGTGTATGTTGTAACCAAAGTGCAAAAAAATCTCAGTCATAAAATTACGCGCCGATATAGGTTGTTTTTCTGCTGTAAGTAAGATAATGATAACTATATATTTTTAAAAGAGTAATGAATTATTTGTAAACGATTGAATTAATGTATTTTATAAGGTGGTCAAAATCAAATAGTTCACTCTTGAAAACAATAGATTGGCAGCGAAACGGAAGACAAAAAACAACTTTCTTACATGAATATCTGTCTTACTCGAATAATAATGTACTCGTATGTTTTGCTTGATTTTATTATGCAATAAATCGATAATAACAATTAATTTTGGTTAATATTTTATCTCAGAAGTACACGTAGCTCTCTATGTAGAGCTCATTATGCAAAGCTGATATTCATACACTATCAATAGCCAGTAACCAATTATACTTGAATGGTCTATTGTTATTCTATTTAACTACTAGCTCTGAATATACTGTGTTTGTAGATTATGATCATTAAACAGTATATACCTAGGTATAGGTGGAAGCTATCTTATAATATAGTAGCTATCTTATAGTATAGTAGTAGTTAGTGGTTGGAGGAGAAAGACGGAGGACCGAGTTGAGTGGCGTGCCATGGGGGAGGCCTATGTCCAGCAGTGGACGAACATAGGCTGATGATGATGATGATCTTATAATATTGTGTAGCAGAAAATTATGTCGATAACTTAAAATATAACTGGCTTTGTTTATAGAAAATTTTACAAAATCAAGTTTGTTAATAGCGACAGACTTTTGGAGTGTATACGAGTACATATTTACATAACAAAATTTATATTATGAACACAAATTAAGTCTCTAAAGAAAGAAAGAAAGAAACACGTTTTATTCGACGGCTTATAAAAATACATTTTAACTACTGTAAATTGCAGTTTGAAGGCTTCCAAATGTTTCAGAAAGTGTTCTTTGCGTTTTTACAGTGCAAAGCGTAAACGAAATAATCTATCACTGTCCATTTTTTACCCCAGTTTTCAGGCAATAAGTAGCTGTTTCTCGAAGAAAAATATGCAGCGGTTAAAGACTTGAGCACTATTTGCTATATTTTTTTAAATCATTAAAGGTTAACTTTTGCCTACGATCGCTCTTTGGCTGACTTGGTCGTAGATTGTAGAAGATTTAAACCTAGAAGCCGGGATGAACCCCTCCCTGACTTCACTGAACATCATGCCGGAACACGGTCACAATGACCGCTTGGCGACACGTTTTTCTCCAGTGGGTGGTAACTAGCCACGGCCGAATCCACCACTAGTAATACATTTTTTAAAAATAATAAAATAAATATTTCAGGACAATTCATACAGCGCCACCTAACCCCATACTAAGCAACTTAATGTTTGTATTATGGTGATTAGGATAACGGATATAATACTTATATACTTTTATTTTGTAAATACATACTTATTATAGATATTGAAAACCACCCAGACCAGAAACAAATACCTGTGGATCACACAAATATTTGCCTCATGCGGGAATCGAACCCGCAACCTTCTGCGTTGCAAGCGGGTATCAGCCCACCGCACCACAGACGTCGTCAAGTCGTCAAGATGGTAGCAGACTAAACCTAGAAGGCGGGATAAATCCCCCCTGGCTTCGCTGAACCTCATGCCGGAACACGATCATAATGACCGCTTGGCGACACGGTTTTGACACTATACATGTATAGCGCATGCGCTTCATCATCATCATCATCGGCCTATGATCGTCCACTGCTGGACATAGGCCATACATGCGCTTGGCTGTATACATATACTCGTACAGCTACAAATTAACACTCATGGCAAATTGTTTTACACACTTGTCGACCCTCGTCAGCCTTTACCAAATTGTATCTGAAATAACTTCCAGTCTCGAGGAAAGCAGAATATCTTGATATCGACGTATCACGCAGAATTGATTTTCCGACATTTACCTGCTTAAATGGGATCGGTTTCATAATGCGTGAACGAGATAACTCCATTGTCTGGGAATTAGGATGATATGGATAAATGTTTGTCTGTAACGAGGCGGGGAATGAGTTTGGTGTTTTCACAATAACAAATCATTTAAAATCCAATTTCCTATTTGACATTTTTTGCGGTAGGATTGGGATTGCTAGCGCGGAAGTGCGTTTCAGGGAACTGACTCCGCAGTTGTCATGAGGAAGAGCGTAAAGTGATTTTCTTGGAAGGACCGGTTTGTTTTAGACATATACGGATACAAGTTTGTGCTCGCGGCTTAACCAGCCTGACAAAATCCTTTCTTAAGGGAGTTCTACGTCATAAAACGTATCTGTATTCCAAATTTCAACCCGACCGTTCAGCTGTTTGGACGGTGCGTTGATAGATCAGTCAGTCAATCAGTCACTCTTTCCTTTTATATATTCAGACAAAGTTGGTATTTGCCTTTTTGTTCTTATATTAAGGAAAAAAGAGTATACTCGTATATTGACAAATCCTATTAATGCCTTTCTATTAATATCTATAATAAATACCAAAGTGTGTATGTGTGTTGGTTACCTCTTCACGCATAAAAAACTAAACAGATTGAGTTGAACTTTAGTATGTTGAAAGCTTACGGATATGCAATATAAAGTCATATGACTACCTACTTTTCAGCAGGTAAAGGCGCTGGGCACTGCTACTATATCAAAAAATTACCTAGGTTTACAAATTTTTAAATATGCTTTTCATTATTCTTTCAGACTCTTAATCTCTCAATAAAGCTTAACAAAAAAACCACATTCATTCATATATAATAATCACAACAATAAACTAACAGTTTCCTCAGGCTTCATCTGCGAAAAGTCGTCTGTGTTTTAAATTTTAAGTCAGGATCCTAAATGCTTATGTGCAGCCCAATCAATTTAGTATTTTCACACATATGAATAAAATAGTAGTAGCCGAGATTTTACCAACTGAAATGTACTATTACATTAATTCACAGACTAATATATGTGACCGTGGATGATTGTTTCGGTGTACCCACTGCCCCGGCATTATGGCGTCCCGCAGGAACATCCCCAGGTTTTTAGTGGGTATCCCCGCCGCTCTCATCTTGGGCGGGGGAGCCCCATACACAGCCCCGCGCCCCTCAGCGTAGGATGACGATGGTAAAAGGGGCCTATAGGTATAATATACCTATATACATATTATTATGTAGTACAAGTGATACAAAAAAATCTCTAAAGACACCAAGGAAGCCTAAAAGCGAGCACGAAGCGTGCGATCGAGCTCACATCGTCAGCTTTATTAAAATATGCGAGGACGAGACGCACGTTTTTATTCATATCTATAGAACCCATTTTGATTAAAACTGTATCTGTGTGCCCAAAGTCGAATTAAATGTGAATCAGTAAAATAGTCCAATAATACTAAAAATTTGATTAATAGTTTTGGAGAAATGCGAGGACAAAATATACTTTTTTATTATATCAAGTAATTTTTTCTCAGATCCAACAATATTAAATTCATACTGCAAATCTGATTGACAATATCCTTTTTTGAAATTGGTTAAAGCTTAACACATTCTAATTAGGACATTTGCAAATCCATACATTCGTACAAACTGTCGCATTCATAATACTAGTGAGATAAGTGGGATTTAAGGCTTATTCATAGTAAAAGGTAAATATTTAGATATTACTATGATAAATGCGATTTCAGCGACTCACAAAGGGGGTATTGTGCTTAAATTCGCATGTGGTTTGTTGGGAGTCACTTAATCTGGGCGAGGCTTAGTGGTTGCTTTATAGTGACTCGCATTAATTTATTGTCTTTGTGTTTTATTTGTGTTTGTGTGGATGAACTTGTAAAAGCTTTCGCCGTTTTGGAACACTCTCAGACAGGGAGGCGACATGGTTTATACTGTATTATTACGTAGGTATACAGTGAGAATTGTATTCTTATTTATGACATTGCGAAATTGTTTCATTAAAGCTGATGTTAGATTTTGCGTTTCTGTTCGCGAGAAGTAAATAATGATTTAAACGGATAGCATACTAATTTAAAAAAATAACTCATATTTTGCTTTGTGTTAGACACTAGCGTAAAGAGCTTATTGAGCTTGTTAAATGCCGAGACTATGGACAGTCTAAATAGGTGCTCTATTTGACGTTCATGTTCATACGAAGTGTTAAATTCTCAAACAAATAGTAGTTTTGTCAATTTTTCTAGAGTTTGAAACTTCGCCTGAACATCAGGGCTTATTGGATCTGATCTATTTAAAAGAAAATCTATGAGTATGCTAAGATTTTACTTAGTCTTATTGGACTAGAAGATTTTAAAGGTATGCCTATAGACTAGGAGCATAATAAGGTGATTATCACACTATTCAAATAGATGAATATAAAGTAGAGAATTTAATGTCTTTGAAGTAGGTAGTTTCGAGGTATTGAATGGTCCGAATTCGTCAAGGCTAAAGAAGGTACAAGACACTTAGGAAATATGAGAACGCCATATAACTACGGTAAATGAAGGACGGGCCGAACGACCGCCCGCTTTGGCAAACGTAATGGAAGTGACAAGGGTATCCTAAAATGATGGAAGGAATTCCGAGGGCTCTGTAGAGGTGCGCGTTTTATGAATCCCAACTGGAGATATGTATTAGTCACCCGTTCAATTTGATATCCGAAATGTTCGTGACCGTAACGGATTGCCGCTCAAAGACGCTCCGAAAGCCCTTTTATTGTAGTACTAGGCTTCGTGAGTCCATCCATCTTTGAACAAAAGTTATTCTCCTCAAATTGGTAAAGGCAACCACCGACGATATAAAAGCTATACATACATTATAACTCACAAACGAATGCTCAATATAAAACCCATTCACTTAAGTAAGTAAACATGAAAAATATGGTCGGTTTTAATCATGAAACACGTTTCGAAATTTATTTGAATTCGAGCGGATCAAAATGGATCCCAATGTTTATATTAGCCGCGGAGAGAATAATAAGCCTTAGATTTTTTGCTTTTCACACAATTGAGGTTGGTTTTCACAATACAAACATTTATAGCAAGAACGCAAAGTAATTATTTCGTTGTGTTCAACCCGTTAATCCTATAGCCGTAGTTGTGTCTACGCCTAAGGGAAGGAATAAATGAGCCTATTGTCCCAGTCTCGAGCCCAACCCATTTAAAGATAGACAATACCCATTGTATTACAGTCAAATAATCCTAAATTTGTTGGGATGTCTTTCTCTGCTTCAAAGTTTTCAGACAGACCGAGCAATCAACAATTCTCTCCATACTTTTACGAGTTTGTGATTTGATGATTGATGCGATTTGTTTTATGGAAGAATGAGATCCCAAGTTTTCATGATCCGTATAAATTAGAAGTCGATGAAACAAAGAGCCCACATCGATAAAGGCGTGCGAATCGTCATGTATAGTTGGGCGCTGTTACTCATAAAAAGCTTTTATAGCGAGTTACAAACAGTGCTCGTAAAGTTGAAAAGATGCGAGAACTCAACGCTAATAAATGAATGGTGGACGTGAAATTATTACCTGACAACTAAACTAAGTGCGCCTCACATAAAGCGAAATACTAAGTTCACAGACTTCTCATGTTTGTACAGAAACATAAGGAGCGTAGGTGCTCAAAATTAGTTTCAGACAAAAACGAGCGAGCGCGGTACCTACACAGCTGAAAGTTTTACGTGCGTCTTTAGGCGGACGACGTTCTCATTTCTGAAAGTAGGCAGCAGATTGGACGTCAACTTTTCCTCTTTTTTCTTTCGCAACAGACAGTACGTAGGTATATTCACAAAGAACTCGCATATTTTTAGGAGAACTTCAGTCATCTACCTGTGAGGTTTATTGAAGTTCGGGCGGCGAAAACTAAAACTGTGGCGTGGGAACTCACGTGACTTCACTCAGCGGTTAATTTTATTGGTAAAGCTGTCGTAAAGGGTTGCAAAGACTTATACTATAACTGTATCTGAGAGCCACCTACAACACCTTTAGTTAATTATTCCATTGAGAATAAACCTAAAATAAACAGGATTTAAATGTTGAACACCGCTCGAGCAGGACTGGGGTACTCACTGAACGGTGCGAGATAATAAGATAAAATTACCACCCTCCACCGGATTGCCAATAAAATGGAAATGAAATGTACTGGTGATGCATATTTGCGACAAATTGATTGCGGTCGGTCATTTACCTAAATATCATGAATTCGGGCCAATTTTCATGACTGTTAAAGTGTAACGATATCTAGAGCCGCTCTATATTTCACAAGTTGGCATGTTTAATGCTAATGATCCAATCATTGGAAACGGGGCAGCTGAAAATGGCCAATTTAGAATATAATATAGTAGTTATTAATGCATTATTCTAAGTTGCTATGGTCTGTAGATGTCGGGTTCTTAATATTATTTACTTAAGATGTATAATTAAGGGTTTTAGTCACATTAAAATTGACAGTTTTATCCTCCGTTTACCACTCACTCATCATCATCGTAAAGGCGTCCTTTAAGATGTAAACGATATTTGAGCTTAATAATAATAATTAATAATTGGGGTTTATACTCCAACAGAACAGGTTACCCTACTTACATCAGTCAAATCACAATTTATAGGTTGTTTGGCGAACCTATATGTTGCAGTTTCAGGTCGCCGAGATTACTACAGGGCCTGCAACATGACCTAACGACTGCCTCCTACATATCTTATAGGAAACAGAGGGACCCACAGTTTTGCGTGCCTTCCGAAACACGATAGCGTCCAGTGGTAAGTAGTACTTAAAAAGTACTAAATATATAGGATGCAAATCCCAGACTTAGTCCCATCATACTTAGTCTCCGACTTAGTGATGTATAACCCTCACGTTTTATTAATCAAACAAAGAGGTGGACGGAATAATGTTAAAAATGTTACCAACATATTTGTTCAATTTCCTTGAAACTCATTTCCGAGAGGACAAATCGATCAGCGAGTGAATATGATGGTGGATCCGGGATACAATACCTCTATGTAAGAGGAACGTAGGAGCCGCCGAGGCGACGTGAAGCGACGCGTGCTGCGGCATAACCCGGATTGCCTGAAGCGCATCCAGGGCTGAACTGGGAACTTTTTTGATGTCTTTTGTAATGTAACTACCATGGAATATGTAACTTAGAGGAACAGCCTAATAAGCTTTAAAATGAGCCAAATATGTTGTGTGTTGTTAGCAAAACAACTTATTGCTTGAGCCGCTCTATAGTCTTGTTCTCTTTCTTCTATGTCTTTACATCCTACGAACATTCTTTATTCGTAGCGTAGTTTACATTACTATTATTGTTTCATTTTCTTATGTATTCATTTATACCGTCGAATAAATGTGTTTTCTTTCTTTATTTCTTTAATGTACTTCTTTAATTTTTTTATCTTTTGCGCCAGAAGATAGCCGATCCTTTTTTTTGAAGTGAAAACTTCTTTAGCGGCGCTGAGCACTTTTTTTTGTATGGGTAAAAACTTTCAAACTCGCGTCAGGGTCACGTGATGCTGATCGAAAAAGCGTAAGATCGAGGGGAAGGGAGAGGAACTAGTATCTCCCACTCTTTCTACCGTGCTTGAGTGTGCTGCTAAGTCTTTGCGTGTTATACGAGATTTTTTGTACGAAAATTTATTTATTTATTCTCATGACGCATCTGCATTGCTTCAAAAAAAAATTGGAAAAAGCTTTGATAAATTGCCAATGATTTTAAGTGGAGATTTCAATATAAACTTTGCAGACGATAAAAATCAATCATTAATTGAATTTTTAAATAATGAATTTGGTTTAACTATGTCAAATGATCGCAATTTTAGCACAACGAAATACAAAACTACTATTGATGCGGTCTTTATTAGACACTTAAATAGGTTCGAATCAAAACTGTTTGTTTCTTACTTCAGTTATCATAAACCAATTGTATCAGTTGTAAAAATTTGCGATGATGATTCTGATAATAACGATGGTGTAAAAGTCGTCGAAATTATGGATGGAAGTTGATTTTTCTGAGAGATAAAATTTAATGTAATATATAAATAACGATATAATATTATAAATAACAACATATAAATTGTCATATTTGTGTACGATAGCGCAATAAATAAACATTGTATTCTACCTCATAAATGATAGTATTTTTATACTTATAATTAAACAAAACGTTAATATTGAAGTTTTCACTTCTGCCGGCACTCCCGGAGTGCTACCTTTTTTTTTTCATAAATTTTTACTTGTTATAGACAGAAAAGCTAGAAAAATCAACGCACAGCTTAAACCGATGAATGGATTGGATTTAAATAAGGAACATAGGCTTAAGAAAGGATTCCATCACAACTGGTGTTGTAGATTTCTAAAGGTGACGATAACCACTTATCATCAGTCGGGGCGACTAGGATAGGAAAGAGCTCTATCACAGAGTAATCTTTGTATTTATATGTTGCAATAGAGTATATATGCATGTTGCAGCAGCCCTGTTGTTGCACATACTCGTTGACACTCGACACGACGTCTACGTGACCGCGCAGACAGCGCCACTAATCTCATCCCGAGATGAGAGAGCGCTATATATAGCCGCACTCACTCACTGTGTTTTAAAGACGGACGACGCGGTTTACAGACAAAACTAACAACGCAACGTGAAGTTAGTACAAATGACTTATCCTACTAAGTGCATATAAATGCATAAGTATGGATTTGTGTATGTGTGTGTTTGTTTGTTCACATATAAACGGGTGAACCGATTAAGATGAGTTTGGTATATAGTATATGTGTAGCTTGGACGTTTTGGACTAACATAGACTCTTGACGGAATAACATACTAAACATTTTAGAAACAGCTTAGTGCAGCTAGTCTTATAGGTACCTCTCTTATGGTCAAATTTACGTGGTACCCATTATTGCTTGTCATTTTATACCAGCTTCACTTGCAACTCACTCGATAGCGTCGAGCGTGGACTTTATAATACAAGAAATATTACGGATTCTTTACTTCCCAATACTGTTTTTCGACATGGTAATTTATTTTTTATTTTTTTTTATACAACGAAGTAAGAAGACGAGCAAGACGCTCTCCTGATGGTAAGAGATAACGCTGCCCATAATTAGTACTGCCCATAATTAGTACAATGTTACCCAGTGCACTGCGCCAACGCTTCTTACTTGAGAGTCATAAGATGTTAAGACTCCTCAGCCCAGTAATTTCACTAGCTACAGTGCAGTAACGTAGCTTCATTGTTATTTTTTTGCGCGATGCCTAATTTTTTTCTATAGCCTGTAGCTGCACTCTACCTATTCTAATGTACACATTCCTTATGCAAAAGAGAATACCCGCCTCTAGTGTAATTCCAAGCTAAGTAGGCTATGATTGTATTGTTGTTATAAATAAAAGATTTTTTAGGAAACACACTTTTATAATTTATTTTTAATTCCTTCTTTTTTACAGTAACGCTGGCTAACATTATATATCGTATATATAATAATCCCCTGTCACATTGACAGTTCAATTAATTAAGACTTTGACAGTTCCTATTCATTGACGTTGACAGTTCAATGTTCTGATTACTACATCTTCTCCTTTTTATATAATGCAAAAAACAGATAAACATAAATAGAATTTTAGTTATACAAACAAAAGTAGGTATCCTAACTTTTTGAGATCCACACTACATGTTATAAATAATTACCAAACTTTACTACATTACTACTGTTATTTACAATAATAGCTTATTAGGTGAACTCTATTCAATTTTTACAAACTATTACAATGCCTTTTTATTGTATATTAATACTAAACAAACCTAACCATTTTAAACAATCTAAAGTCTTATATTCTTCTTCCCTTCTTACAAACAAAAATCCTTATATCAAAGTATAGTACTGAAAACTAACATTCTTAGTTAAGAGGGTGCGTAACAGTCCTCGCTCCCCAGGTTACATACTAAAACTCCGCACCCAGCCCTACAGCCTACTCTACACTGAAGTCTGTGAGTTCAACAAATCATTGAGGCCGCATATGATATGAAGTTCTAGTATAAGTACATCCATTACTATCTCTGATGTCATATGATCTATAATTATTATTTTTTACAATTTTACCTTTTAACCATTTATTATTACTTGGATCTTTTTTAAACCATACATTCTGTTCTAGTTCAAAACTCTGTTTACCTTTTGCTCTCTTATTATAATTTTTAATATTTCTATTTATTACTTTTTCAAAATCTTTTTCAGCGTTGGCATTTATTTTTGGTTCTAGATATTTATATGTTACTGGTAATTTTGTTTTCAACCTTCTATTCATCATTAATTGTGCTGGTGAAAAATTTGTTCCTGACACTGGACAAGATCTATATTGTAGCAAAGCTAGTCTGTAATCTGTACCATCTTCATTGCATTTTATTAGTATTTTTTTAGCAATTTGTACTCCCCTCTCAGCCATACCATTCGACTGTGGATATCTTGGACTTGAAAAAGTGAATTTAAATCCCCATTCTGCGGCAAAACTATGACACTCTCTTGAATCAAATGGTACATGATCTGATACTATTTCTGCGGGAATTCCAAATACAGAGAATACATCAATTAAAGTATTAATTATGCTATTTGCTGATTTACTTGAAATACATTTAATGTTTAACCATTTGGTTGTGTAATCATAAATTACCAGATAGCTTTTTTTCTTAAAGTCCATGATATCTACTGCTATTTTAGTAAATGCCAAAGCTGGAATTTCATGTGATAACAATGGTTCTCTGATATTATTATTCTGATATGTCTGACATACAAAACACCTTTTTACATATTCTTCTATGTGACTATCACTCTTAGGCCAGTAGTACAAATTTCTTAGGGCTTGTTTCATTTTTGTTATTCCTAAATGCCCTTCATGCAATTTTTTTAAAATATTCTGTCTTAAAGTTTTTGGTATTACAATTTTATCTTTCATAAATATTAAATTATTATCTACAGTTAAATTTGTCTTGAATTTAAAATAGTATTTTACTGGGTCTGGAACATTATCAATTTTTTCTGGCCAACCATTTCTATTGAAATCTATTATCTGTAACAATTCCTCATCTTTAAGAGTCTCTGTGATTAATTCCCGTTTTTGTTGTTCTGTACATTGCAAGTATGAGGATAAGCCTACACAATGGATTACTTCGTGCATATACGAGTCATCCACTTCTGTTTCATCCAAAAATGAACGAGACAATAAATCTGCTACATACATCAATTTTCCTTTCAAATATTTAAATTCAATGTCATATTTTAGTAATTTTAACTTCAGTCTCTGTAATCGAGTAGATGGAATTTCATGAATGCCCTTTTTTAACAATGTCTCAAGTGGTTTGTGATCATTCAAAATAGTGCATTTCCTACCATAAATATAATAGTGAAATTTCTTTGTGGCCCAAACTACACTTAACAATTCTTTCTCTATTTGTGAAATTTTTTTTTCTGCTGAAGTTAAGCTTCTTGATGCATAACTTACAGGTTTGCCATTTTGCATAAGACAACAACCTAGACCGTCTTTGGAAGCATCACATTGAATTGTAACTGGTAATTTACTATTGAAATTCTGTAAGAGTGGTGCTTGACTTATACATTTTTTTATATCGTCAAAAGCCTTTTCATGTACTGATGTCCATAACCAATCTACATCTTTTGTTTGCAATAATTGCAGCGGTGCTGCTAGCTGTGCAAGCCCCGGTACAAACCTTCTTAGATAATTTATCATTCCTAGTATAATTTGCAACTCTTTTTTATTATTAGGATTTTTTAATTCTGTAATGGCTTTTATTCTATCTGGATCAATTATCATACCTTTTTTTGAAAATATGTGGCCAAAGTATTTTACTTCATCTAACCTGTACTGAAATTTTCTCTTATTAAATTTTACATTACATTTTTTAGCTCTTTCAAAAACCTGTTCTAATATTTTGTCATGTTCGTTTTCATTGTCTGCGCAAATCAACAAATCGTCACAATAAATTATGACTCCCGGTATATCGCCAAAAGTTTTTTCACTGTATTTCTGAAAAATTTCTGGTGCAATTGACAATCCAAAAGGTAACCTCAAAAATTTATAACATCCAAATGGAGTGCTGAAAGCACAAAGTTTAGTTGAGTTATCTGTCAATTTAATGTTATAGAACCCATCTGACAAATCAAGTACTGAAAAAATTGATTTATTACATAGTTTAGCTATTATTTCTTCCAATGTTGGAATCAGATGATAGTCTCTTATCAATACCTTGTTCAACTCTTGCGGATCTAAACAGATTCTTAAGTTTTTATCTACTTTTTCAATTATAACCATATTGCTTACAAAACTTTCTGGACACTCTACTCGTTCAATGATTTGTTGATTCTCCAGATTCTTCAATTTGGCTGCGAGACGCTCCATCAGTGCATGTGGTACTCTGCGTGGAGGCCTCACCACCGGTTGAGCTTCAGGCTGAATGCGCAGCTCCAGTGGCACCTCGAACTGTCCCACACCCTGAAAAAGTTCACAATATTGATCAATTACTCTTTCTTTACTTTTATTTTCAATTTTATTCACTTCTTTTAATATTCTTAAGTTTCTTAAAGTTTCCAACCCCAAAATGGGCTTTACATTTTGTTTTATTATAACAAACTCGGTGTCATACATTGTGTCATCTTTTATTATTTTTAAATTTATTTTCCCAAGTGTGTTCCCCCAAATGCTTCTAAAACTATTTTTGTCTCAGACCATTTAGGGGTCTCATCATTGACAATTTTTTTCAAGTCTTTTAAGGACAGCACATTCACTTGTGCCCCGGTGTCACATTTAAAATTGACTTTCTTATTTTCTACTCTTAGTTGCAACATCCACTCGTTATTGTCAAAGTTATTATTACCAATGCTATGACACGGTTTTATTAGTCACAAATCCTGAATGTTATTATCATCAGTGTGCTTATTTTCAATGTGTTTTATCTGATTAACAAACTTGCATCCCGACCTAAAGTGATTAGGTCTGTTGCAGTTGGAACATGTTTTGCCAAAGGCAGGACAATTCCTTGGCCCATGTATAGTGTTACACTTTTTACAATGATATGTGTACCTCTTATTGCTATTATTGTAGTACTTATCTTTCCAGTGCTGCTGTTCCGGGTGAGACGACCTACTTGCTGGATGTTCCTGTTTACTCTTTATTGCATCAACCGCCCCCGCCTGCTGCTGCATTTGCTTCGCCTGTGCTTTGGACAACTCTGATGCTCTGGACATGTCCACCGCCTTTTCTAGTGTCAGGTCGCTTATTGCCAAAAGTTTCTGCTGCAGCTTCTGGTCGGAGACTCCCATGACAATCCTATCTCTCAACATCCGGCATTCTTGTTCCTTGTAGTTGCAGTTCTTCACTATTTTCCGTAGCTCCGTATAAAATCCGTCAAAAGTTTCTCCTTCCTCTTGTCTTCTCTGGTTGAAATTGTATGCATTTATAACCTCATTCTGTTTTGGTGCGAAGTATTCATCAAATAATTTTATTATTTGCTCATATTTAGTGGAATCTTCTGTCTTTAATACGTTGAAATAAAGTTCCTGAGCTTCATGCCCCACGCTATTCAGGAAGATGGCAGCTTTTCTGGCCTCCGACAACTTGTCGAATCCGGCGGCCGTCAAGAATATTGTTAATTGTTGCTTAAATCGCAACCATTCTGGCAGTAAATCCGTTCCCTTGTCCAGTTTTAGTGGTGCCGGTATACGAAATTCGATTGGACCCATCATGGTTTCAGCGTCGCTTGCCGAATCTATTGACATCTGTGTTATCTTCGTACTTATCTTCGATTTTCTTGGTTCTTACGTCGACTGCGCCATGTATTGTTGTTATAAATAAAAGATTTTTTAGGAAACACACTTTTATAATTTATTTTTAATTCCTTCTTTTTTACAGTAACGCTGGCTAACATTATATATCGTATATATAATAATCCCCTGTCACATTGACAGTTCAATTAATTAAGACTTTGACAGTTCCTATTCATTGACGTTGACAGTTCAATGTTCTGATTACTACAATGATCACTGTGATTATTAGAATCCTGCCCTCGCTTCTGTGCATTTTGTAGCACGATTACCATTAGGTCTCTGTGGAGGCGATTTATGATAATATTATTAAAATCTTTAAGCGCAGATTAAAATATGTACTTGCATGCAAGCAAATTGACTCAGTTTAAGAGTGTGGTACATTTTCTTGCAAGCAAATGACTACAAGACAAAGTTAATGACGAGCATGTTGATTATACCTGTTGTACTGGAACGGTAGGGCAAGGGTCTTATCACATAATTATTGCAATCTCTTACAGACTACCTCTGGAAGAGATCGCTATTAGCGATAAGACCGCCAATTGTTACACTGTTTATGTTACAAATTGTATATAGTTCTCGTGAGTAGTATTAATAAAGTGTTATCTAAACTAATATAAGCTACCTGATTGAAAGGAATATATAGAACATGTACAGAGGCGGCATGGACTGAGCTGAGAAATAATAAATAAATAATAAATGAAAATGAATATTTCAGGACATTGC
This sequence comes from Hemithea aestivaria, assembly GCA_947507615.1. NCBI lineage: Eukaryota > Metazoa > Arthropoda > Insecta > Lepidoptera > Geometridae > Hemithea > Hemithea aestivaria. The sequence goes on along the minus strand of OX382327.1, from coordinate 10,809,995 downwards.
ACACAGCGCCACCTAACCCCAAGCTAAGCAACTTAATGCTTGTATTATGGTGGTTAGGATAACGGATATAATACTTATATACTTTTTTTTTGTAAATACATACAAATAAAATATTCAGAAAGATATACTCTTACTAAAAATTTAAAGACATTTTTAGTAAGAGGATACAGACTCGTCTGTGAACTACGTAACGTGTGGCCAACGACCAATGAAATTACTAAACGAAGTTTAGCCCGACTCGGTTAGGTGCGGTCATCTTGTAACCATAAGGATAACTGAAACTGACAGTGCACCGAGGCGTGTCGAAGGAATTGATATAATCGAGGGGGAATGTGACACATCTATTACCAGTATACGATAAATAATATATACATACTACTAGTATTAGCGGCAATAAGTATTCGTTTTGGAATGCTGGAAAATAAAAATGTATTGTGTTGTGTGTAACTTTCTGTTCAGTTACACTAGCAGCATACATTTTAATAATTTTGCTTTTAAAATGGTCACAATGTATACTTGTATAGACGTTTTAGAGTGAAAAACCAAGTCGCAATAATGTAGGGTGGATGGTGTGTCATGTGGTAAGCCTTTGTCCAGGAGTGGACATATATAGGCTGTTGATGATGATAAAAAATAATAGATATAAAGTCTACGATCCGATCTATGAACGAAATGTATACCTATGTATATTCTACAGACTATTACTTTCGATCAGTATTCAATTTCTTCATGTCTTGTGCAATAGCCACTTTTTAAACAAACTTCTATTCTTACGCGTTACATACCTAAAGTAATATAAGAGCACATTCAAACAAAGAAAAAATTCAAAATAAAAAAAAACAAATTCAAATTTCAAAATTTTTAAGAGAACAATTCTCAAAGAAATCCTCCACAATTAGTCCAGCACTCCACGGCTAGAAAGAAAAACTCCTCGTCGCTACAATACAGTGTGAGAATCGCAGCTGTAATGAATCTAGCACCTTTCTGCACTGACACCACGTAACAGATGATAATGGAGTTCCCATGCAGTGAAGGCGTATATTTCGCTACTGGTTACTTAATAGGTGAGACTGTAGCATTTTGTCATTCTTTATAGTTCTTAAATGAGACTGATATTACCTACCTGTATCGGTTTTTGATTTGGATTTGACTGGTATATTTATAGTAGGAAATCGTCTTATGACGATCATTATGACATTATATCACATGTTATCACATCTGATGAGCTGAGACCAAAGTTACCGACGTGGAGATAAATCACCGAAACTAAAATGCCCCATACAAAAAATACTAAGACTTTTATAGAATAGTTATTAAAAGATCAACCGGTCCATGGTTAGTCCAGATACAGATAACGAGATGCTAATAGACGGGTAAGAACGGCTGGGCTAAGGTGGCACGGGAAATATATATTATACTTAGATAGTTTAAGAGAGAGTTTGGCCCAGCAGTGGGACAGTACAGAATAACTAAAAACAAGTCACAATAATCTAGTTTGAAAAGGTATTTTTTAAATCTCTTGTAAAACCGCAGGTCGTAGTTAGTAAATACATTCTTGCTACTATTGAGTGGGAGTCACTGAATAGCACACAATGTGTCGCGGGAAAGTGTTTCCTGGTTCAATTCAAGTTCCAAGTCACGTCCAAAAACACGCTAATGCACGACTACAACTTTCTCTTTGCCCCTTTATCGATGACAAAAAGACCAGAGGAAAAGTGAGAAATGAACGGTGTCGATTCGCGCTGTTTTTGTATTCAAACTTTGCTACTAAATCAGGGACTACTTTTCGCACTCAATATGGGGTATCGATTGAACTTTACTATTATTTAGTTAGTTGTATTATGTTCAGTAAAAGTTATTTCGCTTGTCTCTTTCAAAAGGGCTGGAAACTTTAGCGAGTTGTATTACTTGATAGAAATTGGAGTTTAGGAATAAATGTTCCACGGGAAAATGTATAGCGTATTAAGAGGTCAACGACGCACTAATAATACCTTGGTATTGCAAGTTTTCCTAAATGGCTGTTAGGTATTTGGCCATCAGGTCGTTCATCTTGCTTGCCAATGACTCGCATAACATAAAAAATATATACATCGATGAAAGTTAACTTGCCAATAATAAATGGATATTTGGCTTTACATTTTACTTTATCATCATTACGAGTAATATAAAGAAGAAATATGTGCGTGTATCTCAATGTGTGCATTTCTCACTCCTTCATGCTGAGACGGTTGAACAAATTGGCCTGAAATTTGATGAATACGTGTACCAGAATGACTCATTGCCTACATTTCAGTGACAGTGGATGAAAAGCCAAGCACATCTAGTACTACATATTTATGTTCATAAATCTGATGTCTATATCTAAGTGAAATCAATCGGTAATAAATCTTTATTAGACAGTTCCTTGGCTCCAGCATCGGAGGTACGATTCAGCCTCCACTACAGATATGGGTTCTTGAGATTTATGAATAGAAATGACGCCTTTTGTTCTGTGCTTCTTCGTTCCTAATAGCGGATGCGCGATTGCAGACCACTATTTATAAGACGTGAACTTTATATTACTTTTTACTTTCTTCTAAGAAATATTTAACAAGAACTAAGTATAGGCAGGTTCTTTCGTTCGTGTATTTTGATACTGTTAACAATGTTTAAAATGGAAAGAAAAATTTACCTAATAATGATTCAAAGATATACCTATTTACTGACTACACCTAATATTCCTTTAAACCAACTCTGTTTAAGCAAAAACGGAACTAGTGAGCCAATGCATAATGTCTCACCCACGCGTTATTTCCTTCACTTAGCTTTTTGAAAAGAAAGTCTACGTCTATAAGTATCGATTTAGTGTCCGACCTTCCTCAGGATGAGCTAGACAAACAATCCCATTACCCACCATCAGCCTAAGTAAGTGATAAACAAGATATACTACGGATTGGTAATGCAATAACACAAAGAGTGTGTGAAACAAAAGCCATTTCAATTAAACGAATACCCAGCTCCAGCATTCATACTCGTACAGTTCGGAAAGAGAATAACCTTCAATGGAAGGCTTTGAGCAATCACCTCAATGACTTTCAAAGAAAGAATTTTTATCATGGACCAAGAAAAGTGTTTGAATATTAATATGCTGGCTGGGGAATTTAATATTTGACGTAGGACAAGAAAACGGGGAAATTCCACACCTGAATTTCGCTTGTGGTATGGACGCGTGGTAAGCCCGAGCAGTGAGACGAGAGCCGTGCAATTCTTTATGAGATCCTCGAGGACTGCGTACTCAAAATACCTAACCGGCGTAGTCGCGATTAAATAAAAATATTATTTCAGCAGGATAAAAATAGCTGAAGAATCCATCATTTTGTCACACAATTTCGTAGAAATGAGCTGATATTGTGCACGGGTATCATAATGTTACTTTCGTATGATTTTTCCTTAGTATTGTAGTATTTTTCCACGAAGAAGCCGGTGAATAAACAAGGTTAGAGTTGTATGTAAAGTTACAGAATAACGTATCAATTTCCATAGCAAACCCAACATGTGAAGCAATTTTTTAGATTAGGTTCCTTTCATACAATAAAGAAGGTCTTACGTGGAGAGTGGACAACATTTATCCTTATATAAGGTATTCTTCAGGACATGTTTTAACCGTCAAGTTCCATTTGCGGGAACTTTAAACTAAAATGTATTTCGCTTTTAAAGTTTCAAGCGATTTTTGCAGAGGAAGCCACCGCTTGATGGATATGACTATTTGATTCGTTTTTAGTTCGGTTCACATTTTGGCAGCCATTTTGCTGGTTTTATTTTTTATTTGGAGAACCACTCTGGTACCTCGGCTCAATGCATATCCTCGTGTTTGCCGGTTGCTAAATTATATCGTTTTCGAGTTGCATTTTGCAGGGCTTTTCAATAACAGGATTTCTGCTTCACATTCATTTGGGTGATTTATTTGAAAGCTGTTAAAAAAATCGCACTGAAGCTGGTCGTTAAAATTTTATTTTATTATTTTATCACTGGTTAATAAAGCTAATGGTGTCGCTCCCGGTGGGAATTCCTTTTTTATTTTTTAAATGTCAATCTCACAATTTCTATTTTTGTGCCAAATTTCAATACAATCCGTTCGACAATTTTATCTGTGCGTTCATCAATCAGACTTTTCGCTAATAGTTATAACACGGATTGAATATGTGTATTTATTCGCGTTAAATTCTGGCCTAATTGGACATTAACTAATCATAGAGCAAAGATCACGATCGCATGTATTAGGTTAATGGGATGCTTCCCCATTAACGTACTCGTATCTCATATCCGAGTGGCGGCGACACTAACTAAGCGCGGCTGAGTGCTGTGACTTAAGTCGCTTGCCTCTAATTTTCGTGGAAACTTCGGCGGCACGTGTGTTCTATTGATTCGGTCCGATGTCCTCTAAGAAAACCTATTGAATCCTAACTTGCATTACGAGCGGATCTTGAGTTACGTGCTCGGGATGCTCGTTAGGGATTCAATTAGACAAAAACGTTCAGGCTAAACCAAATCGCCTATAACTCACTCTGGGTTTCACACAGATTAATGTAGTAAAGGTACCTATCGCACTATTTTTATAATGTGACACAGAAAAAAAACTGGTCAAATAAAATAAATAAAACTAAACACAAAAATATCATAACTTAAAATAATATTATCCTACTGAAAACATCAGTATAAGCAGTTAAGACCTTGTCCAGAAAGTCCGAATTTCACATTAGACGCACACTGCTCATTTGACGGATCAAAGAGAATTGAAAACTCTCATAAGACTCGATATAGCAGTAGTTAGGTATTTACTGAACGCGAAAAATGCACCCATCGTTTAATAGAAGTAGCAGTTTTACCAGCTGAATGGTAGTCTATGACATCTGGGTTCCTTACACAAAAGGAATCTAATTACCTAGGTCCAATATTGTTAGACACTAATGCTACGTATTTTGAAGGCTGTATCTAGGCCATAGCACTAGACTCTAGATAAGTGTTAATAGCTTGTGGACAACGGTAAAAACTGATCTGAGAAGATAGTCGTTATCGTTAGTTTTTCACAACGACTGTCAGTCATCTCAGTAAATTTTAAAAGCTTTTCTCTGTCTGTGTGTTTTCTCTTGTCTGTTGTCTGTCTCTCTGTCTGTAATCAAATCTTGCTAGTTTAATTTTGTCCACTTTCCGGTTTCCGATTAAGCAGCAATTTTGCATGCATATATAAATCGGTTGACAATGCAATATTATTATGACAGCGAGCTGATCTGATGATGGAGCTGGAAAGTGGCCATAGGAACTCCATAATAAAACGACGCAACCCCATCGAGTTTGGGCTCATTTGATTCGTCTTGACGAGTAGGTACTTTGGTGCTAGATGGTAATAATAATTAAAGCTCTTTTTAAGTTTTTTTTTTAATTTCACTTGTTTAGCGTTAGCCACAAACGATTGGCTAAAGGTTGTCTTAGCCTGTTCTCATTTCAGAATTAACTCAATAGATAGGATATAAGTAAACGTTTGTACATCTGATCCTCTACGTGAAAGCACCGCTTAAACAATACCAAACTAGTTAGTAGGTATGTACCTTTATATATTTGGTTAACTTCCGAGGTAATGGAGTTAGCACTGTGATAGACCAACTCATTAATCCAATTATAATCCAACGAAGGTAAAACTTAGGGTAAATTCCATTAGCAAACACTAGGGTGATTAGGGTGATTGACCTTATTTCTTACATCTGTGTAAGCAGGAATACTTATATCGCAGATAAGTTAGTCTATACAGATAATATTGTCTAGTTTTAAGTGCCACGAAATTAAGATAATATTTTATTGCTTTTTATAAGCTAACAGCTGCATTTTTTAACTACTCGAACCTAAACTATTTTTTCTATGTTTCACGTAAAAAGTAAAATAAATAAAATATCATGTTGAAAACAAAGCATTTTATCAAATTTGTTTAAAAATTGTGTTAAATAAATGAGCTGAATTTTGATTTTATTGGCTAAAAAAATGGTTTTGTTTTACTTCACTATTTATAATATTGTTGTTACTTTGTATGGTATGTTTTTGATAGTGCGTTGTGATTATTTATGATAGGATAGGTTAGTCTTTGAAAATAATTTCGCCTGATGCAGTCGAAGATGCAGCAGACTAAACCTAGAGATGGTATATAGTGCCCTATCTGACTTTACGCTTCCCTTCAGTACGGGTACGGACGTCAAAACAACCGTTTTGTTTTTTACGTTAAAAAATGTTTTATATTAGCCCAGTCAATGAGTGCCCAAAAAGGGTATGTGGATCGAAAAGTCGAAAGCAGAAAAACTGACTTAGTAACTTTGTTTGGACTAGTTAGGAGATAAACATACTAAAAGTCCCCACCCCTCCGAGGTGAGCCCGAGGGGGGGGAGGCCGAAGAAGGTCCCATTTTTAGGTTTTTTGCTTATATGTCAAAAACTATGCGTTGTACGATATTTTGTTGTACTACATTAAGAAACCTCATAAAATTTTCTACAACTTTGGCCTTTACACTTTTTATTTATCTCCAATCGTTGTCCAGCTATGAGCTTCCAAACGTGGTCAATTTTTAAGACGCTTAAATTAGTTTTCCATACAAAGTCGGTAAAAAAATCTTACAAATAAAATTTGACCAACTTCTGGTTGTCGTATCATAATGAAACTTTGCAAATATCTAGAAATCTGATGACAGTTTAATAATCTGGTACCACTGAGCTGATCTGATGATGGAGCCAGGAGGTGTCTAATGAAACTCTTCAATGGCTATTAGTAAACCCGTCGAGTTTGGGCACATTACATTCGAATCGATGAGACTTTTTCATAACACTTACTGTCGAGGGTCTGATAATGGACCAGGAGGTGCCTACGTCTCATCAATCCGAATGTAATGAGCCTAAACTCGCCGATTTTACTAATAGCCATTGAAGAGTTTCAGTAGACACCTCTTGGCTCCATCATCAGATCAGCTCAGTAGTAACAGATCATAAACTGTCATCAGATTTCTAGACATCTGCTAAGTTTCATTATGATACGACAACCAGAAGTTGGTCAAATTTTATTTGTAAGATTTTTTTACCGACTTTATATGGAAAATTAATTTAAGCGTTTTCAAAATAGACCATGTTTGGAAGCTCATAGCTGGACAACGATTGGAGATAGATGAAAAGTGTCAAGGCCGAAGTTGTAGAAAATTTTATGAGGTTTAATAATGTAGTACAACAAAATATCGTACAACGCACAGTTTTTGACATATAAGCAAAAAACCTAAAAATGGGACCTTCTTGGGCCTCCCCCCCCTCGGGCTCACCTCGGAGGGGTGGGGACTTTTAGTATGTTTATCTCCTAACTAGTCCAAACAAAGTTACTAAGTTAGTTTTTCTGCTTTCGACTTTTCGATCCACATTTCTTCTTTTACTGGACTATATCTACCTACAAGTAGGTCCGTAAGCTTCGCAGCGTACCCCTGATTGAGGTTAGAGGTTACGTACAAAATCAGCTATGCCATGAATAATATCACGGAGCTCTGAGCCGGCGTAAAGAAGGGAACCGGCTATTATAAAAGCGTACGAGTTTCACGTAAGCGCGTCCTCTTTGCCGTTAAATTGCTCATGTAACAGCTTCAATATAGCATAATCCTACGGTCGGTCGGCGATGCGATGGAGGCGCGTAACGTGCAACCACAGAACACTCAAAAGGGGAGCACTCAAACGTGTCTACAGTGTTTAAATTGCACCTATTTCATACAAAATGATCCAAAGGTTGAGAACATCGCAATATGAGGGGTCAACTGTACAACTTTTTACAAGATATATAATATAAATACATCAGAACCACTATCATTCCCGTATATCATTTACATTAAAATAAGCTTAAGATAAAGAAAGGCTTACAACAAAAAAATGAAGCTTATGATGTACCAATTAGCGGTTTGATCGCTCAGAGCTTTCTTACATGGTACCTATACTATTTGTAGAATAAAAATATTACATTTTTTTTGATAGGGTTTCTACTCATATCATCGACTAATCAGTCAAGTTTATATATAATGTAAGTAAAATATTTACGTTACACATCGCGACTGAATAGCTAATTACAATAATATGCGAGTAGATCAGCAGAGAATTTTCACGCTTGACACCTCCTTTCCCGAGAGCTCTGCGCGTGCAAGTGTGTTTGCATTTTATTCCTGCAAAATTAAGAATTGTGGAGCGGCTTCCTTCAACGTGACGCGACGCTCGCTCCCCGGTTAATTTCCATTTTCCATCCGCCCCAGATAAGCAAAGCAATATTTCGCGTCACACATGCCGCTGTTTACAGACTAAGCTCGTAATTAACAACTTTATTTACAACCTCGGGTCCGGCGATGTTGAACGACTAGGACGGAACTCGACACAATACATGAATTAATTTCGAGACAGATCTTTGAACCACGATAGCTCTTGCTCTTTGTATCTGTCTGTTTTCAGATCCCCTGTATTTCAAACATTAAGTCTCGCAGAATCTTAAGACAGTGAAATTACTGGGTATGACGAGAATCAACAATTAATTGGGGAATTTATCCCGCCTTCTAGATTAAGTCTGCTACCATCTATGGCCGCATCGTCGCTTAAAATCAGGCGAGATCGTAGTCAAAGGCTATTAAGAATAAAAATAAATAGAAAATTGCTCAGGGTGACGGGGCAGTGCAGTACTGTGCAGAATTTTGAATTTTAAAACACTGGGTGGCACTGTTGCTATGAACAATTACGATGCTTACCTACCATCACGCACATGGTTTGTTCGTATTATAACAAAAATCTGGTTACTATGCCTTTCTTGCCTTGAATCTTGTGAATCTTGAAATTATATGTGGTAGTCGTTATTCAGAGCAAAACCATTATTTATTAACATCGCAAGATGACAAATTATCAACATTAATAATTGTCACAAAATATACTCGAGACAGTGTAGGATTCCCCCTTAGCGCGCACCGCGAATATTACGTACTAATGGAAACCTGACGCCTCAAGATCAAATCACAATCTTCGTTTGAGGTTATTTGGGTGTTATTATAGCAATATAACTCGCGTATAGTAATTTGAAAGCCGACCTCATTCTCAGAAGTACACTTTGTGTTTAATTGTTTCTACACTAGGAATATTAATAACCTATCAACTCCATCTTTATCGTTGAAGAGAGTTATTTACTCGACAACATCGTGTCGGGGTTTAGAGTATTTCTCATACCAATTCTGATATAGTAGGCTTTAATATATTTACTTCACAAACATGTAAGTATTTAAGAACGGCAAGAACACGCGGAACGATCTGAGATATCCACGGAAGCAAATAAACTGACTTGTAAGCTTTCTGTATGTTGCTCAGGTTTAATTAAAATAATAAGACAGCTATTTTGGAGGAAAGGGAAGTAGATCGTTATGAAAATGGTCTTATTCGTAAGTTGTTAGATAAAATAAAGATAATTATTATGGATCGTTTATATAAACCGCTGAGAAAAACGAGGTTATTATTAAGTATAGTTAATACGACTGAAAAATACTACAAAACAATATAATCATCATTTAAACGACTATTATTACACTTTTATTTTAAATGCAGCCTAAAGTTAAAAGTCTATTTACATTAGTCAATTATAATATAATTTTAACTCAACAAAATTCAAATAAATACCCGTTTAAATAGGCGGCACTGTTGGTGAACTCCAGCGCGAGCGGTTGAAGCATTTAACCGGGCGTTGAAAATATAGATTGATGTCGTGCCAATTACACGATATACGAAAAATATTGGCAAATGAATTGCGATGGAAAATATTTTTCAAAAGAAAGCTTGGTTGTTGCTGTTGGTTATTTTTTTATGCGAATAAGTAAGAAGACTAGCAAGAAGGTCTCCTGATGTTAAGAGATAACGCTGCTCATAATTAGTACAGTGCCACCCAGGATTTCACAATGATGTGAAATTCTAGGTGCACTGGACCAACGCTTCTTACTCAAGAGTCATAACATGTCACAAGACTCTTTAGCCAGCAATTTTACTAGCTACAAAATTATGTTATTTATTTATTCTGTGCGTTATTTTATATTAGAATAAAATGACGTACAGAATAGTGCTGAAATGCAAGGATTCATCTGTTTGAGAGCTTAGTGTCCAACTTGAGCAGTTTATTGCACTGGCCCGAATGGATATAAGAAAAGAAAGTATACATTATATTTTCTCGAAGCTTAGCATAGAAATCCGAGTTGGTTCATCCAATCTCCATTTATATTTCTTACTTCAAAACGAACATTTTCAATTTTCACAGATATTGAAAGATATTCATAGTTTTGAAAAAAGGAAATAGAGTTCGGGGAAATTTTGCAAAGAATAGCAGATATAATATTATAAGCTTGGAATATTGCTAGTTCAACTATCGTGTATAAGAATGTCACGGACTCTAATACTACTACTCACTTTTTTCGTGAGCCCGTTGCAATGAGTTAAGTATAATGATTGTTGTTATTAAATAAGATTTTTTTGCTAAATTTCGCGTAATTATTTATGTATATCATAATTTCATTGTGTTTACTTTTAATTTTTTAAACATGAAATGATAAAGCTTGGCTGAAATAAGTGATGAATTAATTTAATAATATTAAAATTCAGTATATGTATATACCTATCAAGGTAAGACTCAGGGTAACTTTTAAGACCTTTTTTATACCAACCATCGGTAATTGGTAATAAAATAAGCCAATCAATATTGACAATAAAATCTACTAGAGTATATATTGAATAGGTACCTATTAACCGGGACTGAAACTCTGAAGCATTTATGATGGTCTAAGCAAGATTTATGTCACGGAGTGGTTTACTGGAGACACGGTACGGCGCTGCGGTAACTCTGGTGACATAACGTCTGATCTGTGGCTGATAGTCCCAGTATATGCGTGTAGCGTACACAACTTGATTGATACAGATGAATATTCAGCCGGCCGTCGACAAGCATGTTTGTTTGAGCCAGTTTTGCCCTAACCTTCGCGAATTGCAACATAAATCTCCTCGGGAGATGGATACCTACTTTACTCGCGTCGTTGCCCCCTCAGGTCTTCCAGCTATAAATTATGACAGGTTGAACATAAAAGTAACTTTATTATAAGAAATAATTTGTACATAATTCTCGGAGGAATGGAATCGTGGGAGAAACAAATAAGCCTAATATGTTAGTCGTTACAGCGTAAAGGAATATTTAACAGCACCTGCTTGAAAATGTGAGTATATTTATTCACTCTTTTTAATATAGAGTAAATGTTTATAGTAATAATATGACATTTGAACAAAAAAAATATTCAAATTACTAATATTTATTTGGTGCCATATTCACCATACTTGTGAGTAATAATATTGTTATTCAAACGGTTCATGTGAAGAATGTTTGCCTATTCAACGACGCGGCAAAAGTTCAAGTACTTCAGAAATTCATTCGAGAATCGATAGCTAACTGCGGCTTCGAACCTCTCCTTGGAATTTCTTCGCCGCTTCGCGCCATGTCTTCGTGAACTCATAAATTGCTTCAAAAGAACGTTGGCAAGGACATCGCTTGGAACCCTACCAAATTTAAATATCCTTTCCGAAATCATAAAGATCACATTACGTTTGACAAAGCACACTGCATTGTGTATTAAAATTTACATGGAGCTAAAGTGGCTAAATTAATGGTGTAATATTACCATTTAGGTTAAAACATGTGGAGCTTTTTCACTTAAGTAAAAATGTTGTGTAGCATTTTGTAGCAGTGCTACTCTTGATACGATGCAAGCGGTACATTACTGAAGTTGGATGAAAGGACGAAAGGAAAAGAAGAAAGATTTGTTTTAATTAACACTATAAACTTTGTTTCGCGCTCATGTTTTTTTAATTAGATTTATAATATTTTTGTAAAACTTACATAAAAATAAAATTAATATATGTAATTTGTAACATATAATGTTTCATAGTTCACATAAATAACAACTCACATATAAATTTTGCAATTTAATTAAGAGGTCAGTTTCAAAACTTTTTTCATTAGACACACACACTCACACATACGTAACTTTTATAGCTTTTTTGTAAATTTATCTACCAGTTTAATGAAAAATGAATCAATCACAAAAAAAAATACCCGTCCCCGTCAGTACTTAGCCCACTACACCAATACCTATGTGGTTCCAAATTTCTGAAATTGCAGCATGTTGTGTATAACTTTAAAGCTTGCTCACAAATACTCAAGTGAGCGGAAGGATCATTTGAGGCAGACAATATGGACACAAGTAGCCCGGAGATGGGGATTTCACATGTAAAATACGACAAGAGATTGAAGACATCGTGTGGTTAAGGCGCTTCCTCATAACATTTTATGTCGACAATTTACTTTGGCTTTAGCTTAGAATATACTTTATAGTACAAACGCAACAATTTTCAGTGATATAACTTACTCTCAAATAGATCTAGTTTGGATGCAATTAAGTGTTAAGATAAAGCCGTACTGAGTTTTTCTTTCTTTGACTGCAATATCACCTGTTTAGTGATGACTCTGTCTGAGTTGGAGCACGAAAGTTCCTCTCAATTTAAATAGAGGTAATTTAGGTAAACATAAGAGTATAATTTTATTAATCTTTAAGAAGCGTTTATTTTTTAGCGTCATTGTTTACTTCTGACGTTTAGAAGCTATGAACCGCCCGATGTGATACTAATAAGTAACTATACTTTGTCGGATTACCAATCGTGTTTTATACGAAATAGATGAGAAACGAATTTTTATTTTACCGTTCTATGCACAGAAGTAATACAACTAGAAGTACCCATTTTATGTGTGAGTGTGATGGCAATAGGAAAAATTCTGTGTGAAGAAAAAGGAGAACCTATTTTTTTCCGTCCCTTTCAGCGTGGCCGGTTTATGTTGTTTGTCAAACTCTGTCAAACTGCTTCACTGTGACAATAATACCTATGTGTTTCATTTTTTTCCAAAATTTTAAAGCAATTTGAGACAATACAATGTTATTCTACTAGTTTATATACATAAAATATCAATATATCGCGTATTTTCATAAAATAATGAAAATCCGTAAGCTGTTTTTTGTCTTACATGTGGCCACGATGATGTGACCCCCCTGGTTCTATGTATCTAAGAACATTTCTCTTTAGTAGCCTTATAGTAATTGACAACAAACCATGTTAGTTGCCATGCTCTCTCTAGTCTGCCTTTAGCCGTATAAAGCGATTTATTGAAACGAGCGTGCTGTCGACCGTTGACTAAGTGAATACCGGACGTAGCTATTACTCCACAGCTTGTTTACCTGATTCACTTTGAGCTTGGTCAAATATTATAGTTGCAAAGTATCAGGTTGTTTACTAGACTATTAACTTAGTACGAGTATAAGGCTCTAAGACCACATGTTGTTAATTTAATATCTCTACACTCTACGTTTCTCTACAAAACTAAGCCGCCGCTTCTCTACAAGCTAAGCGTTAACCTACTTCATAACAGATATTATAGTAATAAGTTCTTTTGTATATTTTTGGTTTGCAATAAAGCATTATTCTATTCTAAGTAGTAGGTACCTATTCTGTTTCCTGTAGTTACTATATTTACTTTAGTTTGCTCCATAATGTTTGAACCTCAAATTTACGAATCATTTTACATATTATACACGTACATAATATACATAATATAATTTCTTAAATTAGATTAATCCCACAGTTACCAACTTGCAGATTTATTAATATGAATGTAAATTCGTTGTTTATTTTATAACTGATCGTTAACTGTTTTTTCTTTTAATGTAAATATTTTGTTATTACCATCATTAAATAAATATTTTATTTTCAGAACACAACGTTCGGTTCAGAACTGAACGAGTATATTTATTATTGATTGATTGGTAGTTTTAAAAATATATAAAAAGGACAGCGTAACAGCCCGATTAATTGATTGTTCAGCGCACAGCTACCACTGACCGGATGGAAATTTGGCACAAAAATATATTTAAACGTAGACCATCCACTAAGAAAGGATTTTTAATAAAGGCAAATCCGCGAGCCCAAGCTACATTACTAATTAAAATATACACAAATAGTTACAAAATATCTATGATGTTTTAGTTAATGTTTCAGTTTTCATGATTCGTATTTGATTGTATCATATTATCGTTTTGCCCGATTCCAGGTGGGTGCGTGAGGAATACCAATGAGGTGAAATGAGCCGAGCTCCAGCCGCACGGAGTTACCTAACTACATTATGTCAGTTGAATGTCGACGTGACACCTGCCTCGATGACCAACTAAACCTGTTTAATATGAAGGAATGACTGTTGATCAAATTTATGGCGGAACTTTTGGTTTGATCCCTGCGATATTTTAAAACGACTTCACATTAAGGAGGAAAGGTTTACAATTCTTCAGTATCTTAGTGTTTATGTTGACTTTTTATGTGTTCACCAATAATTAAGCGCTCAAAGACCCTCTCTCAAACTATTTAATTAAGATTTTTTGGTTTGAAATATTTCCAGTTCTTAGGAACGTGCGTCTTGACTGCGCTTATTGAAAGCGCGAACAATTAATAAATGTATGTATTCTCTCTTTAATCAATGCATTTTTTGTTATATTTACCCCCTCTAACTTTTCACTACAAATTAGCAGTCAGTATCTAATAATGTGTGAGTACATAAAATGGCAAATCAGTGTTTTCAGAGTAGTTTGTCACGGCTCAAAATGCAACGTGACACACGTATTTGTATCCAGCTGAAGTCAATTCAATTTGCGGTGACAGAAGACTGGACGCCACCGCGCTCGCTTTATTTGCAGTCAGACTACAGTAATAAAGGCAGAAACAAACAAAATAAAACTGAATTGTTGTTTTAAAGAATACGTTTTGTTAATCTAAGAACATTGACACCTCTGTGGCGCGGTGGGCTAATACCCGCTTGCAACGCAGAAGGTTGCGGGTTCGATTCCCGCATGAGGCAAATATTTGTGTGATCCACAGATATTTGTTTCTGGTCTGGGTGGTTTTCAATATTTATTATAAGTATGTATTTACAAAAGAAAAGTATATAAGTATTATATCCGTTATCCTAATCACCATAATACAAACATTAAGTTGCTTAGTATGGGGTTAGGTGGCGCTGTGTGAATTGTCCTGAAATATTTATTTATTATTTATTGAGAGACCAATGGATGCTGTCAAGTGTAATTAGAATTTTATGCTTTAGGTCTAGTTTGCTATCTGATTATAGCTTAATATTAGACAAGATTGTGTTACAGATATTTTTTTTCTTACCTCTATAATAAGGATTTTTTTAAATATGTAAAGTTCGTTCTTCATCTAAATAAAAAATATTATTATTCACGTATTTTGTACTTAGAGGTTGGGCGGGGATGCGCTACATCACTACTTGCTATAAAATGTGGCCACTCTTTGACGTCATTACACCCTGCCAAGCAACTTTAGTGTGTAATATTTAAGCCATTTCTTGTTAAAGTTTTAGTAAGTAAGATATCCAGTATGTTTAAAATCTGCATAATAGAACCTACATCGACTAAACTTAGCATTGCTTTTACATTAGTGCGTGCTGTCTTCCTTTTTCACATTTCTGTGCTTTACAGTGCTCCGGGGCGCTCAAATAAAATAGTTTTTCCAGTCTATTATATTACAACAAATCTAATATTAACGTATTTGCTATATTCTGCCTCGTTGGGACCGTGACACGTGATATTTGTCCTTGATTCCAGTTTGGCAGTTTTGTGTTAGATTAAATTGTTTTCTAATCTAATATTATAAAAAATAAAACCGGTCAAGTACGAGTAGGACTCGAGCACCGAGGGTTCCGTACAAACCTACGGGTTTCTACGGAACCCTAAAGAAAAGTGGGTATAATATTATATACTGTAGGTTTTGATTCCCTTGCGAGTTTGAAAATATGCGGCTAAAATTGCTGTTTCTTTTGATTGCGTTGACATAGATGTTTGACTTTTATACAGCTTAAAGTTATTATAAAGCTGAGTATTTGGTATGAATTTCAATTTAATACCTGTACGCGTTCTTGAGGAAAGGGGTAGTAAATATACAAAATTATTAAAAATATTGTTTTATATGATGTAACTAAAAATTTACAGTTTTCGCAATTTTTCCTGTGCCTATGATTTAAGACGTTGCTGCGTACCAAATTTAAAGATTCTGAGTTAACGGCAAGTACCCTGTAGGTTTTGATTCCCTTGAGAGTAGTCGCGAGTTAAAATATACGGCTAAAATTGCTGTTTCGTTTTAATGCGTTGAGATAGAGATTTGATTTTATTACAGTTTAAAGGTATTATAGACCTTTGTATTTGATATGAATTTCAGTTTAATACCTGCACGCGTTCATGAGAAATAAGGTAGTAAGTATGAAATTATTAAAAATATTTTTTTATATGATGTAACTAAAAATGTACAGTTTTCGCAATTTTTCCTTTATTTGTGCTCTAAGGAGTTGCTTTGTGCCAATTTTCAAGATTCTAAGTTCACGGGAAGTACCCTGTAGGTTTTGATTTTTTGAGAGTAGTTGCGAGTTTAAAATTGCGACTAAAATTGCTGTTTCTTTTGAATGCATTGACATAGAGGTTTGATTTTATTACAGTTTAAAGGTATTATAAACTTGAGTATTTGATATGAATTTCAATTTAATACGTCCACGCGTTCATGAGAAAAGGGGTAGTAGGTATAAAATTATTCAAAATATTTTTTTCATATGATGCAAATAAAATTTTATGGTTTTCGCAATTTTTTCTTTATTTGTGCTCTAAGGAGTTACTTCGTGCCAAATTTCAAGATTCTGAGTTTACGGGAAATGTCCCGTAGGTTTTGATTTATTTGGTAATGTCGAAAATTTGCTGAAATTTGTGACATATTCGACTATATCTTTTGATTGCGTTGGCCTAGAAGTTTGAAATTTTCACAGCTCTAAGAGGCAATGGACCTTAGTATTTCCTATAAATTTCAGCTTGTTACCTCCACGCGTTCCTGAGAAAAAGGGTCTTGACAGACAGACAGACAGACAGACAGACGGACGGACAACAAAGTGATCCTATAAGGGTTCCGTTTTTTCCTTTTGAGGTACGGAACCCTAAAAAACAAAAGTTCTTATTTGTACACTCGATACGAGTAAGTTATTAGCATTATACAGCAAATTCTAGCTGTGAACTGACACTATGCCGTAAACTAGACAAAATTATGGAACTCATTCAAAAACTTATCATAACTCGACCAATGCGAGGCCCCTCACATTTTTCCATAACTATACATACAACATACACAAACTAAACACAAACATTGATTTTGAAATTTGGTATCAATAATATTGGTTAGGAAGCTTCAAAGGATTGTTCCATGTTAATATCTCGTAGAACCAACAATATTACATAATATATCGTACTGATTTCCTCCTCAATTGACGTCTGTTAATAGAAAATAAATCATAGAGCTCCAACGAATTAGGGAAATAATAGAAATCGAACACAGCTCAAAAAGTGATTCAATGCAAAGTACAACTATATGGGCGGGGCGTAAAAAGTACAACTCACCCGCCGCTCAGTCACACAACGCGCTCAGCGACAGATGCACGCATCGTTTGATTTTTAAAAATATCCAAAATAATATAGTTAACGGACAAAAATGACCTTTTGTGTGGTAAATTGGTGTAAAAATGGAAAGAAGGCAGTAAAAAGCAGGAAAAACTTATCACAGCGAACAAATATTATTTTAAACCAAATTATATAATTTCGATTTTAGTTGACATTAAATACATAAAAATATAGGGTAAACTAGGCATGGCTGAAACAATGTTATTTTGGTCGTTTATTGCATTCGCATTCGATTAGGTAACGTTGTATTTATTTTGTATACTAGCTAAACCCACGGCTTCACCCCCGCTACAAAGATGTTATTTTTGTACAATAAATAAAAGCATTTGTTTTTGAATTAAATCAATAATGACTTTTAATAAAAGTCTGAAGAAAGAAGGAAAATCCTCTAAAGTGAAGAATTCACCTGACCCGGCCCCCCCGGCTCGTCCTGATTCGACCTGATTCTGGCATCGCGCTTTTATCACCGCACGAGCCGACACCGATCCAAAGCCCAGGTTTATACGACTAATGTCCAATTATGAAAAATGACAAATATTATAGACGTCTAGGTTTGTACGAATAAAATAGTTCACTCATAAAAATGTCAAATCGTAAAAAGGTCCAATTTGAAAATTGTCTATTCTAAAACGTCCATTTGTAAAAATGTCCAATAAAGTTTTATTTTATCCGTGGTTCTATCAATAGCTAATCCCGTAGTCCTATTAAAAGTGTCACGTACCTAGTGAACAATCTTTATTTCCAATGCAATGACAGCTGTCAAACTTGAAATGTCAATATCTCGGAAAATACTCGTCTTAGGCGGATGCTGTCATAGAAGAAATTAAAGGTCTTGGAGAGATCTTCATTTCAGATGACAGCTGTCAAACTTGAAACGTCAATATCTCGGAAAATACTCGTCTTAGGCTGATGCTGTCATAGAAGAAATTAAAAGTCTTGCAGAGATTGTCATTTCAGATGACAGCTGTCAAACTTGAAACATCAATATCTCGGAAAATACTCGTCTTAGGCTGATGCTGTCATAGAAGAAATTAAAGGTCTTGGAGAGATTGTTATTTCAGATGACAGCTGTCAAACTTGAAACGTCAATATCTCGGAAAATACTCGTCTTAGGCTGATGCTGTCATAGAACAAATTAAAGGTCTTGCAGAGATTGTCATTTCAGATGACAGCTGTCAAACTTGAAACATCAATATCTCGGAAAATACTCGTCTTAGGCTGATGCTGTCATAGAAGAAATTAAAGGTCTTGGAGAGATTGTTATTTCAGATGACAGCTGTCAAACTTGAAACGTCAATATCTCGGAAAATACTCGTCTTAGGCTGATGCTGTCATAGAACAAATTAAAGGTCTTGCAGAGATTGTTATTTCAGATGACAGCTGTCAAACTTGAAACGTCAATATCTCGGAAAATACTCGTCTTAGGCTGATGCTGTCATAGAAGAAATTAAAGGTCTTGGAGAGATTGTCATTTCAGATGACAGCTGTCAAACTCGAAACGTCAATATCTCGGAAAATACTCGTCTTAGGCTGATGCTGTCATAGAAGAAATTAAAGGTCTTGCAGAGATTGTCATTTCAGATGACAGCTGTCAAACTTGAAACATCAATATCTCGGAAAATACTCGTCTTAGGCTGATGCTGTCATAGAAGAAATTAAAGGTCTTGGAGAGATTGTTATTTCAGATGACAGCTGTCAAACTTGAAACGTCAATATCTCGGAAAATACTCGTCTTAGGCTGATGCTGTCATAGAAGAAATTAAAGGTCTTGGAGAGATTGTCATTTCAGATGACAGCTGTCAAACTCGAAACGTCAATATCTCGGAAAATATTCGTCTTAGGCTGATGCTGTCATAGAAGAAATTAAAAAACTGAAGATCTTTCAGATTTTGACATTTCAAGTTTGACAGCTGTCATCTGAAAGGTAGATCTCCCCAAGACCTTTCATTTCTTCTATGACAGCGTCAGAAATAAACCAATTCGTGTTGGACATTATTCTTAATTGGACATATTTCATTTTGGACCAAATTCATGTTGGAAATTATTCGTGTTGGACATTTTTCCTAGTTGGACGTAAGCCATGTTGGACCAAATTAGTGTTTGACCAAAGTAGTATTGGACATCAATACCTACTAGTTGGACAATTTGGATTTTGGACATTTGTCGTACAAACCGATAAAACTTATTTCATATCCTTTTTGGGGATTCTAACTACCTCTGTACCAAATTTGGCAATTTTGCTATTACCTTGTCGAACGCATGGTTGATGAGATATTCGTTTTGTTTCAAGCATACCAAGGTTACCCTAGTCTGACATAAAAGAATATATTTGAGTTACCCGTATGGCAATACCGAATTTAACTATAAACAATTTTGATACTTTAATTATTTAAAAAAAAATCGCTACTGTACTTGGTCACTGACCTCTGTTTAATCAGATAAGTAGCTCTGGCGCGAAAAAGTAACACACATGCTTCACATAAAACAGACATGCGTCTAATAATGATACTTTTATAAAATGATAATAAAAGACGATGTGTTATATGACACAAATATAATATAAAAAATACTTAAAATAAAGTAATAAAACGTTTATATAGGGTAATCCAATTTTTTATTTTTTGCGGTGGGGTAGTCTTTTCGATGTCTCGTAGGCGGGCATTTTCCTTTATTTTTAATACTTTCCAAAACAAATTTTCTGTCTGATGATTTCGATTCGCCTAGAAAATACAAAATAAATAAGATTAATATCATCTTTTAAAAGTTAAAAAGGCGTACCAGTATGGTAACAGTAAAAAAGGTGCCATGAATATAATGTTAAAAGAAATTCCCAAATAAAGCAATTGTATTTGTACTTGTATGTAGGGACATCTAATAGACATTAAAACAAAATAAAAATGCCAAGTGCAAGTCGGACTCTTTTGAATTGAACTCTTTCTTGAAACATCTCATATATACAAAAACAAACGGAAAAAGCACTTTGTTGTTTGGGAGCCCCTTTTTTATTTTATTCTATTTTTAGTATTGCAACAAAAATACATCCGTGAAAATTTCAACCTTTTAACTATCACGGTTCGTGAGATGACAGACAGACAGACGAACGGACAGCGAAGTCTTAGTTATATGGTCTCGTTTTCCCCTATGGGTACGGAACCCTAAAACGCATTTTTTCATACACATAATATTATCATTAAACTTGGACAATATGAAAAGTATCAAAAATTTTCAGTCATACTATAATGTATTTTATGACTTTAGTTGTAAACAAATATATAACACAAAATAGTTATTTATGGACAAAATAACGATTATTTTACGTTTTCAATGATGAGGTTCAATGAGCTTGATGATGTTCTGTTAATCTAACTTAAACGTACCTGAGATATACGCTGTTCTCTTAGAAACACTTAGTCAAAGAAGCAACCACTTTTCTATTTGCAACTGCTGTATACGCCGTATATATACATTTTGTAATTCATTTGGCAAGCACCGCCACGGATTATTTTATTCATTTTCATCAACATTATTGTGAAAAATCTTCGAAATAACTTATTAATCACTAAAAATACGAACAACATGTTGTTGTTTACATTATTTTTGTCAAATTTGACAGAAGTAGTTTGAAAGAAATAGGTAGAATGTTGCCATTTTTATTTTAGTTTTTTCTTATTAAATTTGTACTCCTTCGTTTTGTCCATCCCGTTTGCACATGTTGATTGAATATTTCTGTTTCACTCAACACTATCCGACTAAGTAAAATGACACCCCAAATGAATGAATGGGCGAGTTCATGTACAGAAAATAAATTTAGCATGGTTATGCCTTATGAATGTCCGTGTGTCGCGTGAGTATTATAATTTAGTGGTGTGAGTTTGGGACCACGTTTTTGCAAAAAAAGTAAAGGAGTTACAGGGAGTTGTAGAGCTCACAATTTAGAGATGTAAGTGTAATTTGTCCAAATTGATCTCATTATGTGTCTATTAGAAGCAAATTGGAGTACGCAGCTGAAGTGGTGACAGCTACAACTCTCGACAGGATCATTAGAAAATAATAACATTCCGTTTGATCTCGTCCTTGATTTTCTCACATCAGAATAAATATTCCTTTAAAAATATCGTAAGATATGGGCATTTCTTTATTATACTCGTAGGTTAATCTTACTGATATCATAAACGTGAAAGTTTGTAAGAATTGAAATATATGTATGTTTGTTACTCTCTCACGCCTAAATGGGTGGACCGATTTAGCTGAAATTTGGTATAGAGATAGCTTTGACCCTGGCATAACACATAGTCTTACTCACTCTGCACTGTTCTCGTAGTCCAGATACATAAAAAGTAAGGTATAAAGGTCGTGATAACCCATACATCATTTCGCATGGAAAATCATTAAAATAGACTATCTAAAAATACTAATAAGTTTAAATATAACTCTTTGGTATAACCATTATACAAGCATACGTATTTCATGACATTAGAAGTATTTCTATTACCATCTACCCAAACGACATTACATTTTAGCAACCCTGCAAGGAACCAACAAACCGATATTCTTAAATTTTGTATGTGGGTGGCAAAGACTCTAGAAAAACACATTAGCTTCTTTTCAGCGGGAACCTCTGATCACAGTCGTTAAATAACTTACGACACAAACAAAAATCAGGAACATCAATAATGTATTAAGATATCACAAAAGCAACTTAAATTGTATTTCCAAGAAAATCGCGACAAAAATAGCTCAAGTAACAATAGCGGGAGGAATTCAAAAGAAGTTAAAAAATAAATAAAGTTATCTACGGTTTTTGCAAGTCATAATGACGAATCCGCTTTTTGAATTGTAAATAGGGCGTCCCCGCGGTAAATAAGTAAACATAAAAAATAAGTTAATAAATAGCAACAGAGACAGCGACATTCTGTTACCACGGGAATTTCGCAAGATACCGTGCCTATTTTGAAATGCTTGTAGTTTGCGCCTCGTAGCGCTTGCAGTATCAGAGATATACATACCTATATAATAGTAATAATTGTATCAGCGAGTTTATTATAAATACCGCTAAATTAAAAACAACGACAATAATTACATTTTAATTTTAATATTGGAGAAAAAAACAATCTCTCTCTCCTATATAATATCCTATGTTATAGTACTTATTTAATGTCTGGTCCTTTAAAAAACAAACAAGTTAAAATACAAGCTTTTCAATTTACGGGATACCATATTATCATACATTTAAGAAACAATTGGAAAATATTCTTACTTCACCATCCAATTACGCAATTGAAATTTTCACGACCAAAAAAAAGCTATCAAAAATCAGGGTGAAATTGTATAAAACCCAAAAAGAAACATAACTCTCACAATTTCCGCAACCTTTATTTATTTATTTATTTTATTATTCAGCACAACGCTAGGACTAACTTAATGCTAAAATAGCATTTTCTACCAGCTGTCCTTCCGCATTATTAATAAAAAAAGTCACATTTGCGAGCGATAATGACGTGTCACCCGCAAGGTCGTTATGATAGAAACGGTCAGTTTTATGAGGGCATAAAATAAAGTAACCTCCATCGGGACCGTAGGCGGCATTAATAAGAAATTATACCGACACCACTGAGTAGCAATAAACAGCAATATGTGACGGTATAATTAGTAGTCAGTAATTTGTTATAATCAAATTATAAGCTTGATGGAAGAGGCTTCCCTTCGTCGTTAATATTGAATTATAAACCTCAGAAAACATTTGATATTTTGGTGTGATAAAATGCCGTTGTTTCTTACGTTAGGTTGTGTACTCATTATGTGGTCCGCAATGGCTGCACGCTGGGCGCGATTTATGAACTAGCTGCGCCCAGCCGTTTTACCTCCTGAGATGTAGCCTATGGGTCTAAAAGCTATTTGTATACCAAATTACTGATCATACAACATACGTATATAATAGGTACATATCATCACTATAATTTTATACGTGTGACAAATAATATCTTTATAATTAACCATGGGGCCTTCACACCGTTGTTCGTGCTGCAAGTTTGTCTTTGAGTCACGCGTGTTCTGTGCTGAAATAAAGTTATTTAATAAGCGTAATTAGTGGTCCATTACATTTCTTAAAACCTTGTAAATACGAATAAGCATTACGCAAGGTCCATTACTCAAACTCAATAACTTAAAAGCAACAGTGACTTTAAAAAGCTTTATGCCCACGCCTTTTGTAGGAAATTTCAAACCTAAGTCCAAACGGGATTACACTTTGATGAGCTAACTGGCCACAAAGCGAACCACCTGTCTCTTCATTTAAAATGTACATTCCTTTCTTCTTGGGCCCGCAAATCGGTTGAGGTATTTTACTTGAAGTTAATTTAGCATTATTCGTTGGAAGATTTATAGCTTTAAGTGCGTAGATTCGAGTTTTCGTCTAGTATTTTGGCAGTTGTAGATGGACTTTCAGGCCATATTAGAGTAATTTAGGTGACCTGAAACTATGACACATATCTATAATACGACAAAAGCGACGTGTAATCGAAATATTGGGGTATATTTGGTCCAACGTATAAGTATTGCCATTCAACGTGGCAATGTTGCCAGCATTCTGGGCACTTTGTCATCTGACAGTGGTTTGGAGCACTTGAATTTTCTGTAGATCGGCTTGTGGCCGATCTGTGGTTAATAAAAGTTTTCTTTACAGCTGTAGTAGCTGTAGTAATGTTAGCTTGTTTTTCTCAATAAAGGCATTTGCCATAATAAAAAAAACGGGTCAAGTACGAGTCGGACTCGAGCACCAAAGGTTCCGTAAAAACCCGTAGGTGTATTGTATACCTACATTATATATGTAATGGGTATAACATGTGATGTAATGTAATGTTATGGAAAAATTGCGAAAACTGTAAATTTTTAGTTACATCATATAAAAAAATATTTTTAATAATTTTGTATTTACTACCCCTTTCCTCAAGAACGCGTACAGGTATTAAATTGAAATTCATATCAAATACTCAGCTTTATATTAACTTTAAGCTGTAAAAAATCAAACATCTATGTCAACGCAATCAAAAGAAACAGCAATTTTAGCCGCATATTTTCAAACTCGAAAGTACTCGCAAGGGAATCAAAACCTACAGTATATAATATTATACCCACTTTTCCTTAGAGTTCCTAAGGAAGTAGGTAGTAGTAGGAGTGTGTATACACAACTCTTAATTGAAACTCCACATGAAAACAAAAACTTAAAAATATTGTTACATAGTATACAAGGGTGGAATCCACAAGACTAAATTTTTTAACGACTCTAACGTTCCTATAATCCTATTTAACTGTTACGCGCGTTCTCTGTTGGAATACTGTAGTCCCATTTGGAGCCCCTCCTACGCTACACACATCTACAGATTAGAGAGGCTTCAGAAGCAATTCTTATACCATCTATCTTATGCCAACAAGTTATGTCGTAGTCTCACTTTATATGATTCCAGACTTTGCCACTTCAGGCTATCTTCCTTGGAAACAAGACGCAAAATAACAGATATTGTTTTTTTGCATAAGTTAGTCACTGGTAAAATCGACAGTCCACACCTGCTCAGTAAGATTATGTTCACTGTCCCTCGTCCGGGCAGTCGGCTTCACAACTGAACAACGTTCAACATCCCTAATCATCGCACTAATTATGGCCAGCACTCGGCATTACGTCGCATGTGTTTTTCCTACAACGAAATCTGCAATAACTTGGATATTTTCAGTGCATCAGTCAAATCAATCAAAAACATTTTTGTATTTCTACCTAAATTTTGTCCATAGTCCATGATATAGTATTAGCTATAGTTTAATTAAGTATACTAGCAATTTCTGAGAGCTAATCAATATTTTGCAAGCTGTATCTGTCTCAAGTCTCAAGTAGGCCGTACACTCAATATTTTACAATATTATGTTAAAATTTTACTGTAATAATTTCATATGTAGCGGCTAGTTCGGGGATCTAATAAAAAAAAATTTCATCTCCCCACTCCGAGGCTGCTTTTTAGTTCGATAAAAATTACATCCTGGTTAAATTGTCTAAGACTTTTAATGATTACTGTTGCCCAAGATTTTTTTAATATAACCTTCTTTCTGCATCCTCAGCTTCATTCTTTTTAGTTTCTATCATAGAGCTAGAAGTTAGCTATTACAAAAAATAGACGTTTTGTGCTATAAGTTATAGGATTGACAAGTTTCGGCGGTCCTACAGTTTATTTGTACTCTTAGTTTGCGTGTCGGGGAAGATCAAACGAACATCCGTGCACGTTTTAATATTACATCTCACAGATAGAACGAGCGCAGAGGCGGACATGGACATCAACTACCAGTACAACAAGATGCGGCGCAGCTTCGGTCGGCAGCCGCTGTACTGCGAGGCGGGCCCCGCGCTCTGCGACACCATCGCGCCTAACCCCGGCGAGCACCGGAACTACATCCTGCGCAACCCCGTGCACCAGCCCACGCAGCACACCGCGCCCTACTCCGAGCGCCTCATCAACACGATCCGGTGAGTGTGAGAGTCTGCCCGCGTCCAACCGCCCGCCGCCCGCCGCTAGCACCAGCCCTAACCACCCGCTGCCCGCAGCGCCGAGTACTCTTCCACCGGCGCCAACCACGCGGAGGGAGGGTGGCCCAGGGACGTGGCCGTCACCGACCCGGAGGCGACGCAGCGCTACCGGCGGAAGATCGAGAAAGAGGACAACTACATACACTGCGTCATGTCGAATGCGCCGGTTCGTACTCTAAAATGTTATCACATTGTGTAATGAGCTGCCCCTGCGGGTTTCACCCGCCGGAAAAGCCCGTGTGTCATTCTAAGATCTGTAGTGCCAAATTTCAGCCTGATCAGTCCGGCCCCTTGGGCGTGAAAAAGTAACATCAGCACCATAATAAGTTTACAAATGTGGGAGAGGACACGCGCTCAACGTAGGTACGCGTGACGTCGAGTGATACTCGAGCGCCGCGGTACCCTCCGCGCCGCGAAGGAGCAGAGTCTCAGTGAATGGTTGCCTCGACAGGACATGGAGCACTACATAATGCAGAACAACGCGATCGACATGTACCGTACGTACTACGCGGAGATGAGCTCGACGGCGGCGCCTGAGCGCATTGGCATCCGCACCGTGAACGTGTACCGCGACGCGGCGGTGCCCGCGCGCCCCATCAGCTCCATCTGCTGGCAGCCCGAGGGCGGCCACCGCTTCGCCGTCGCGCACCTGGATGTGGACTTCGACCGCGAGCCCGTCGGCCGTGCCTCCGCCGACTGCCACGTGTGGGACGTGGAGAACCCGACGTTCCCGGAGCTGACGCTAGCGCCGCCGCGGCCGCTGCTGGACCTGCAGTTCAACGCGCGTGACCCCAACATGCTGGCGGGTGCGCTCATCAACGGGCAGGTGGGCGTGTGGGACCGCCGCGCCGGCGCGACGCCGCGAGCCCTGTGCGCGCCACACGTGGCGCACCGCGACATGGCGCGCCGGGTGCTGTTCATCAACGCCAAATCGGGACGCGAGTTCTTCTCGGCGGGCCCGGACGGCTGTGTCAAGTGGTGGGACGCGCGCGACATGAGCGAGCCCACCGAGGAGATGATCATGGACGTCGTCAAGTACTCGTTCGACGTGCAGAGCATGGCGAGCGCAAGCGGCGTCTCCGCGCTCGAATTCGAGCCGACCATCCCGACGCGGTTCATGGTCGGCACCGAGGACGGCTTCATCATCGGGGGAAACAGAAAAGGCAAAACGGCCCTGGAGAAACTGCCCTTCAAAGTACGCTCTCCGGTCGTTTCACGTCCGAAACGCGAGTTTTTCGGTTGACCGCCGAAGAATTCTCGCGTTCTGTACGTCAATAATGGTTCTCATATTTTATGATCATATTGGAAATCCTCGATAGTTACATCCCCTCGTTTCGTTTCATCATCGTCTTCATTATTATCAGCCCACGTTCGTCCACCACTGGACGTGGGGCTCATTCATTAGACAGTACGTTTTGTTGATTATTATGAAAGTAGCTCGTCACATAACCGTAATGCTAATACACCGAATCTGCCTTCAGCCACATGACAGCAGTGTCGTCGTTGTAGTTCCCGGCTCACCATGGGCCGGTGCGGTCGCTGGAGCGCAACCCTGGCTTCCTGAAGAACTTCTTGACGGTGGGCGACTGGACGATGCGCGTGTGGAGCGAGGACTGCCGCGAGTCCTCCATCCTGATGTCCCCGCCGCAGCGGCAGAAGCTCACGTCCGCCACCTGGAGCCCCACACGGTCTCCCACTGCTTTCCGCCTGCCGCCTCCCGCCTGCCGCCCGGGTGTCGCTCGAAGGGTCGACGGAGCTCGATATTAGCATCACCCCACAAACGCAAATATGATTTTGTTTCTTTCTCTCACACGCTCCGGTATCGACGCGTCGAGTGCTTCACCGGTGGTCGTCCGTTCGCGTTCGTATTCACTATAATGATAATCTTAAAATTATCTCCTTTATTCATTACTAGCTGACCCCGCGTGCACTTCGTAGCGCGTGACAGTCAATTCATAAAGCGAAAATTTTGTTGCAGTCAATCGAAAATGTTTTGATTTCCATCCCTGCGGCTTTGTGGGCGTAGAATTAGTACATGGTTATATTCACTCCCGCTCTGGATAGCGAACAATATCGGGCTAAGTATTTCTATGCAGTTTTGTTTCGCTACCGCAGGAAACAATCTTGTCCCTGGAATTCAAAATGTCTCCATACTAAATTACAGTTACATCAATTTAGCGTTTATTGATTGCCTTCACAAACTTACACGTTCCTTTTTCCGGAATTAAAACAATTTTTTGTCCTTTCTCGATAACTTTTAACTATCTAAATTGTAATTTAAAGTGTGTGTTTCTGTGCTAAATCGGTTTTTCATTTGTCACACTATCCTTCCTGCAGCTCAAATCGATTCCATGGTTCCTGAATTCCCACAACCTATCTGACCCCCCCTTTTTTTTACCTTGCTTCACTTTTAAGACCAACTTAAGGGCCATTGTGTCCTTTCTCGGGGCTCAAGCTGTATCTATTTCGAATTTCTGTGAAATAGGAGCTGCGGTTACTGATTTCCCATAAAAACGCTTGTCTTTCCCCCTTATGGCTCGATTTCTGGAATAAAAGCTACTAGAGTCTCATCATCAATTTCTTCTTTCTCAAATTTTAGCTCAAAAGGTTAAGCAATCATTGATTTCCTAAACAAACTTGCACCCCTCTGTTTACCTCCTGAAGGTTGATTTCTGGGATAAAAATCCGATATCATTTCTAAGATCTCGATCTACCTATAAACCAAATTGTAACTCAAGAAACTGTAGGTCAGCGGTTCTAAATTTGCCATATTATAAACTTTCACCTCCCTTAATTTCTGACATAAAAATTATTCAATGTTCCAAAATACAACTCAAACAATTGTTTCACAAAATTTCAGCTCATTTGGTTCAGCGGTTACTGATTTCCATACAAACGTTTTTTGAAAATAATTCTTGTTCCCGTGGAAATATCGCAAAATCCCTTCTTGTTGGTCGCCTACGTTACCTAAGGAACACGCTGTTCGCATTTCAGCTAATTAGAGTCAGTGGTTACTGATTTCCTACTAAAACTTCCACCCCCCTCTTCTCCACCTTAAATGTTGATTCCTGAGATAAAAAAAAATCCAAATATTTTTGAGGACTCAAGCTACTTTCATACCAAATTTTAGCTCAATAGGATAAGCTTTTCTAAATTTCCTATACAAACTTTGACCCCCTAACGCTCCCCCCCCCCCCCCCCCCCCCCCCCCCCCACCTTTTAAGTTAATTTCTGACATAAAACTATTTATTGTTCCTCAACACAAGCCCAAAAATGTAATTGTGGATTTGCATACAAAAGTTTTTTGGGAACAATTCCCGTTCCCGTAAGAATTTCGCAAAATCCCTTCTTATGGGTCGCGAAAGTCACAAAAGAACACGCTGTCCAAATTTTATAATAGCTTAAGAGATAACCGGTTACTGATTTCCTACTCAAACTTCTACCCCCCTTACTCCCCCCCCCCCCCCCTTAAACGTAAATTTGTCCAAAAAATATTCAGTTTCTAAACAAAACTCAAACCATGATTTTACAAAATTTCAGCTTAATTGGTTTAGCGGTTACGGATTTGCATTTTTTGAAGTGAAAACTTCTTTAGCGGCGCTGAGCACTTTTTTTTGTATGGGTAAAAACTTTAAAACTCGCGTCAGGGTCACGTGATGCTGATCGAAAAAGCGTAAGATCGAGGGGAAGGGAGAGGAACTAGTATCTCCCACTCTTTCTACCGTGCCTGAGTGTGCTGCTCTGTTGATGGTGTAAAAGTCGTCGAAATTATGGATGGAAGTTGAATATATAAATAACGATATAATATTATAAATAACAACATATAAATTGTCATATTTGTGTACGATAGCGCAATAAATAAACATTGTATGCTACCTCATAAATGATAGTACTTTTATACTTATAATTAAAAACAACGTTAATATTGAAGTTTTCACTTCTGCCGGCACTCCCGGAGTGCTACCTTTTTTTTTTTTAATTTTAATTATTTCTTAAAACCTACCTGTATGCCAAATTTCAACTCAATCCGTCCAGCGGTTTGGGCTGTGCGTTGATAGATTAGTCAGTCACTCTTTCCTTTTATATATTTACTAGCTTATGCTCGCGGCTTTGCCCACATGGAGTCCTTTCTTAGCGGAGTCCTACATTGTAAAACCTATCTGTGTTCCAAATTTCAACTCAATTCGTTCAGCAGTTTAGGCTGTGCGTTGATAGATCAGTCAGTCAGTCAGTCACTCTTTCCTTTTATATATTTAGATAAGAAGAAGTATAGAAGATAACACAAAATAAGAATTCGTATTTTTTTTTAAAATAAGCAATTTTGCCGTTACTACTTCGAAAAATAAGTAATATTTTTAGAACACCTGTAAGGGAATTTTGATGAAATGTCAAATGTGGTCTTTTAGGTCGGGCCGACTGTATTATAATCGTTTGACGCAAACTTAAGTTTGAAAGGAATATAAGGTGGTGAGGTGGTGTGTCGGCAGGCTGTCGCTGATGGTGGTGACGCAGTGGAACGGCGTGGTGGCGCTGTGGGACCTGCTGCGGCGGCAGCACGCGCCCGCGCTCACCATGCAGGTGTGCCGGGAGCCGCTGCTCACGGCGCGCCCGCACGAACAGGTCTCTAGTCTGCCTCCCCGCGCACCGAGTGTCGCCGCCCTCGCCTCCCTCGCGCTCATCTGCTCCTCGTCCTGCCGCAGGGAACGCTCGTCGCTCTCGGCAGCCGCGAGGGGAACGTCTACATGACGGAGTTGTCGCAGAGTTTGGCGCAGTCCGACAAAAACGACAAAGCTCTTTTGACTCTGGTGAGGATTCTCGCTAGCCGTTCTGTCCGTTGACGGATTCGACGTCACGATCGAATCCGGCGAGGGGCGCGGACGTGACGGCGTTGACGTGTCGGCAGCACTTCGAGCGGGAGGCGAAGCGCGAACGTATCCTGGAGGCGCGCATGCGCGAGATCCGGCTGAAGCAGCGGCAGGCGGAGGAGGGTGGCGGCGCGGACGCCGAGCGCGCCTCCGACGCCGGTGCGGACGCCGCGCTCGGGGACCGCGACCTGGCCGAGGCCGGCGCCGTCTTCCTGCAGACTGTCAAGCGGGAGCTCGCGCTCATGTAGCCGAACGTTGGCCGACGCGGAATCTCATTTATTTATAGGCCAATTTGTTAAGTATCATGTGACTATGCGTACCTACTGATTAATATTGAATGAGAATTGCTTTATTAGCTTAAATGTTCGTACTAGTTTTTGATTTAATATTATGTCGTCAGCTGACTGAAAATAAAAGGGAATGCCCTATTACACTAGCGACTAGTTTGGTTTCTTACTTCATTTATCTAAATATTAATATTGCGGCAATGGCTTAAGAATTTTTTTTTGTTTGTTTTTTTTTATTCGGTTTACAAATTGGGTGTAGTCCAGAAAACGATTTACAATAATTATTACCATATAAAACCGGTCAAGTACGAGTCGGACTCGAGCACCGAGGGATCCGTACAAACCCGTAGGTTTGTACAGAACCCTAAGGAAAACTGGTTATAATATTATGTAATGTAGGTTTTGATTCCCTTGCGAGTACTTGTGAGTTTGAAAATATGCGGCTAAAATTGCTGTTCCTTTTGATTGCGTTGACTTCTTTTACAGCTTAAAGTTATTATAAAGCTGAGTATTTGATAAGAATTTCAATTTAATACTTGTACGCGTTCTTGAGGAAACGGGTAGTAAATACAAAAGTTTTTTTTTTTATATGATGAACTAAAAATTATCAGTTTTCGCAAGTTTTCCTGTGTCTATGATCTAAGACGTTGCTGCGTAGCAAATTTCAAGATTATGAGTTAACGGGAAGTACCCTGTAGGTTTTGATTCCCTTGAGAGTAGTCGCGAGTTTAAAAATGCAGCTAAAATTGCTGTTTCTTTTGAATGCGTTGACAAAGAGGATTGATTTTATTACAGTTTAAAGATATTATAGACCTTAGTATTTGATATGAATTTCAGTTTAATACCTGCACGCGTTCAAGAGAAATGAGGTAGTATATATGAAATTATTAAAAATATTTTTAATTCCTTTATCTGTGCTCTAAGGAATTACTTTCTACCAAATTTCAAGATTCTATGTTTACGGGAAGTACCCTGTAAGTTTTGATTCACCTGAGATTAGTTGCGAGTTTAAAAATGCGGCCAAAATGCGACATATTCGACAATATCTTTTGATTGCGTTGGCTAGAAGTTTGATACAATGATACAATGATTTATTTATCTGTGAAAAAGGTACATTTAAAAGGTGTTACAAAAAAATGTTTTACAAGTTCCTCTCTTTCCACCTTAACGGTATACAGATTATATTATTATTCAAAAAATATTTAAGTACAGATTAAAAAATTACATAATTTTACATTTGCCAAAAATATTAAATTAAAAATAATAAAATATCAAAATGAATATCATAATAATTACTATAGTCGGGCCGGCCTAAAAGGCCACATTTGACAGATGTCAGTCATAGTAAACAAGTGTTGGGACATTGTTTGTTTATTTCGATTATAGGATATGAATCGATACGATCTTCAAACACGTTGGAATCGAATACAGTTTTATGAAAACATTCCTAAAGACTAATTAATTTTAATTCTAATAGGTTTTTTTTTGTAAAAATGTAATGGCGTCATGGGCTAGTTTTGCCAGAAACATCTCACGAGTTATCAAAAAACCTGTTATAAAAAAATATGTTTATTCTCTATACATTACACAATTTTATTTTAATTACATTATATTTTACTATAATATAATCACAATATTAACAACATATTTTATTTTAATCGCAATATAGTTATTTATTTATGATCAAATATTCAATCCAAGTTATAATTACATTCGATTCTACATTTCAAATTTCGATTTCGCGATTTTATTGGGTAGCATCCTTATTGTTTTAAAAACAAAAACTGATTGACGTGACCTTGTATAGGGTGTCCTATTTATTCATCTAATTTTTTTAACCCCCAACGCAAGAACCACCTGGGGTGTTATAAGTTTGACGTGTTTGTTTGTCTGTCTGTTTGTGTATCTGTCTGTGCCATCGTAGCCGAACGGATTAATGAAGATTGTTTATTTTTTCGTTTATAAGATTAATAATATTACTCGGCAATGTTCTTAGCTATGTGTATAACATATTCTTTATAGTTTAAAAATAAACACAACAATGACTTATAACAAAAATTGAGTATTTTTTATTTTTAGTTTTTTTTGGTTAAACATAATGCCACAAAAACCGTTGTTTTATATTAGAAATAAAATCTATACCATCGGCTTATCCTAAATTGACACCGACATTTTCCTCGTGGCTCTACATGGTCTCCCAGAGTTGATTAAGTGAAGCAGGGTGGAGCGGCCCCTTTTACCTCCCTTCCTTACTGCCAGAAGGGGTACAAGGGGGGTTTTCCGATCTTAATCAGCTTATTTTGAGCAAACACACATTTGGTGGAAATCCGTCCAAGACGGCTACGGCCGCTACAAAATGGCCGATTACTTTTTTAATTACACATTTTGACACCGTTGAGGACTTTAATTTTTTTTAATAATGTGTGTGTGTGTGTGTGTGTGTGTGTGTGTGTGTGTGTGCGTGTGCGTGTGCGTGTGCGTGTGCGTGTGCGTGTGCGTGTGCGTGTGCGTGTGCGCATCGTAGCTCCGACCATTATTTCCGTGAGTTTTTAGTCGTTTTGTTTACATAGTAATATGGATAACTCTCACGTTAGTTTTCAAAAATGCACAGTAGAAAAATCTACTTAGTAGTTTTTGGTAGAATTTTTAATGATAGAAAAATCTACCAAATGGTAGAAAATTAATAGTAGTTTTTGATAGATTTTTTATGGTAAAAAATCAACTAAATGATAAAAAAGAATGGTAGATTTTGCTAGAAATTTGAATGGTAGTTTTTGGTAGAAAAATTTAATGGTAGTTATGGCGGAAATTATGATATAAGAATTTGGTAATAAGTTAAATGGTAGGCAAAAAATCTACCAAATGGTAGAAATTTTAATGGTAATGCGTAAATTGTTAATTGTAAATTCGAGTATAGTGTTCAGTGTTCAGGTAAGTGTTGTCATATTATTTATTGTTCAGCTAAGTGTTGACATATATCATTTACAGAAAAAATAAGTAAAATATTTAGATCACCCTGTAAGGGAATTTTGATGATGTGTCAAATGTGGCCTTTTAGGCCGGCCCGACTATAATAATATATTAAATGTCAATAGAATAATATTTTAGGGTTTGTCAATTAAATAATCGTTAATGTCATAATATGATTTCTGTAACAAAAAGTCATTTAAGTTCTTTTTAAAAGTATGCATATTTTTTGAAGATCGGATGGATATTGGTAACTTATTGTATATAATTGGCGCCATACAGAACACACTCATGCGAAGCAATTTGGTCTTGCAAGCCAGGTGCTGAAATTGTCCCTCTCTGCGACTATTTGCGTTATAGGGTACAAATAACTGAGGATTTGATTTTAAAAAAATTGCAACTTCACTAATATAAATACATGGCA
This sequence comes from Hemithea aestivaria, assembly GCA_947507615.1. Taxonomy (NCBI): domain Eukaryota; kingdom Metazoa; phylum Arthropoda; class Insecta; order Lepidoptera; family Geometridae; genus Hemithea; species Hemithea aestivaria. The sequence goes on along the minus strand of OX382327.1, from coordinate 10,775,236 downwards.
GCGTTAACAATTTTAATTTTTTAAAATATTCTCTACACGACACTATTTGTCTTATACCACATATTGCCCTGATGCATCTTTTTTGCGCTCTAAACACTTTTAATCGGTTGATGGAATTGCCCCAAAATATCACTCCATAGCGTAAAATTGATGCGACATGTCCATGATAAGATGTTAATAATGTAGAAAGGTCTGATATCTTACTTAGTTTACATAGAGCATATGAGAATTGATAAAGCCTTTTACAAATTATTTCTGTGTGAGACTTCAAGCTGGCTGTCAATTGTTAGTCCCAGAAATCGTGTTGTTTCAATCTCTTGAATATTTGTTCCTGAGTATGCTATTTTTTCATTAACTTCCAATTTGGTTGATCGCTGTTTAAAATTTATTGTAAATGTCTTGTCAAGATTGATTATTAAATTATTTGAGATCATCCACTTAATAAGAATTGTCAATGTGTTGTTAATGTCAATTATTGAATCGCTAAGCTTGTCATTTATAAATAGAACTGTACTGTCATCTGCAAATAATGTCATATTTTGATTGACCACATTTGGCAAGTCATTAATATATATAATAAATAAGAGTGGTCCCAGTACGCTTCCTTGTGGAACACCGTGTTTCACAAGTCTCAAATTTGAATTATATGTCATAATTATGTTACTTTTAGGACAAATTCTTGTTATGTGGGTAACCTGGTATCTATCAGAAAGGTAAGAGCGTATTAGGTTGTGTGCATTGCCTCTAACACCATATCTAAATAATTTTTCTAAAAGTATTTCATGATTGACATGGTCAAATGCCTTAGTCAAATCCATATAGAGGGCAACTGTAGATCTTCGTTTGTCGACACTAGTGGTTACTTCTTTTAAGAAATTGTAAATGGCCATGTCAATTCGCTTTTGTTTCCTAAATCCAAATTGTTTAGTGGAAAATATGTTAAAATGTTCAAAATAGTTGTTGATATTATTATAAATTACTTTTTCGAAAATCTTTGCAAAAATTGGGATTAGAGCAATCGGTCTATAGTTTGTAACATTGTCTTTATTTCCTTTCTTATGTAGGGGCTTGACGATTGAAATTTTCATTGCATTTGGGAAAACGCCTTTTTCTAAACACATATTGACAATGTGACTCATGACCGGAGCAATTTTTTCTGAAACATCTTTAATAACTTCTGTAGTAATATTATCAAATCCGACAGCACTTGTGTTATTAAGTGATCTAATTATTTTAACGAGATCAGCCGGAACTGTAGGAGTAAGAAACAATGAGTTTAGGCAATTATTAGGATATACAGGATTATTTGTTTCAACATCTTTGGACTTATTATTTTCAGCAATTTCAACGAAATAGTTGTTCATATAATTGGCTATATCAGTTGGGTTTATTATTTTTTTACCCTCAACTAAGAGTTCATTTAGTGTTTCCTGAGGGTATTGTTTTTTTTGTTTATTAATAATATTCCATGTAGCTTTTGCCTTATTTTTAGCATTATTTATGTAATGATTGTTTTGAGCCTTTTGTGTTAATTGTATTATCTTTTTAAATCTTGCTGAATATGATTTGAATGTTTGCCTTGAATAGTTAGACCGGGATCTCCTGTGTGCCCATAAGAGACTTATTTTATTCTTACAGCACAGCTTGATTCCCTTTGATATCCATTTAGGCTTTTTTTGTGATGTACGAGTTACTTTTATTTCCGGAAAACACAAATTATAGAAAAGTTGAAACAATTCATGAAAACATTGAAAGGATTTATTAGGATCATTGCCATTATATGCCTCTTGAAAACTCAGATTTTCTATACAGTCCTTAAATTTACGTCTGTTATCAGGGCTAAAGTCTCTTTTTGTGATGTACCATTTTTTCAATCGACATGATTTTTTGACCGGGCATTTAAACAGCTGAGCTGTATGATCAGATATTCCCAACTCTAATATCTCACCTGTCGCTCCACGAACATTGTGCAAGACATTGTCAATGCCAGTTTTACTGCATATTCTTGTAGGCTCATTGAATTGAAATTTCAAGTTATAACTTCCTACAATATTTTTAAATTCTTCAGCTGTGTTACTTGTTTTAAGAATGTCGATGTTAAAGTCTCCGCAAACAATAACACGGTAATTGTTCTTATAACAATTGTCTGTTAGGATTAGATTAAGTTTCTCAAAAAATTTGAATTTTTTACAGCTCAAAGAAGCGATAGACCTTTTTTTTGTTTGCTTTTTGTGGCTTTTCATATCACTGCGGCCAGAAATGTCCTATTGTGATCGCAGCGATAGACCTTAGTATTTTCTATAAATGTCAGCTTGTTAACTTCACGCGTTCCTGAGAAAAAGGGTCTTGACAGACAGACAGACAGACGGACGGACGGACAACAAAGTGATCCAATAAGGGTTCCGTTTTTTCCTTTTGAGGTACGGAACCCTAAAAACAAAGCACACACACATAGCTTTTGTATTGTTTTAGTTTATAAGTTGTTTTTGTACTTTGTCTCTTGTGTTCCAATAAAGGGTTATCTATCTACATATATATGTATCTATCTATCTATCAAAGAAAGACATATAATAATTAATTCAAATTATGATATGACAATAAGTTCAGACTTTCTGTCTACTGTTCTTTCCGAATGGAATGGGCACAGACAATTATTGTTTATAATTTAAGACTCTAACAGTCTTAAATTACAAACATTGTCTTCTTTATAAAATTGTCTTGAAAAAGTGCTACACTGTAGCCGTATTCCAATAAATGCTTTTTAAATTTGAGTGTTTGTAACTGTGACTACAGTTTTCAAAACCTGTTTGATAGTAAATTAATGAAATTATTCTCGTAAATTAATACACAATCTGCTCTTTATAATTGAATTTACTCAATACTCGTATAACAAGCCTTTTACCGAAAGCGATTTTATTTCATTTAGGCTTTTAATAACAGAATACTAGCAACCTCCTCTACAATTTTAAAACAAATTAAAAATATTTTATCTACTTAAATATTATGTTATAAAGTTATTAACTTCGTAACTAAATCATTGAAAATTCTATATGTGGCTTAATATAAGAAGATAATGGAGAAGCAGACAGATGATAACAGCTATCTACATCGCTCTAATATTATAAATGCGAAAGTTTGTGAGTGAGTGTGTGTTTGTTACTCTTTCACGCCTAAACGAGTGAATCGATTGAGCTGAAATTTGGTATAGAGATAGCTTATACCCTGGAATAACACATACAGAACAGCGGGTAAAAACACTGCGCCCAGCTAGTAAATAATAAACAACTTGCTAGAAAAAATAGCCCATGCGCTTTTAGACTCGCTTTTCTACTAAATCCTGGCTAAAGCAACAGTGATCGGCTACACCTGAGATTAGATGGTTAAACTTAAGTTTAGCCGCAATTCGAGCTTTAGCTGCAACAATTACACAATTTTTAAGAAGAATCCATTTATTTAAATTAGAAGTATTTTTGGATTCTATATAATCCTAAGGGGCTTCGCAGACGACAGACTATCCATGACGCACTTTTTAGTCTGTGAAAATAGAACCTATGCAATTATATGCAGTAACGCACACGACGCGCAAAAAGTCCGGCGCACAAATAATATAATTGCATAGGTTCAATTTTCACAGACTAAAAGTGCGTCATGGATAGTCTGTCGTCTGCGCAGCCCCTAAATATGCCACTCTTACATGTTTTATTTACTGAAACACCTTTTCCCGCCTTCTAGGTATAGTCTGGCTGTCATCTACGGCCGCATTGTCGCTTAATATCACGCGAGATCGTGGTCAAAGCTTTACATTTTATAATGAATAAAAGAAAAATAAAAAATAAATAATTTTACAAAAAAAATGTTCATTTAGCAGCAAATTGTGTTTTATCTTTTACCATCAAAATTGAGTTAACTACGAGTCTTATCAGACAGAGTTCATTAGTATGCTAACTAGAGCACACGGCACACTGTTTATTTTGGTTTATTAAGTGTACTTGGGTTTTTGTACACTGTACGCGCTAAAAAGGGTTACTGAATTTAAGGTAATTGGTGTGTGTTTAAGTATGCATACTTTTGAGAGGGTATTTAAAAAATTAAATTGTTTTTCATATTCTCTAAAGTCATCGACTTTAGGTATGCTGTATTAAAAGTTAGTCTGTTATTTTTAATGCTAGTTTCTCAGACATCTAACTGAATGGGCAAGAGTGATGGAATGAATGCTAAATAATTAAATATTACTAAGTTTATGTTTGCGGCTTTGTCCGCATCTTTTCTTAGCCGATGCGATGTCTATGTTACTCTATCTATCCCTGTGCAAAATTTTAAAACCGTTCAGTGATGTGAGCTGCGCGTTTTTTTATGTAAAAGGTGACAAACAAGCAGACGGGCCACCACGGGCAGATGGTAAGTGGCTACCGTCGCCTATGGATACCTGCGATACCAGGGGAGCTAATCGATGTTTCAGTCACTTATTCTTCCTTTGTTCCTTTTCGGTTATATATTTAGATAATAAATAATAATACAGACAATATTATAAAACTTAGAAGTCCTCTAAGCTGAGTCTTAAAAAAGACGCCCACTAGAGGCCAAGGCTTAGTTTAGTTCCCTGCGCCGCACTTACTAAGGTTTTGTTATAAAAATACTTCAACAGACGCCAAGTTTTAATAAATTCCTTAAACAAGCTCACCACTAATTTCCCTGGAGATCAACTTATTAGTTGGCCAACAAGGAGCATAAATAATTGCATTTAAATATTATAACACTAGATGAAAACTGAGTTCATGTTTGATGCACACGTGAGCACAGATATATTACCAGAATAGACGGCGGGATATAAATTTTAGTAGTGTCTTAAATGAAACAATGCTCCGAAAGCGGGTTCTCAAATTTGGCAGTTTTAGCTGGATAACGACATAGTTACTTACCTATACCTACAGTAGAAAAATAGATTACAAAAATATAATAAAAATATAGAATGCCACCATCACTGTTGGTTATAAGGATTACTAAAGAGTAGAGTAGAGTAAAGAGTGGTTTAATAGAACCGGTCAGAGAAAAATCTAAATTCTAAAATATAAAAATTTGTCATCGTGTTTGATATCGAGCGCCGTATGAGCCTTCTTTTCATATTAATATGCGAAATTGCGGTTGTGTAACTTTACGCTTCAGTGGCTTACCCATTGTTATGAACTTCCTTTTTCATTAGCCTATAAAGCGACACACAGGCTAAGTTTCAGTGGGTAAAACCGTTAGGTACTGCTAGTAAACAATAAACACTACTTTTTTATTGTACATATCAGAATTTCCTTCAAACTTCAGTACTCACGGCATCAGTGCTAAGATATTGTCAATGTTTATGTAAACTTTCTAAGTGCTCTCACTCAATATCGAATTCGATCATGAATTAACGAGATTGTGTTTCCAGCGTACCTAGGTATAGGTATGGGAATAGGAAACCTTCACGTCGTAGTTCGTGGCTTTTGAGCTGAGTAAAGTAAATTCAGTCTAGTAAATTTCTTAAGCCATTTAAGTCTATTAGATTAAACACTTTGGTGCCACTATGTCAGTTGTGAATTACTTCAATAATTTATTTATGTATTTATTTTTAGGTAAACTAAAAGCTAAAAATAAAACTTAATAATTAACAGTTTATACGCATACGCATACAGCCAGTTAAAGGTTCACACGTAGTATATAACACAAGGTATTTCATAAAAACTGTGAGCTTAAGTATAAAATCGATTAAATAAAGACAGTACATTAAAACAACATTAAATAGTCGAGAGAGTTATAATTACCTAGTATTATTTTATACTCGTATGTGTTAGGGAGTCTCTGTTAATTATTAATTAACAAAAACTACGAGATATTAGAACTATGCTTTCAAATAAGGACCCAACATTAAACTGGGCAGATGATCAACGACATCGTTGCGTATTTTAGCTATTCTGAGCAATAAGTTTTATATAAAAAAATATATATTATATAGGTATTTTACCTTTCTGGAGGGGGGCGTTGGCCCCTGCGACACAGTTGTTTAAAACTAAAGCAGATGCCATCGTTTTTCCAATGCTTTCAGTGATTGTATATTTGGTTGATAAATAAATTTTTTATTTATTTATTTATTATACATGGGACCTGACTAAGAGTCAAGTCAAAACTGCTACTATTAAAACTAAAATAACATTTCTACAATGACGTCAGAACATTATTTTAAATTCATAACTTTCTCAGAATAACCGAGAGCTTCTACATAAAGGAGGTCGTCAAAGTTTATTTTTTAAACGTTTGAACTATTTCTGTCAATTGAAAATGGAAAAGTAATTATTAGAACGCTATCAGAAAGGCAGGTGGGCAGACATCCAGACACCGACTTATATAACTATTATGATATTATAACTATTCGTAGTGTAATGAATGTCATAACTTTATTGGACTTCATCTCCATAAATAATTATAGAGTTTTAAACTTTTGAGGTGAAATTATTTGGCTTCAAATAGATGAACAGTTGGAGAAATTAAGAAGTTATTAAAAAGGTTATTTGAATTTATTCGCAATGTAATGCATTTTTCTGGAGTCGTTCATAATATAAGCAATTTTATTAAATTTTTAGAGAAGTAAAATTTTTATTTAATTTTAAGAGCCCTTATTATTCTTAGCTTTCGAAGCTTTCTAGGAGTCTTACATGTGTATTTACCTATGTCTTTCTCATTCATCATTTTAGGTATAACCAAAACTAAAATGCGTTGCCTTACGAAACATCCGTAGGATGTCAATAAACCGCAACGCGGCAACGCAGCACTCAAAATACTGTTTCTAGCTACTCGCATAAGACTGTTTCAAAGCGCTATATGTCACCTTAGACATTTTTATATTTAACAGTGTCCTAATTACGAACTCCATTAACACAATGCCGTTGCTTAAACAGACAAATCACGCCAAAACAGCGCTGTAGCAAGAACAATTACTTGATCCGCTGTCGTCCAGCTCTAATGTAAATGAAGCCCTACAATCAATGACTCATTACAGCCCCTAGCCGCTAGGTAATTAGTTTGTAAAGTCAATCAAAACACTCGCCGCCTGCAGCGGTTTTAGACACTGTGATTACTGAGCTGATTAAAGCGATGAAGGGCGTTGATTAAAGTAAGACTTCTTTTTTCTCAGGCTGGCTGTTAATGGGTATTTTTCCTAAGTAATGAACGCTTCGAACCCTTGGCTCTTGAGTGTTGTTGTTTCATTTTTGGCCGGGTGTTTTAGGAGTGTATTTAAATTTTAATTATCTGTATTATTTTTCGGCTTTATCACTAATGTTTATGCTAAACATTTATTTAAAACCGGCTTATGCTCGTGGCATTTCGTGGCGTGAAGAAAATTTAACTAAGGTCTACGTTATAAAACCTATGATCTAAATTTAAACCCAATTATTTCAGTGGTTTATATATAAATAGATCACTCAGTCAAGTTTTTATTTTATATATTTATTAAATAATGTTAAACAGTCAGGTCAAATAAACACGTTAATAATATTTGAATGGTTTAGGTTTTAGGAAGGTTTTTACATAATATTCAGCACACACACTCTCTTAGATCCGTCCGTTTCGTAAGAAGTATGTAAAGGCATCTTACATGGTACATCATCCTTATTATACACTTTCCATTAGGTGCGATATGGTCAAACGTAGGCCTATAAAATAAAATAAAAAATTATGAACCTAGTTGACTTCATTTTTTCAGTCCTATCCTGCATATGAGCACCCTCAATAAATTTAACTTTAACTTCAATGATGCCTACTTAATGTCTTAATAAATTAATTGAAACATGAAAGTTAAACTAAAGCAAGTTTTGTTAACATTCAAACATTCAAAAAAAGGGTTGTTATAAATACAAAAGCTTTGTAATTACTAAGCTATACAACGATGCAACATACGTAAAATATAATATTGTTACTCTAATTCATAAAGGGTATTTTCCAGTAGATTTTTTTAATGTTAAGAACAGACTAAGAAGCATACCTCCTACTTGATCGTGAGAGGTCAGCGTTGCTAATTTATTTTTTAGTAGTACATGTACTATACCTACCCCTTTCTTCATTTTACAACTTATTTTCAACCCCCGCAAAACTAAGGGTTGTTATAAAAGTTCGCTCTGTGTGTGTGTGTCTGTCCGTGGTTCCGTGACTCTGAAACGGGTGAACCGATTTAAATTCGGTTTTTTTTTAATACAAATTTTCAATCGATGGTTCTTTCGTCAAAATCAGTTCAGTCGTTTCAAAGTTATCAGCTGTTTTCTTTGCTGTAGGAATCTTATGCGCAAAATGGTACTCTTAAATGTTCGTTAAATTGTGTTGTTAAAATACTTGTTACAAACCACCTCATCATTTTAATTTAACGTCTACCAGTTAATCTTCGTGCAATTCCATAAACAGCATACACTAACAAACAAAGGGTCCTGCATACCAACTAAACTCATTAGGGTCTCTTAAGTTGCTCAACGGTTCCTTAGACCCCACCTGTGGCGAGAGTGTTTGAACACTGCGGTCGATGTGGTGTCACTATGTACCAATTACTCTCCCTTGTTTGTTGAAGGCAATCGTGCGTTTCGTCACTCGTGATTATGTTGAATTAATTATGTACGTTACCACTTTTATTTGTGAGTCATTGGTGTGGAAGAATCGAGTAGATACAGTTTTAAAGTGCACAGCCTTTCAAAAGTTCAGGAATGTGTGACAGAAGAAATCTTACTTCTTACTAATATTATAAACGTAAAAGTTTGTAAAAATGTATGGATGTCTGGATGTATTGTTTTTTACTCTTTCACGTCTAAACGGGTGACAGGTGACCAAATAAGTATAAAAATGACCTATAGATGGGTTCATCTACACGCTGTGCTCTCATTCAAATAACTAATGTTCTTAGTGTTCTTGAGCAAAGTTAACCTCTAGATAAGCATTAACTTATCTAGAGTTATATTAACATCAAGATTAGGAGTGAAAGAGCTGGCGTCACTTAACTAAGGCAAATTAAACGAATGAAGATTTCATTAAACTAATAAATGAGCACCGCACCGGCGCGGCGCGACGCAAAGCACTTATCTAACTCTCCCACGCGGTTCACTGCAAAGTGAATCCCCTTAATTGCAAAGAAGTAATTGGAAGTCTTCACCACATTAAAAAAGAGTCGACGACTTTGAATCCTACTCTAAGAACTGATGAAACTAAGATTAAATTACTTGATTTTCTGTTACAAACTCATTCTCACGTTCTATAATAGTTTGACCATCGCACCGCAACGCCTCGAACTCTCGGGAGTTCTCGTGCAGTTTTATGATATTCAAAGCGTAAGTCATAAATCCCGGGAAGAAACTGAGCAGAATTTGTATTGAATTTTCAAACACCAAGGGAAAAATGTGGACAGTAACCACTCCGAGGAAACACGTCCGGGGCACCGCACGAATGCATAAAGAGACACTACGGGAGTGCGCCAGCATCTGCAACAGAACATTTATTTCTCGCGGCCATTAGCGACTTGACCACGCGAGAACAAATGTGCCCCAGTTCACTCGCGGAACCGGAGCCGAATATTTATTTCAAGAGTTTCTAGAGATGGTAACCGGAACTGTCCGGAATTCCGGATATCGGATTATAAATCAGCCGCGCCGCGTCCGGAGTCCGGAGTCGGTGCAAGTTGGCAGTTGGCAGGACACGGGCGGGGCGGCGGTCTTGTCGCCAACTACTGCTGCATTTAGAAATGCCTTGTGGTACCCATTCACCGTTAAGATTTTCACTCTATAAAGATATGCAAATATTTTTAAAATAGTTTCAATAGATATACTACTAATGCAGTTACATTCAAACAGAAAGCTTCCTTAGTAAGCCCACAAGCTTACAAATAGAATAGGAAACTCTTTATTGACCACCATGAATACAATAGAAAATATTTAAAAAGATTACAAATATACTCAGAGAAACATTTTAATATTGTGTGATCACTCAACTGATATCCACAAAATTTTAATTGGATTACCTATGGAAGTTTGTCTTTTAAAACTATTAGAACCATTTTCCAAATCCTTCCAAGTTTTAGTGAACGTTCCTTAATGAATAGTGAACCTTCCTTCTTTTTAAAAGTAAGGTTTAAAGGACTCTATCAAACACCAACTCTCTCAATATGTGCTATCCCTTTCACATGTAATTGACATGTTAAATTACCTCTATTATTTAACACTCTCTGAGAGAAATTGCGCTAACATTATCTAGCTATCTTCTATCGTTGCTCCTAATAGCGTATAGTCCGAAGCTCTGTGAATAACAAATAGAATACCCGAGCGATGGTTTCCACGTACAATATGTACTGAAGGTATCATCCCTAGATGCATCGCTGCGGGCGTATCGCCAGATACGTGTAGCGTGAACGAAATGATTCAGGTGCCTTCTAAACTTGGCCCTATGTGTGAACGTGGATATTTGGTTACAATAACTATATTTTTCAATACAAAGTCAAACTTTTAAATACTGTTTAAATGATCTATCTATTTCATCATCATCCACAGCCCTCTACATCCCACTGCTGGGCATAGGCCTCCCTCATGTTATGCCACTCAACCCTGTCCTGTGCCAATCTGAGGGCCTATTGGCTATCGCCAAACGACATGTAAAACACTAGAATCCATAGACAAAATTGCGTACATTACTTGCTTAAACCTCCACGTTAATATGAGTAAAATAACAAATTCAGCAATGTACATTGAAGTTGTCATCAATCGTAGTGGATGAGAATTAGCCAATAGGCCCTCTAGTTCATGTGCGACCCGCCATTTTAATGACATCGTCTGTCCATCTGGTTATTGGACGACCGACACTGACCTATCTATTTACTTAGCTAGTATCCACTCTCTGCCAGATATTGGTCTCATCATGATCAAGCTATATCCTTATCCTATCCTTTTGATCCTGTGCGAGTCTCATCTATATAAGTAGTTCCTTCCGACATACTTGTAAATGTGCAAAACATTGGAGAACCTAAATTGTAAGAACCTAAAGATTAAGTCATAAATACTGCTTTATATTTCTAAAGCACAATGATATAAAATAAGTGCTCTTAAATAAAAAGGACATTACACGAATCGATAAGTGGAAAATCGGAGAGATAACAAAGAAATCCGAGTTATGAAATATGCAGTCGTGCGCAACACAAATTGCGCTAACTTGGGAACGAAATGCAGAACTTGAGCGTCTTGTGGAGGGCAAACGCGAGTCAAGAGCGCCGCGGCCGGTTTGTAAATAGGACGGACTTGGACGACGCAAACTCACTACCATAGACAAAAATCTAGATATATGCCGAAAGTTTTAAAATTGGCTTAAAACGGTTTAGGTTAACGCGTCTCTATTATTGCCACTGGTGTTGTAGACGTCCATAGCCCATAGGCGACGGTAACCGCTCACCATCAGACGGGCCGTTTGCTTGTTTGTCTGTCTCTAACATAAAAAATATCCTCTAATAATTTCGTTAATTGGAATGTTGTATTAAACTCTGCGTAGTGTAAATTCGGACAGAACATTCCACTCTAAGTATGAAAAACTAACTATTAAAGCTAGTCTAGCACAGTTAGTCTTGCTATAATGCTAGTCTAGCTATAAAGCTAGTCTAGTTTTAAATTTATTCTACAGTATTTTTTTTTATTCTTGGGTGTCATCACAATCGCACATAAAACCCAAATATCTAGTTCTATTGTGAAAAAAAAATGTAAAAAAATAATAACATAGAAAGGTATGTAGGATATGTATTTACATAAGTCTCCTTATATTTCTTTATAACCATCGTCGCTCTATTTTATTATTTCCTTTCCCTGCTTGCTAGTCTGGAAGAGATTGCTATTAGCGATAAGACCGCCAATTGTAACACTTCTTTCTGTGTTATTTTAGTTCTATATTAAAAGCATTAGTTCTAGTTAGTTTCTTCTAGTTCTAGTTAGCATTTAGTTCTAAGCTTATATTATTGTATTTGTAGGTTTACATAAAAGTATTAATGCATTGGCGGCGTCTATCCTATATAATATCTGTGTAAGAATACTAACTCACTACTCACAACAACACCGCTGCGTCCCAAACTTAAAACTTATGACGAAATTTTGAGGATAGTTTGTAGAATTCGCAGACTCACTCGAGCGTCCTACAAGTTATTATAATCGTGCTAAAACATTGCATGCAGTAGATTTCTATAGCCATTTTTACCAACAGCAGGTAAACTATTTTAAAAAATCTAGTCATATTTTCAGATTTAACAAAAATGTTCAAAAAAACATAAAATAACCGTTTAAGTCGTTTCGAAGGAGACCGGTTACAAACTTTGTGACACAAGTATAAAATAAAATTGTTTCCCGCATCTGTCTTTCCCTATGTATGTTTATATATCTATAAAATTACGTAATGGATTTTGATGCGATTCATTAATAGATAAAGTAATTCAGAGGAAGGTTTATATGTATAATACATTCGTAATATAGTAGAAAAACACTGATAATTTTCTATTAAGCGCGACGAAAAGCGCGCGGGTCGACTAATTTACAATACAATTCTTTTGGTACCTATGCAATAAAACTCTTCATTGCATACCAGGTTACAGGAAATAGTTACAAGTAGACAATACACACAAAAGCTTAAGGCTATATTATATAGTTACATATTTTTAGATACCTGTTCTGTAAAGTACTCAATTATTATATACGCACTAGTTCTATTTCTTTCATAATATTACAGCTAAGGGTATAAACCAAGTATTTCAAAATAAAGCAACTTTTCCTCATCATAGTAATTTCGGGTCATATCTTTTAAGTACGTTAATATACCAACTTAAAATAGTTCGCCCTGTATAAAAAGATAAAGTTTTTTCATTTCGCTCGCGTATGCCCCAGTTTTTTGGAGGCTACGGTGGGCAATAACAACGAAGCGTCGACTTTAGAAGAGACACTTTTATTGGAGTCCATTCGGCGAGGATTTAGTGGCTGCTGGTTGCCATTTTAGCTACTTCCTGCGAACTTGACGCAATTTTTCAAATGCATATTTAAAACTGGCTCACACATTTTATTGAAGGTTTTGTAAAGGGAACGTCCAGCTTTAAAGTTCACGTCGTTGGCCGAAATAACCCAATGGTAAAATGAGGGTATGTATTTAATTTAATGGTTATTTGAAATGGTTATTTATTTCGATCAGAATCAACACCTACACTTTGTTTCAGTTAAACATAGGTTTTAAAAATTTATGTTTTTACTTAAATGTGTTATTATAGAAATTCCGAATTTTAAGATTGAAATAACTCTGTTTACATAAAAGAAATTTAAATTTGAAGAGCTAAAATTGGCTCTAAAATATAAGTTTCAGTAAAGTATTAATTACCCTAGAAGTTAAAATTTAAAGATTATCTCTAACTGCCTCTCTAGCTAGTATTGCCATTGAAGGAAGCTTTTAAGTAAAATCTCTATGTAATAAGAAACATCTTTATCTTGTTTTTAATATCTTTGTTTCATGTCTTATTTCAAATTGTAATTAGCAATTCAAAATAACTTTTATGAGAGCCGAGTAAAAGCAAGAAATTTAATTCCCAGCGCGTCTTCAAAAATATTTAGCAATTTTTTAGGAAGCGGCGATTGTTGGAACCGCGAGATTAAAGCCGCGGACGCCGGAAAATACGTAGGTAAAGAAATATCTACGAAATAATTTGCGGGATTCTCACGGAGACACCTTTTTAATGACAGCCTCTTCACTTAAAAGAATTCTCGTTCCCCGCATTTAAATTAATTAAAGTTTTACTACGGTCTACGGAGTCAGGCTAAATATTTTATTTTCTAAGAAAACTTAATTACGACAGTTTGTTTTTACAAGTTACAAGTGCGCCTAATTATAAGGGATAATGTCAGAATCAGAGTTGTCTTATGAAATATTAAATTTAATATTTTTCATAAGTCTACGAGTGCTTGTCATAAAATATTTTAATTTGTTACTAAGATGGTAAATATAATTCTTCTTTCACTGAATTATTGTTCCATTTTAGAAATAAAATAAATCCTGTAAATATTAGGAATTATAAAGGTAAACTATACGCAGTATACCTATACTTATTTATTGGAATAAATACATCTCATAGATTAACTTACCTCAGCCTTAAAATGCACGCCGTTCGCTAAAAACCAGGTACATTTTATATGGCGACAAAATATTTATGCAGGATTGACTGCTTATCACACGATACCTTCGCACATAGGTACGTAGAAGACAAACCAAGCGTCAGAACATTGTGACGTCACCCACCCTAGAAAAATCCGCGGCTGTCGTGCTGCTGCTCTCATTGTGAGCGCTCCACTTTTTAATCTGGAGACGTCGAATAAAAACACAATACCCATAGATACATTCTTACTGCGCATCCATTCCTTTTTAATCAAGGAATAGTCAAATAGCTCGCAACACCCACTATCGGTATTCCATTACTATTCGAGCGGACGTAACAAATGATGCAGAGAAAGAAGAAAAAGCACACGTCCAATATTAGCGGTGTAATATTAATCTAAAGGCGCTCGCTGCGTCGCCCGTCGGCAACACGTCCTCTGGTGTAGGATTTTCTACAAGGGAGGATAAATCATAGCTATATTACGCAGTCGTTGTGTGGCGGCCCCTAATATATCAAAAGGCATAAAGGAGCAGACTCGCGGACGTTGTGTTGTCGGTGTTACCTTGGCACTCATCTAATGGGAACACGCCCTAGGCAGCACCGTAGGGAATTGACATATTGTGATAGCAAGATCGAACAGTTCTTATATAGGTATATGTCGAAGCTGCCGCAGTATTACGTGCTATTCCACCGCAAAGGAGATGCATCCGTGAATAATATGTCAGAGAACTCCGATGGCACAAAGTTTTTTCAAAACCGTCTGATGTGAGCGAGCGCTTTGTATTAGCAACAAAGCATCGCCGGGGCTTTTAGGCGGGTAGTTATCGTACTGCCACAAATGCGAATTTACGCTTTGCATTTTGAAAAATTAAAAGCGACATTTTCAATGCAATTTCGAGCGTTTCTTCTACAGTCGGCGAGTAATGGCCACTCCAATACGAAATTACACTGCCTTTTTGTGGTTGACTTTTGAGGAAACACTTATTATTTGACATTTCTACGAAGAGCATTTTCTATCTTACATGTATTAGATCTATTAGATCATTTTAAAAAGAAGATAATATTAAAACCACCCTGACTTTTATGTTTATTTATTTAAAACAGTAATGACTGAGGAAAGAAGATTATTGTGAGTATGTTAAGAAACAATTAAATTTTAAATATATTTTCACCAATAAAATGTTAAGTAAGTACTTCGTTCAGTTAATTCATTCAAGTAGACATCAGTAAACTTTATTGAATTTATTTAAACGACAATTTAACTCGCGATGGGCGGCGAGAAAATTACTTTGATTTAACTCGGCATTTCAGACATAAAATTAAAGTACAATTCATTTCGAGGCACTCTTTCGATAGCCTTCGTAATGACATCAATTAGCTTAAATACGCAATTTAAATAACCAGATGTCGGAGAGTGCGCGGAGGCTCACTCTCTCGGAAATCGTTTTCATCCACGTGCGGCAAAGAGCTACGGCCTCCTTAATAGCCACTAATAATAAAAGCAAACGAGCGAACGACTTGTAACAAATTGTATTATCTGCCGAAATGGCCCTTGAAAACCGTCAGTGTTGCTCTCTCTCTTTTGTTTTGTCTATGTGCCTTACTTATTGCGCCTTTTCCTTGTAACGTACGTAAGTTACATTTAATAGTATTACTTTTAATTTCAGTCCTAAAATAATGCCTTGTATTTTTGAAGTGAAAACTTCTTTAGCGGCGCTGAGCACTTTTTTGTATGGGTAAAAACTTTCAAACTCGCGTCAGGGTCACGTGATGCTGATCGAAAAAGCGTAAGATCGAGGGGAAGGGAGAGGAACTAGTATCTCCCACTCTTTCTACCGTGCCTGAGTGTGCTGCTCTGTTTAGGCGGCACAGGGGGCTTAGACAAGCGCGCGCCCGATATTTTTTTTTTATATTTTATATTTATATTTTATATTTTTTTTATTAGACACTTAAATAGGTTCGAATCAAAACTGTTTGTTTCTTACTTCAGTTATCATAAACCAATTGTATCAGTTGTAAAAATTTGCGATGATGATTCTGATAATAACGATGGTGTAAAAGTCGTCGAAATTATGGATGGAAGTTGATTTTTCTGAGAGATAAAATTTAATGTTATATATAAATAACGATATAATATTATAAATAACAACATATAAATTGTCATATTTATTGTGTACGATAGCGCAATAAATAAACATTGTATTCTACCTCATAAATGATAGTATTTTTATACTTATAATTAAACACAACGTTAATATTGAAGTTTTCACTTCTGCCGGCACTCCCGGAGTGCTACCTTTTTTTTAATATTAAATTTATAAATATTATCATCACTCTTCAATTGCCCAATGCTGAAATAGGCATTAGTCTTATTATGCCGATCTCCCGTCACTCTCTTGATGTCGTTGTAATATAGTTTCTCCTGTTAATTATAATACAATTATTACCAACTACCTATCTTTACCTACCTATCTACAAATAAGTAGATCTAGTAAATCACGCATTTGAAGGCGATCCTCGCTATGGGCAGTTTTAAGCCAGCAAATTTTGGTATACAAAGGAGAAACGATGCGAGCATTATGGATACCTTTGAGCAGGGTTCACAGAGGAATCACTTGAATTTCCTCCAAATTAAGATTCGGATGTGGCGCCAAATGGCACAGCTTTAGCGTAATTGTCGCAATGCGTTTAGCTTCATAAGGCGGTATTATCTGAGAACATTTAATGCAAGTTTTCAACGGAAGATTCAATTTGTCTTCTTAATATTTTTTCACTAA
This sequence comes from Hemithea aestivaria, assembly GCA_947507615.1. NCBI lineage: Eukaryota > Metazoa > Arthropoda > Insecta > Lepidoptera > Geometridae > Hemithea > Hemithea aestivaria. Next base: position 10,758,304 of record OX382327.1, on the reverse strand, counting down.
GCAAAAGCTTCTGCGGCATGGAATAAGATTCGAGAAATGGTAAAAAATGTGAGTTTCTGGCGAGATTGCAATCCGACGGCATTAATTCAAGAGTCGACGCCTAGAGGAGATTGTTATGCTAAGAGTACTGTATGAGCAAACTCTCTGCGATACTTCATAAATCTAAAATGTACGTTGTATTAAAGCTACTTTAATGTGTTTTATAAGTTGAAGGAAACAGTCAAGCGTCACTATCCAGGTAGGGAGGGGATTATAACATATCAGACCTAATAGGGATGTTGACTAAAATGTTTTTGTACATCAAGTATATTCATAAAAAATATTGGACACGTATTATTTATTTGAAAATTTGATAAAAAACGTGTGATATACGCACTAAAGTTGCATCTATCGTCTAATATTTTTTTGGTTTCGATAAATTTTAGAATTGTAGAATGCAACAAAAATCATTTTTGTTGCATTTTTGAAAAATGTGTCTATAGTTTATTATGTTTGTGTTTTGTTATATATTGTGAGATCTACCTCATCGTTAGCATTTTACCTTCCAGAGCATAGATACCTATAATATTAAATAACGTACTGAAAGCTTTCGTATTAAATTAACAAGTGAAATTTTAAAAAACTTTTTAAAACAAAATTTAATTATGATTACCTTCTAGCACCAAAGTACTCGTCAAGACGAATCAAATGAGCCCAAGCTCGATGGGGTTACGTCGTTTATTTACGGAGTTCCTATGGCCACCTTTCAGCTCCATCATCAGATCAGCTCCATGTCATAATAATATTGCATTGTCATCCGATTTATACATATGCATACAAAATTTCAACTCAATCAGAAACTAGGAAGTAGGTCAATTAAACTTGTAAGATTTGATTACAGACAGACAGACAACAGACAGGTGAAAGTAAAAATAAAAGCTTGTTAAATAAAAGTGACGTCAAAATCAAATAAATGGCATGTGATATTGTGGCTAACGCGCAAAAATACAATGTCTGCTGCCTACAGGAGAAACTTTCAGCTCCACTACAGCAGGTAAAGAGGGTGTACTCCATTATGAAAAACTAAAAGGCTTTAAGCTCGTAATAGCTTTTGTCCACACAACATGTTCATTACAATGTCCAGCTTACAACCTAATTGGCATCTAATGGCACATGGCGGCGTGCCCAGACTGGCCTACTCTAATATTAAACCAAAATGAAGACTTGGCGCTTTTGTTTCACTTAATTGCCCAGTTGTTTGCGTTTTATAAAAACAAATGACCACTTATCGCTGGTATTCTTGTTGTTTACAAATAAAAAACATATGACTATAATCAGCAAGTATGTAATTATGTATCGGTAAACGTAGTGTAGGGCGCCCATGGGCGAGATGGGGCGATGATATCCGGAGGGTCGCTGGGGATGGGTGGAGAAGAAAGACGGAGGACCGAGTTGAGTGGCGTGCCATGGGGGAGGGGGAAGTCCAGCAGTGGACAAACATAGGCTGATGATGATGATGAATTATGACTTTTTGATCTTCTTTTGTTTTCGATAGGTGTATTTAATGACTTATTATACTTCTTTGCATTTAATATTATAGAGGTAGGTAATAATCAACCATTTAAACAACTAATTTTTAAAAAATGCCGATTTTTGAATTTTATTTCTAAAGAAATTAAAGTATTTTTTCGTTGGTTTCTGAAAAACAATTTATTACTTTATTTTATCTATATACCTTGAAATAAAATAAATATACAGCACACGTTTACCAAGCTTATCTAATTCGCAAAAGTGCCCTCACACTTATCCAAATAACCCCAGTGATCGAAAATATACAACGCATATTATTATAATCACTTCTTATCATAAAAGATATGTTGCACACAATGCTTACCGAGATACAATTCGGGACATGTATTACAGTCAAAATAAAAGTCATCATAAAGTAGGTGATATTTACAAAATACGAGCAGTACCACAGCATTTTAAACAAATAGTGGATATAATGCAATAAGTCAGAACAAAGTCGGATAAGCACGATAGCTAAAAAGACAGACAAATGGCGATAACATTGCGACTTGCGACTGCACAGACAAAATGAATCTACTTCAGTATCTTAAATCCACTGAGAAAGTACCTTGCTCTAATATTTCCAGTCAGGGAGAGCCGTTTTATCTTGTCCAAAGAGATGCCGGTTTAGAGAAATCCTGGTTCTTTGTACAATTTTATCATATCGTTTATCTTGGTCGTTTAATGTTATTGATGTATTATGTATAGTCATATGGAGGCGAGGAAATGATTGGGCAAGGCATCTTTTCAATAGAATAGAATAGAAAACTCTTTATTGAAACACTACAAACATACTGGAAACTTAAAACTATAACACAAAATCACGACATAAGTGTAACGATTGGCGATCTTATCGCTAAAAGCGATCTCTTCCAGACAACCTTGCAGGGAGATAAATAATGATATATACATGGGTAGTTGGTGAGTTCAATATATTATATCATACAGATTGGCCACAAAATTTATGTGATTGAAGACTCTTACAGTACAAATCAGGGCAATTAGGTAAAAAAGGGTAAAGCAAATTAGTATTATAACAGGTTTTCTGCAATAGTGGACGATGATGTAATAAAAAATATAAGTCATTATATGGCTTACTTAAGTTATATGAGTACGACTAGTTGTGCTTTCCAAAATTGTTAGAAAGGTTGCTAATAATAAACTTCATCGTATGATTTTTTTTTATTTATATAATGTGTTAACTTCTTCTGATTTAACTCATTTCAATAGCAAAATTTTAACAATATCACATGTAGAGTTAACAAACACATATTATCTACACATACAATATACATAAATAATACTTCCCATTTATAATATTCGTACTATACTCTAAATGTATTTTTTTTAATATTTAGTAACTTAATTGATTTCTCTTCTAAGAATATCGTAATAAGCTTCTTATATAAAAAGTCATTGGGCGAGATGCTTCAGATATCTAAGAATTATTTCATCTCCATTGGCAGAATAACGTCCACCAGATAGGTATCGAGCAATTGGTATCGAATTACATAATTAATTTGGGATAGAGCCAATATGTTTATTGACTAACATAAATCTTTTTCCTCTTAATCCAATAGAGTTTTGTGGGTTCAGTAGTTATGACGACGGTTAACGATTTATAGCTTTTTCAGAGTCTTTAAATTAAATTCTTGAGAGAAATAATTTCCGTGACGTCATAGGTAACGTCATAGGTATGGTCATAGGTCATAGGTGCAGGGCCAATTTTGGTTCACATAAATTTCAGAAGCGTTTCATAATACAAATTATGTCAACATTTAATTTTTGCTTTTGCAAGATATATTTGCACCTGAATTTTCCACATTATGATAGGAAAGTGACAAAAAATATATCTGTGCTGCTGTACCTTTATTTGTTCTTTGATATTTAAATTCTATGTAAGGTCATATAATTTAAACTCATTTGAAACTGGATCTTTTGCACTAAAATTCAAAATTTAATCATAACTGTATGAGGTTCAATTAAAGAATTTTTAGTGATGGTGAGATTGCCATGTGTACCTACTTTTTTTATAATACGGGGTATTTTAGATATAAAGAAGGGATTTACGTGACATTCGTCGTCAATAATTACCGACACCAAGTCTACAATACTACTGGATTTGGAGTCCATATTCGACGGTAACCGCTCAAATTATGGAGTCCATCTACTCGGGTGTTTTTTTATGATAAGAGTGGCAAGATATAGCAAACGTCTATATGGACGTTTTTTACTGGCATTAAAAATGTAATAGTAATGGATATGTCACCGGAAAATTACAAGATTCGTAAGTTTATAAATTTCCTAAAAATTTTTAGGAAATTTATAAACTTTCATAGGATTCCAAACGAGAGATAAATTGACTAAACGAATCGACCAATCGAGGCACGCTCGCTTCGCTCGCTCGGCTCGCGCGTTGTAGTCACTGTTTATCAATTTACGAAAATACGGGCGTAGAATAATACAATTTATCTCTCGTTTGGAATCCTACGAAAGTTTATAAATTTCCTAGGAAATTTTAGGAAATTTATAAACTTACGAATCTTGTTATTTTCCGGTGACAGATACATGCACCACGCTAGACTCTACCGTCTACGAGATTCTTTCCGGATAGCCAGGGGTAGGAGCAGATAGCGCTCCATTGTTCGGACGAAAATCATGAATAGAGGGGCCCACGACCCTCAGATGACATGAGGATCATGACTGATGGACAAGTCCCCTGTAATACTTTTTGAAAGTGTGGCGGGAAATGGAATGATAAGAGCAGCAAGGGACAGGAGAGCATGGCACAATGAAAGTGAGACCTATGCCCAGTAATAGGTAATTTAGGGCTGATGATGATGATGAATGGATACTTATACAACGGTAACCTTAAAATCTAAAATACATTTCCTCTATATTACCAAATACAAAATGTAACAAGCCATTTATTTGCAACTCGTTCGTAGTAAATTAGTTTAATTAACCCCACCGAGAGCCATAACTGTTTACCAAATGAAATATAGGATAGTTTAGTTATAGTTTTAAACGCAATTATTGATTTAATAACGCAATAGGGTAACTCAATTGTTTTGTTTTAAACGAGCCAATGGATTTAGTTAATCGGTAATAAACTATGTTTAATTTGAATTCAGCAAATTAATTGGTTGTTGATAATAACAATTGATGCTTGCGCTAATCTCTTATTAGGTGTATATTGGTATTAGAGAATTATCGGAGATCTATGATTATGTTGAATGGAACTGTCGTTTTATATTATGATCCCGAGCGATACATCTTGGGAATCATCAAGACACAAGTGAATAGGTACCTTTCTAGGCGTCTTGCATGAATCATCGTTGACCGCTTATATCTGCCCTAAGATGTGGTCAAACGTAGGCCTATTCAGTAAAAACGAAATCCTACGGTTAGTCAATGTTAGGCCTGAATCGTATTAAAAGTTAAAAGTCGTAACAGTGCGGCTTTTACGCTCTCCATCAGTCACAATCTAGGACTATTGATTTCCATCCTTCGACACTTCGGTCAAGGTCATCCTTCCTGCCACGTGGCCCCTCTAGTACTAAATTCAAACTTTCTTCTGGCATGAGACAGACATTTATAACACTGACTGCGGAAAATGCGAAAACTGTGTTCTTGAGGTGGAAACACGGTGTCTGACACAAACGTAGTGTTTTGTGAACTGATGTTACGATACCGTGCGTAATTTCCGTCACTGCTTTTAAAATTAAAAAAGGCCGCTAGCTAGTCTATGACTTGTTTAGGTGGTGTACAACATTTCATATATTCACGATGTCTCAATCAGTCAGTGTGTGACCAGACGACGTAGAAACGCAAAGCAAGTTTGAGAAGGATCAGTGGTCACAGGATAGATGGAGCAATGATCCGTGTAGTCCAGTAAAAGAAGAAATGTGGATCGAAAAGTCGAAAGCAGAAAAACTAACTTAGTAACTTTGTTTGGACTAGTTAGGAGATAAACATACTAAAAGTCCCCACCCCTCCGAGGTGAGCCCGAGGGGGAGGAGGCCGAAGAAGGTACCATTTTTAGGTTTTTTGCTTATATGTCAAAAACTGTGCGTTGTACGACATTTTGTTGTACTACATTATTAAACCTCATAAAATTTTCTACAACTTCGGCCTTGACACTTTTTATCTATTTCCAATCATTGTCCAGCTATGAGCTTCCAAACATGGTCTATTTTGAAGACGCTTAAATTAGTTTTCCATACAAAGTCGGTAAAAAAATCTTACAAATAAAATTTGACCAACTTCTGGTTGTCGTATCATAATAAAACTTTGCAAATGTCTAGAAATCTGATGACAGTTTAATAATCTGGTACCACTGAGCTGATCTGATGATGGAGCCAGGAGGTGTCTACTGAAACTCTTCAATGGCTATCAGTAAAACCGGCGAGTTTAGGCTCATTACATTCGGATTGATGAGACGTAGGCACCTCCTGGTCCATTATCAGACCCTCGACAGCAAGTGTTATGAAAAAGTCTCATCGATTCGAATTTAATGTGCCCAAACTCGACGGGTTTACTAATAGCCATTGAAGAGTTTTATTAGACACCTCCTCGCTCCATCATCAGATCAGCTCAGTGGTACCAGATTATTAAACTGTCATCAGATTTCTAGACATTTGCAAAGTTTCATTATGATACGACAACCAGAAGTTGGTCAAATTTTGTTTGTAAGATTTTTTTACCGACTTTGTATGGAAAACTAATTTAAGCGTCTTCAAAATAGACCATGTTTGGAAGCTCATAGCTGGACAACGATTGGAGATAGATGAAAAATGTCAAGGTCGAAGTTGTAGAAAATTTTATGAGGTTTAATAATGTAGTACAACAAAATATCGTACAATGCACAGTTTTTGACATATAAGCAAAAAACCTAAAAATGGGACCTTCTTCGGCCTCCCCCCCCTCGGGCTCACGTCGGAGGGGTGGGGACTTTTAGTATGTTTATCTCCTAACTAGTCCAAACAAAGTTACTAAGTTAGTTTTTTTGCTTTCGACTTTTCGATCCACATACCCTTTTTGGGCACTCATTGACTGGGCTAGTGAGCTGCCGACATTCGTGCGGATACATCACACTCCAACCAACTTTTACTGATTGTGCACTGTATAGTAGGTATACCTCCACAGTTTAAAATATGATAGATAGATAACCCGTTATTGAAACACAACAGAAAATGTACAAAAACAGCTTAAAACTATAAATACTAAGTGTTACAATTGCCGGACTTATCTCTAATAGCTCTCTCTTTCAGACAACCGAATATTCACATGGGTTAAGCGGTGTGTTCATATGACCAAAGTCTAACTTGAAACTATGTTATGTGTATGCTCTGTAATAATTGACTTGAAAACGGCTTGACCGATTGCGGGTGTTGTAGCTTACTCGTTTTTTTATTAAACTTACAAAGTGAAAATTATGTGTCCAATATTTTTAATAACCTACACGTAGGACAAAAAAAAATTATCCCTATCGGAAAGCGGTATAGCTAAAAAATATGGCAGCTATTCGGTCACGCGTGACATGGAAAAAATAGGTATTATAATACGTAGTATTATTTATTTTAACTAGCGTTCGAAGTGTACTTGCCCCATTACATTCGCTCGGCTAGCCAGTAAAGCCGCCCATTGCAATTAAGTGCCCAAGTAGTATAAATGCCAGTATTTTTCTACATACAAGTGCTTTTTTGTGAGAAAGAAGGAATAAATGTTTTTAACCCAATAAAAAAAGTTAACAATTTAACTGAATTTTTTATGTACTTATGTTTATCGTTTACACAAAGACGCTTGTACTGATAATAAAATATGTCTTTTTTCAAAAGCGGTACTCACTATAAATATAATTAAATAAATAAATAATAAGTCACGCTTTCCATTTTATTATTTAAATGATTTAAAATTTAATAGATATTATCTAAAGCTCACTTTAATTAGTTTTGTTCCCGTTTTTCAAATTTCAAATTTCACTTGTTAAAAGTTTGTCTAGTTTTCGATATAAGTAATTTTGCAAAGTAAAGTCAAGGTCGAGATAAAATAATAATTGCTCAGTTAATTTATTAGTATCCCTATCTACTCAATTAGTTTATTCAAGCTCTCGCTCTTAATCTTGAATATTCATGAAACTTAAAACGTATAATTTACAGTTTATGTGCTGGCTCTTTACAAAAGTTATTCATAAAATGAAACTGATTTTGCCCTAACAGCGAAAGTGTAATTGCTAAAGTTTGCTTTGCAAAAAGCCTTTTAGTGGCTTCGAAACAGGTACTAACTACTTTCCGAAGTCTTAGAGAGCAAAAACCTTATCAGCTTTTTTGCAAATGAGTACCTACGACTCTGCTCAGTTTGCTTTCTTAAATCAAATGCTATCATTACGGCCAACTCTCAGAATATTCTTTTACTTTTCCTCGTGTTGAAATAACCTCAAGACTCGAGGGGTTCATAAAACGAAGAAAATTTAATATTTAGGTTCATAACCTTCAATAAATATTTCAATTTCGTGTACCTGAGGCACAGGCCATGTGTTCTGAGAATTCTTGGCTTACGCAAGAAGTACCAACTTAATTAAAAAGGCCAAAGGTATCGAGAGGTCCCAAAAAATCACAATCATATCGTGTTTCATATTATTACAGGTACCTTCGTAGATATTTTCCTGGCAAATTGCCCCCATTTTCATCCTAAAGATTTCACATTACACTGAGCTCTATTGTTGTCAAGTGTGTGGGCGTAACGTTACCTATAAACTCCAATTTTTATAAATAAAAATCGGCTTCTTTATAAAACTTTCTTTTTCACCATCGTTATACTACGAAGGTAACAAATTACTGAAATATCCTTGGAATATCTCAATTGAAGCAGAGAGTCGAGAGAGGATACGTTCAATAGGAATTCTTCCTTGGAGCCTAGAAACATGTTTAGAAACCTCGTGGAGTGTCTGGGGACCGACCAACCGGTAACGTTGTTCGCATCCGACTACTCCGAACTCAACACGATTCACTTTACCAATGAAGGATATATTCGGGTACCTATGAAGAGTGTATGTAAAACTTATGTAAGTTCTGTACTATCACACTCACAAAGCTATTGCTTTAATATTGGAATATAACACACTTACCACCAGGTGAGATTGTGGTCAAACCTAGCCCTATTCTTTATTTAAAAAAAATGGAATGCCTAACACCGTACTGACTATTTTATGGGCAGGCGTTATCGCTGAACATCAGGAGTCAACATCTTGACTTATTCATCTGTTTTATTTTAATAATTTAAAAGCGTAACATACTATGATAGGAAAACGACAGTATAGTGTATTTATTTAAATTTTAATGGTAAGAAGTCTTTGATGGTTAATATATAATTATGGAGTAGAGAAATGGAACGTACTTGTACTCTAGATATCTTAGCAGCACTTTGAGATAAAAAGGAAAATAGAGCATTGATTATATAATACTGAATGAAAAGCTTATCCTTTTAATTATTATGTTAATTTGATTTTAAAAAGCAAAGTGCTCCAAAACTCGTAAATAAGAAATTCATCCAAGGAAAGGCTCGAATCAGACACTAATCCACTTATTATGCCGTTCTAATCTGGGATGGTAATCTTAGATTACGGATCAGGTGCTTCTTTTCCTTGAAGCAGGTCAATCTACATTTCTCCAAGTTTACGGTATTATTCTCTCGACAGTACATCGCGCGGACAGAAGGCGATAAGACGAATATTTACATAAATACGGTACGCAAACTCTTTGGATAGTACCGAACTATTCACACATGGAAAGGATTTCAGCGAGGGAACACTTGAGTGCAGTAAATCTAGCCGTCTATCCAGCTTTAGCTATTCATTCTCATTCCTATTCTGACTATTCATTTGTATAGTTCCAGATTTATATGACTCGTGACTGGGGTACTTAGTTGGATAAGGTTTATTGATAGATTGTATTATAAAAGAAATGATCATAAGAAAAGCTAACCATATTTCAATAGCTACGTCGTACTACTGTCGTCATAGTACTGTCGTGGAATACGAATAGTATTTTCTACACTTCTATTAAGGATAATACTTTAAAAGACAATGGCTTTAATTACGTTTATTCTACTAACTAGCTGCGCCCAGCGGTTTTACCCGCTGTACGCCTATGTGCTATTCCAGGGTCTAAGCTATCTCTATACCAAATTTCAGTTCAATCGATTCTAACTTTTAGGCGTGAAGAAGTAACATACATACACATTCACTCACAAACTTTCGCATTAATAATATTAGTGAGATAGTGGATAATATATATTTTTAAAGTACTTGTACCTATGTGTCGATGTGCTGAAGTTTGGTACCGGTGGCATAGACTCAAGGATAACACATAGTATGGGCTACTTTTCGGTGAATCTGTATGCATGCTTCATAACTTCTTGTTGTCATCTTCATGGAGTTGAAATAAAGAACATTTACATATAGATACATAAACCCTGGAATAGTCAAAACAAAGGGTACCTACTTTCCAGTGGATAAAACCACCGAATATTGTTCTTGTACACAGAAAACACAGATTTGTGAATAATATAATGTTATTTTCACTTATCATTTCTTTCGCGTTGGCATTTAAATAAAGGTAAAAAAATATTTGCCTCAAAGACAGAAAAAGCAATTTTCGTATTAGGAAACAAGTAAAATACGGTAATTGGAGGAGTTAACGTGCCTAATAGGCTGCCCTGTGTACCTATTTAATTGGCAATTATTATTATGCTCGGAAATTGGAATAGGTATTATTATCAGTGGACTGATACAGACTGTTTTGCTCATGTTTGTTTATTATAATTAAATTATACATAATACCTCTATTATTATATTGCATTGGCATCTTAGTAATATTGTTAACGTGAAAGTTTGTAAGAATGTAAGCATATCTGGATGTATGTTTGTTGCTCTTTCACGCCTAAACGGGTAGACCGATTGAGCTGAAATGTGGTATAGAGACAGCTTGAAATAAAACATAGGCTAGCGGGTAGTACAGCGGGTAAAACCGCTGGGCACAGCTAGTCTTATATAAAAAATCATATGAGCCTAAGTAGAGATACCAATTTTTTGCAAAAAAATTCAGTAGGTAAATTCAGGTCAGAGAAGCATTAAAATAAAAATCAATGGTATTTTAGAAAAAAATTAAAAGAAGATTTTTTCAATGTTTAAGAGACATACTTCTTGCCTTTCCACGAATTAATGAAAGTTAATAGGGATCTAATTCTTTAACCCCCTCCGCCAAACCAATTTCTGGAAGCAATTCGCAGTACTTTTGAGCTACTGTTGAGTAATACTGAAATTTTTATGTAGAATGTAGGTACATTCTAGATAGAAATCTCAGCTCAATCTATGTAGTCGTTTAGGCTAGAGTGAATAACAACAACATAAACAATATTTTTCCTCACTCCGTGTTAAAAATAATATTGGTAGGATTACAACTTTTAACTACTTATACCTTAGTCTATTTTTTACTATTAAATACTCGTTAAAAACTAGGTTTATATCTACCGTATGCTATAGCGATTCTCTTCGGTTGGAAGGGTAAGTTGGCCAAGAAAAGATTAACTGTCGCTAATCAAACGGTCGGCACGAAGTCGAAGTAAATACAAGTGAGTTTAAGCCGTTTATTTACAAAGATGAATCAAATAGCGTTTAATTTATCAAATCATAAGCCGTTGAATACTAATATTACTAGCACTGTTCAGTTTCACTATGCCAAATAATCGTAGAATATTACATCAGATTACATTCTATGATTATTAAAAAGAATATTACTCTGACACATAAAATTTCATTAATATTCATCCCAAAAAACGGCGCAAATTCATTTTTTGACGTTGATTTATCGTCCGCCCTCTGGCACGTATGCACGGCTGTGCCTACCGGAATAGATTACTCTGTTTGGAGTAGATACTATTCATAATATTCAAAAATAACACACCTAATATTTTATTGAAGAAAAATAGCAAGATTATATTTTATATCTGTTAAGACCGGTTCACAAGGATGCGTTTTGTTGTCATTGGTATAATATTAAGAGTATGTTCAAGTACACTTGTTTTGTTTCTCTTATGCCACTATAAAAGACGTGCTAATGAAAAATAATTATGAATTTGCGTTTCACAATTCATCGGGTTCTTTTTTGTTCACTTTTACCAATTAGGTACTACCAAGACGCTGCGGGTTAATTCTTTTTGGATTACTCTGTTTGGAGTAGATACTATTCATAATATTCAAAAATAACACACCTAATATTTTATTGAAGAAAAATAGCAAGATTATATTTTATATCTGTTAAGACCGGTTCACAAGGATGCGTTTTGTTGTCATTGGTATAATATTAAGAGTATGTTCAAGTACACTTGTTTTGTTTCTCTTATGCCACTATAAAAGACGTGCTAATGAAAAATAATTATGAATTTGCGTTTCACAATTCATCGGGTTCTTTTTTGTTCACTTTTACCAATTAGGTACTACCAAGACGCTGCGGGTTAATTCTTTTTTTTTTTTTACAAATAGTAAATTCTCTTAAATTATAAATCGGTTGGTTTTCAAGTCGTGGATTAAAACATTGGTCTCGCCCTCATTCAGTGAAGATGAGTTTGAAGGCTATGAGGTTTAACATATTGTTTTAATTCAGTCTATTATTAAAGAGTCTTTTATTTTAGGTGGTTGAACTCATAATGAAACGTGAGCGGTAAACGAACTAAAACCTAAATATGATTGCACTTTAATTAAAGTAAAAGCATATTTCAGACTGCGAGCTCGTCAAACTAACGTATCAAATTACAGCAATCGAGTCAAAGTTAAGATAGTCGGGCCAAAGTTTAAGTGGTACCGTCTCCTGAAAGCAAGGAGCAACAAATCGTACCGCATGCGACTGCACATTTACCTTTATTGAATGATTTCCCAAGTTTCTCGGAGCCGTAAGTTTTGCAGTGATGCAATATGCGAAACTACCTCCACTTGGACGATATATTTCGTTATATTAATGTCTCATGGCATAGTGAGGCTCAGTAGGGATGCTTATTTTCAGTGCTGAGGACCTATTGGCTAATTCTCACCCACTACGATTGAAGACAACTTCAATGTACATTGCTGCGTTTGTTATTTTACCCATATTAATGAGGAGGTTTAAGCAAGTAATGTACGCAATTCTGTCTATGGATTCTAAACAATGTCATTTGACGATAGCCAATAGACCCTCAGGATGAATTTTATATGTTGATCTTTTATGCCACATACACGCGAGCAGCATAACCGCTGGTCGGTATTTTTTAAGCATAAAAGTAAGAAGACCAACACGACGCTCTCCTGATAGAAAGAGATAACGCTGCCCACAATCAGTAGCTACAGTACCACACAGGATTCCAGAATGATGTAAAATTCTGGGTGCACTGCACCAACGCTTCTTACTCAAGAGTCACAACATGTCAAGACTCTTCAGTCTATTAATTTCACTTGTTACAGTGCTGTGACTTAGCTTATTGTATAAAAAAAGGCAACTTCTTGTTGTCATTGTAGGAGTTAGATTAGTAGTTTATATTATAATGTAGGTAGGTATTCACACGAAATAAGAGTAATGTTTAGTTTTTTTTAATTTATTTTTATTTTTGATCTCGAACCCCAATCCAAAATGAATTCTCCAAACAATAACTCCGCATCATAAAGTATGCTGCAATCTGTGCTAACTCCGGCCGTAGCCACCGTTTGCTCAGCACTTAGCATTCTGCGAGCTACGCGAATACTTTATAGACAAATATTTCAGTGTAACCTACGAGAACGGCAAATAAAGTGAACCATTATTCTCCTCATTTATATTTTTTCGCCCACCCCTCGCTTGAAGTTGGCATTTAATTTTATGCCCTCATAGTTTCTGCGTTACCTTAGAAACATATTTTACGGTTTGGTTAGCTGGCTTTTAGAAGTAGAATTACAAAACACCAGCATTTTATGTAGGTATTCATCCGTAGAGGTAAGACCCCATATAAAACGTTTTGTTTGTGAATAAAATTAACAAATGGCGGTTAAATATAACGTCCAGTACAAATTTTACCGACTAAGTATCACGTTTTTTATAAAATTGGCAAAAAAAAGGTGTCCAATATTTTTTAATAATCTACTTAATGGACATTTTTTTTGTCAACTTCCCACATAGAGGACTCTACCATATTATGATCTAAGACATCCTCTTTGTTTGTAACAATTGCTCTTTATGCATAATATAATATGTAGATAGTACATATCACTAGTCCCTATACGATGATAAAGATGAATTTGATCTATACCATTATTAGGTAGCAGCAAAGTAATAAACATCACAGCAACAATAATTATGAGCAGCTGTCTATGAGAGATGTAACAGGACAAGTGGCTGCTAACAGCGGCGAGAGCTCTTCACCGCATAATATTATAATAACAACAGACATCGTGCACTTGAAATAAAGTCATATAAAATAAAAATAAAATAAAAAGCAATTTATTGACAGTAAAACAGAAAAAAACAAAATACACATGAAAAAAGCATACACAGTTTGAACAATTCTATTGTCAAATGGGATAGACTCAGCTTTGTGCGGCACAGGGAGAAACCACGACCCACGTACCTTGTAAAACTAGCCACCATCTACGTATCTTGTAAAACTAGCTTTTATATGCTCTTTGTCCGCATTACGCGGTGTTGCCCGCGTGCAACAATCCTTTCTTAGCGAATTTCAACAACTTCAACTAAAAAAACTTCAAATCAATCGGTCCAGCGGTTTTGAGCTGTGCTTTAGATACTCTTTCGCTTTTAATTTTAAATTTATAAGATGTTTTATTTTGTTACAAAAATATTAATGAAACTATTGATATTAAACCATAAAGGTACCAATTATTATTTGTCACGATAAAAGCGTTATTAATTATAATCGCCATCTCAAAAAGAAAAGTGACAAATAATCGCATGAGCGTATACGCTCTATTATTACAGATAGACGCAGTTTTAATTACCTAAAGATTTAAAAAAAAAACTGTTATGCCGAAAACTAGTGGTGCATCTGACGTATGCCTAGCTCGACAATTACGTTTGATATGATCGCAAACATTTTTCTTAGCAACGGCAGGCTAACTACGCGACGTCAATTTTGTCTTTAGAGCGCGGTATTTGCTATTATTACACGCATCTGTCCTCTTCAGCTACAGTTTACAGAGAGCATTATTCGAGGATGCTCAAAGCACTTGTCTCTAACCACTTAACGCTATCTAAAATTGCTTTAATGTTGTTCGTTGCCCAGTGAAGCGAAGCTGCATTTAAATATAGGTATTTGTAGTTGAAGCTAGTCGCTACAAAGCTTTTTTGAAAGACATTTTAATTTTATTTACTTTCGAAATTGAACTCGATTGAGCCCAAATAATTCCTGTTTAGGCCGGAATAATTATTTTACCATTTCAGTGAAATAATACTTCTAGTTTTTACAAATATTTATCACTACAGTAAAAAACAAAGTCGCGTCCCGCGTCTCTCTGTCCCTATGTATGCTTAGATCTTTAAAACTACGCAACAGATTTTGATGAGGGTTTTTAAATAGATAGACTGATTTAAAAGGAAGGTTTATATGTATAATACATCTTCTTCTATATATATAAAAGAAAGTCGTGTTAGTTACACTATTTATAACTCGAGAACGGCCAAACAGATTTGGATGAAAATTGGTGGGGAGGTAGCTTAGGACCGGGGGCGTGCTATAGGATACTTTTTATCCTGATTGGTATGATTTGAAGAAAATTCTAACTAAAAATAGTTATGAATGAAAAACAAATGACTGTTGCCGAAATTTGACAGATGATTGTCATTTTGACGTGTATTCTATTTTCAAAATTTGACGTAAATGACATAAGGAGGTCGGTGACTTGGTTTGTAACTTTTTGAATGTGAATAAAATTTGAATGGTAGAATTTGATGGAAATTTAACTGATAGAAATTTAAGAGTTGAAAAATGGTAGAAATTTTAATCTAAGAAACCATAGATCATCAAAATCGGTTCAGGCGTTCTTTAGTTATGAGTATTGAAACTTTTACGAAGTACCAGGACACCAGAAAGGTAAAGGTAGTAGGAGATGTTTGACAAATTTATTTGTATTATAAACTACTTGCTGATAGTATAACAAAACATCATAAAAACAATGACAATTATAAATTTTGAAGTTTAACGTTTGATTTGTTTTGGTTGGAAAATATTAAAATATTTGCAGATAGTTTAGAAAATTAGATCAACAATGCCGCGACCAAGACAATCGAATCTTTACCGACAAAGCCGAAATGCGACTAGGATTCGGAACATTGCGAATGAAAGGACAGATGAAGAACAAGAAATTGCACGTGAAGAGAGCCGCGTTAGTATGTCTCGGCTGCGTACTTATCAATCACAAGAGCAAATAGAGGCAGCCCGTGAAACGGCACGCTTGGCAATGCGAAATCATCGAGCAAATCTCAGAGTTGAACGGTTAGATAATGTAAGACACACAAGAAGAAATGTATCAAGTCCTGATTTGAATCGAGCAACGTTTCGATACATTGCATCACTGATTAGTGCCTGCATACTAGCGTTCAAATTGGGCCAATGGACACTGTTTGCGAGTATTGTAACGCATTGAAGTTTTCCGGAGAAACGCAAGGATTATCATGATTGTTGGTGAAAACTTGGAAAGAAGAGATATTGTGCTGTCACGTCGCGATAATGGGCAACTGCAAAAAATATAAGAAACACATCGTTCATATGACACGTTGCAATATCCGCTGATGTTTTGGAAAGGAGAAGATGGATATTATTTCCATATCGAAATAAAAAATCCATTGAATGGAGAGTATCACTATCATAGTTCGGAAAGCAATTGGCTATTGAGTGAGGTGTAGTCACACAGCCCACTCTTTGGCTTTAGTATTGTTATATCTAGCGTAGGTACTATAGTCTCTAAGCATTGTAGATGTAAAGTATTGATACAATAAATATACATATAAGGCATCGCCTTGCAGTTTGTTTCACCCACTACCCCACATTTTTTTTTGTGTGATGAAGTAGAAGACGAGCAAGACTCTCTCCTGATGTTAAGAGATAACGCTGCCCATAATCAGTAAAGTGCTACCAAGGATTTTACAATGATGTGAAATTCCAGGAACACTGGACCAACGCTTATTACTTAAGAGTCATAAGATGCTAAGACTCTTTAGCCCAGTAATTTCACTAGCTACAAAGCCCTACCGAAGCACAGTAATGTTTGCACATCACTGATCAGGCGGTAGAATAACTGGCACTGTTGGGGTACCGGGTACCTACCTAGACGACCTCCTGCAAAGAAAGTCTACCCCCGGTAAGAAAGTCTACCCCCGGTAAGAAAGTCTACCCCCGATAATTAAATAAATTTAAATAAAAACAAAAATTGGGTAATTTTATTACTCTAAGGCGGAACGAAGTTCGCCGGGTCAGCTAGTACATAATATAGCAGATATACACTGATCATTTTCTGTTAGACGCAACGAAGTGTGGACGGGTCTACTAGTTACCAACTAGAAAACTATGACAATTGTGCCTAAATAAAGTAAATTCATAATTTAATAATAATAATACCTTATATTATATTGATATATCTATAATGGTATATACCAATCTAACTCAAAATAAATCCCCTTTCAGCCCGTTTAAGTTTGCTTTTTGAAGTCGCTCCCTCATGACAGGATCGTTAACTTATGTTTACTTATGCCTGCCTCTATAGCTGCTTGTCCATTGCATCTCTGACGATCAAACATAATATCCCAGTTGAGGATGGGCCTTTCACTTGATAGCTTCTAGGGAGACCGTCCACCTGCTCGTTTGCCTTCCGTGTTCCAACTACGATCATCTTTTCAAGGCGCTCATCTCACCACCCGATTATGTATAGAAAGATAGTAATATTTATACCTCTAGATAACAGATTTATTGTTATTTAACCCGTTTGACGAACGATTTGGGCTAAGTACGGGCGAGGGTCGTGTCCTGACCGTTTATAATGTAAAGTACCTGCGTGCCTAAGTGTTTCGTAATTAAATACACAAGCAACTGCTTTCAAATTTATGAATACACCCGAAAAACCCTTTTGCGTGACGTAACGAAGTGGTGTAGGTATCTCAAGTTGTTTGTTCCGGAATTTGTGTTATGAAATTGTGAAATCATCCGCATTGTTGAAGGTCACTTTTTGTAGGTAATATATGTACGTGTAGAACATTTTATAGAGGTATTCTGTACCGTTTCTACAGGAATTTTATTATTCTATTTTTGAACATTGTACTCGTAATTTATTAAACAAAGTAATTTGCTTATGTATCGATCGTATGCGAGGCAGTATTTTTGAAAACTGAAAGTTTATAATATTAGTAAGTTTAAAAGTAATAATACCTCTATCTATGTAAATTAAGCTGTAAACAGGGATGCTTTGATGAAGAAATTTTGTGTAACTAAAAACATAATACGTATATACTTACATTTTCGTTTCAGTGTTTATTTAATATTATGCTGTCCCAAAAGCTAATAGGAAGTGAAAACACCAAAACCTTATCGCAATTCCGATAAAGGTTTTTGCTCTAATAATGTTATGAGACAGGTAATCAAAGGCTCTTTGAAAATTGACTCCTTTATACGAGATTGTTATCTTAGCATTTTTGGCCACAGTGGCCGTGGCTGGGCCATTCAATTTGCATAACCTAATCAGTGTTTGCGTCAAATTGCTGACAATCCTCAGGTTGCCCTATTGCCGGTCGACACAGTATACTGAATATAAATTTTACATACTTTTTAATGAGTACATGTTTGTAGGCAAGCATTTATCGAGCAAATTAATTGCATGAAAGAAGTTAAGAAATCAAATTATAGCTGCGAAAATACTTCGTTAAAGACTAACTATGAGCGACTACAATTACAAATAAAAACGTCGACTTTATTTTAGAAATTGGAGTAATAATTAAGAAAATTTAAAAGTGAAATAATATTTCTAATTCTAAAAAGTGTCCTGAATTATTTTTTCATTCTATATTTTCTCCAAAAGAGATTACAGACAAAGACTTTTCCAGAAATTTATAATTCAAGTTCAGCTAAGATATTAGGCACAAAAAATCAGTATTCAGGAGCCAGAGTAATAGACTGAATGTGTCGTGAATCGACAAGAACGTACATTCTCCACCCTGATATAAAAATTAAATTCCTCCGAATACTACGGACTCCAGCCAACTTCTCACGATGTCAACACCATTTCTTCTCTCTAAGGGTGATTTTTCACTAGAGATGCGAGCGAATACGTAGCGAGGAATGTGTTTGTTAAGAACTATTAGAATCACTTTATTTACCGAGCCTCGCTCAGTGCAACTCTAGTGGAAACGGCTTAGCGAAACAAGGTTTTATATACAAAGGAAAAGTGTGTGCTCGAGATATGTAAGGGATGTGCGTTAGGGATGTATACTCAACTCCCCTGCTTACATCACCCCGCTTGCATCTAAAACGAGTCCGCTATTACCTAGTATTCTTTTATCTGTGCTATTACTGATCCTCGCAAAAAAATATTAGCTTAATAAATATTTTGTGTTAATTCCGCTTTAAAACACACACATTAAACACACTAAACACACAATAACACTAAATATATTAACACTAAACTAACACTAAAACTAACACAACAACTACTTAACCCTAAATATTAATAATTAATAGCTAATAATTATTATTGTAATGGATTTTAAAACAAGTGAAATTTTAAAAATACTTTTAAAAAACAAGCTTTAATTATCTTTACCATCTTGCATCATATAGTACTCGTCAAGACAAATCAAATGAGCCCAAACTCGATGGGGTTACGTCGTTTAATTACGGAGTTCCTATGGCCACCTTTCAGCTCCATCATCAGATCAGCTCCATGTCATAATAATATTGCATTGTCATCCGATTTACACACGCATGCAAATTTTCAGCTCAATTGGAAACCGGGAAGTGGGTCAAATCAAACTTGCAAGATTTGATTACAGACAGACAGACAGACAACAGACAGGTGAAAGTAATATAAAGCTTGTAAAAAACAAAGTAACGCCTAATTCCATGAATGATCCTCGCAAAGTTTACCCGTGAACCGATCTATAGCCTTACCTACTACACATTTTCGCATCGCATAGCTACCTCGCCCATCTAAGGTGGAAAAGCACCCTTAGAGAATATATACCTACTCAAGTAGGTATATGTTGACAAGTTGTTTACAATCTATCTTATTGAATTTCTCCGAAACTACTCAAGTCAAATTCGAACACTCAACAAAACCACAGCTTATAGAGGTTTATGCGGAAAAGCTACATTTCTTGTGTATGTTTTGGTAGAGATAAGTAGGTTGTTTATTATTTTGCTTCAGTGGCTTAGAATCTAAACTAGATTATTTTAGTCTTCTACGGTTGCTTTTTTATTTAATATCTGAACTAATTATGGAGAAAAATTATAGCCCACAGCGTAATTACGAAACATCTCTATAGCCATATGTAGGGGACCTATATATTGTAGAGACGATAGATACATCTGAGCCATCTTTTATTTGATTCCATTTAAGACAAACAACATAATCTACAGAAAATATAATTGCTCAAATACCATAGCACCAATGTCAGATAGTGATGGTTCAAATTGTAATACGTTGGATCAACTACACGACAACATTGTACACAAGCCAACAGTATCACCAGGATCAATATCTCTTGTATTGTAACAAGATAATACCACCAAAGTCTGCGATATGATCGCCTTTTGTAATCCGGCACCGTCGCGTCGCGGATGCTTCTTAATATTCTTTTTGCGATGCAGTCAAAGTGAGGCGGTAGCTTAGCGTCCGCTGTTGCTTGTAAGTCGCTGAACAAAATTAATGGATTTCAAGGAAACTCTTACAGCGCCCGCCTGCAGGCTTAATCCCGGTAACACGTGATGCAATGCTCGCTTCCTTCCCAGCTGTGATATAAAAGTTATCGGACGAAATAATCTAGGTAAGATTTCTCGATTTAGGTACGGGTTCACGGATAAAAATCATCGCAAAAAGACTGATTTATGAATAACTAAAGTATACCTAAGTACTAAGTATTGAAGTGTACAATAAATACTACAAAACTATGATGAATGATTGAATGACAATATTTATACAAAGCTCTTTAGCTCCTGCAATCATGTAATTTTGTACCTACCTACAGATTCACAAATTACCATATTATACGTAGTTTGTGAGCAATACCTACGTGTCATATTTAGCCTTCAACTCACAAATAGTACGCAGCCAGAGACGATGTATCCCAATGATTAAGTAAAGCTGAGCGATGCCTCACCAAGTAAATAAAGAAAATATACTGACTTCAAGCTTGCTTCCACACAATCTAGGTACACGTTTTAATTTATAACTTGAAATCCGTTCCACCGCAAACTCTTTAAAACAAATAGTCCGAATCGGTTAAAGCTTTTCAGAGTAATCGGTGAACATAATTATTACGAGTATATTATAATAATAAGCTCGACGAATTGTGTTTTAATTAACTCTCCCTCTATTGAGTTATTCATTCACACATAACCGCATTGCACGTAATGAACTTATCGTTCTGAATTTTAAATCCATTCTGTAAAAATAATGTTATTCTTGTATTCAAAAGCTACAGTCAATGATTTACGATGTGCACAGCGGTCAACGTAGCGTATCGGGAAGCGTTATCATGCATATATTCGGAATCGAATAACCAAGGCATGCAACCAAAACGGCAGCTCAACGCTCTACGATAACGATATCCATAAAGGCCTCTACACCCCGCGTACATATCTATTCGTTTCAATAATAAATCCTAAACGATAGTGAAACGATAGTCAGGCTTAATGCCTTAGATTTGAATTTCTATGTTCGAGATATATTGTAGTAAAAGTTCTTTCTCAAAATCTTGCATAAAACTAGGCTGAAATTAAACTACTATTTGTATCTAGTTGTTTTATTTGCTTGTGTTTTCAATTTCCTGAGCTAACAAAATATCAAATTACTGATTCAGCTGCTTAGACGTTAAAAAGTAACAAACATACATTATAATTAATTTTAGGTTGATGGTAAAAATGTATGAATTACATAAGGATCCATATCTGATTTTCGATATTACCCCGCAAATTATAATAGCGGAAGTTTGCGCTAAAACTACGTGAAATCGATTGAGTTTAAATTTAGTTCGTAGCTTTGCTTTATGAGCTAGTTATAGCAAATAAACAGTAGGGCTTAGGAGGTTTCACAGTTATATTATATTATGTATACGTAATCATTTTGTGGCCTTGTTATATAAAACCTACTTATATTATATATTGTTGCTCCTCTTCACTTGAATTGAAATTTAGTACGCATGCTGTAGGGTATGTTCTTTTATTTTTGACCAAGTAAAACTGTGTTACGCATCGTCACCCTACGCCGGGGTTTACGGTGCGGTATGTGAGACTCGGTAACCCACTAAGAACCTGGAGGTGTTCTTGTGGAGCGCCCGGATGCCGAGGCAGCGGGAACGCCGAAGCACTCTGGCGTACCACTTGGCGGTTCAGACGGTGTTTGTTTCTTCCTGACAGGATCTCTCCAGGATAGAGTGAGAAGAGTTCTCGCCCCAACCTACTCCTAAAGGGGTCTCAAGGGGCTCGAGGAAACGCGCGCGCACTAACTTGATGTATGTAGCTTGGATTCTAAAATAATACCAAGCTACTATTTAGTGGACAAAACCGCCGAGCAAAGCTAGTAATTTATAGACGACGACAAAAATAGCCCAGTAAAAGAAAAGAAAGTTGCACAGTAAAAATAAACCAAATTACGAAGATTTCTTAGGTTGAAGGAGCATAAGACACAATTAGGAGCTCTGTACATTGTAAGTCGAAGTCAGGGCGCACAGTTTACGACGCGCACGCCTGTCAGTCTACGGCGCCCGTAAATTGTACCGGTAACGCAGACGTGATTCCTGTTACTTCGTTTACGTACTAGATATCTAGAACTTAGCTCTCGTACCGCAAGTCGGTGAGATGTTTATAAGAAAATAAGGCAAAGCCATAATATTTCAAGAGTTCATAATATTATAATCCGCGATAAATGTCGATAGTGCTGACTGAAAAATAGATTGAGTCGTATAATATTACGCCACGCAATTCTACCCGCGGAAAAATAGCCTGTATGTGTTATTCTAGGATCTTTTCAATTCAAATTCTTTATTGCGAATATGGGTAAAAATATATGGTAAATTACTTATATATACAAATACAAATATCTTTATTTGCGGATATAGGTTAGTCTAGTTGGTAAAAACAGTGTAGTGGTCAGCTATATTCTGCCTTAGTGACATGCAAATACTTGTTATAAAATGATAATAAAATTAGTTTAAAAACTAATAATACAAAAATGTCAAATACCTATATAATTCATTAATATGTCAAAATTTGTTTAAATCTCAAGTCAAATAAATTATACATAGAGCAGCTATATTCTGGATTCAAGACATGCAATATTTATATATCTAAGCTCAGGGGCATTAGCATGGAGAACAACCAAACATTTAATTTTTTATGCCATCTCTATGAACGGGCAAGAAAATCACAGAAATTTTCTTTTAATGTTTGCAATGTTTGTTTTGGTTACATTTCTTTGTTTGTTTGAGAGTCCATTTGGTTTATCATGCAGAAGTTTCCATGCATTTTTAAAATCTGAAAGCGAAGTAGAAATAGGTTTAATATTATTTTTAAAAATATAGTGTAGGTAAAGAAATATGAGCTCCACGTGTAAGAACAATATAATATCTAAGTATTCCGTACGAGCACATACATACATACGAGTAACTGCGATTCAGGATCATGTAAAGCTTCGCCAAAACTGCGCTGGGAGCGTGCTAGTCTCTGACTTCTCCTTCGCATTTCCTCTGATTCGACACGACTGGACCCACATGATATTATAAAGCTAGACTCCGTGCACATAAAGCAAAGGTAACATTTAGGTTTCTAAATATGTATACCTCGGGTGAAGTAAAATTCAATTAGAATTTCTAGGTAGGTATAAGAAAAACAATTTTAATAAAGTAGATCCTGTCTTTTCTATTGTAATTCATTACTCGTACTTGCCTGCGGCTACATTGGCTAATAATTTTGATGAAAAGTAGGCAATTTTATTCCAGGTCTAGAGGTAGAATAGAATTTGGCAAAATTTGTTTAAATCCGTTTAGCCAACCTATCTATGTTAAAATAACATTCCACTTGTGAAAGAATCTTTGAAATCGGGTGGTCTCAAAGATTGCCGGTTACATTGTATGTACTCATGTACTTTAGAAGTACTTTAAATGATAGTATACATAGATGATAATGTCAAAAACGGATTAGAGGTGAGTGATAAATAACGTCACGATGAAAAAGTCACAGTGACTTAACTTCTTTGAGTATCACCGTGACTTGAAACCAAGTAACAACGTTCCAAAATAACATAAGTCGTTATCTCCGTTCGGCGTCACTCCGAGTTCCGAGTCACTTCGGAACGAATAATAACGACAATGAACGAAGCTGCCTGCGATTTGCGATTGCAGTGACGTTCGTAAATTACCGTCCGCCATCGTGTATCTTCGGTTTAAGCGCGAGTGGAAGAGAATTACTTTTTTTATTTCTGGCCTGTTTTTTTCGCGATCTATTATTTTAGCGATAAAAAAACTGTACATGTTGTAAATTTAAAATCAATATACATTGATGTTGTTAATTCAAAATAATAAACACGCCGCATTCAGTTACAATAAAGTTGTGCGACAGTCCTAAGCTTGTAAAAGTGTTAAGATTATAGTACGCGGCACAAGTCTTTGGTTTTGATCATAACGGTGATAACCAAAGACTTGTACCGCGTACTTCAGATGTCAAAAATATGCCTCTATAAATTTTTGGAATTTTCAAAATTATATTAAAAAATGAAATGAAAATTTTCTGATC
The DNA here is from genome assembly GCA_947507615.1 of Hemithea aestivaria. Taxonomy (NCBI): domain Eukaryota; kingdom Metazoa; phylum Arthropoda; class Insecta; order Lepidoptera; family Geometridae; genus Hemithea; species Hemithea aestivaria. Next base: position 10,733,749 of record OX382327.1, on the reverse strand, counting down.
AACTGTGCTTCTTCAAGAAAATTTCTCGTACCAAATGGAGGGTATATCGTTATGAGAGTGATCGACGCGACCGACGTGACAAAGTCACGTTGATTAATCACTGTGACTTTTTTGGAACTGGAACGCCAGTCACAGTGATTGTAAAGTAACGTTTTTCCCCACCTCTAAAACGGATGGCGAATAATACAAGGGTACGACTAAACGACGCAACGGAACAATTCGAATTCCACTGATCAAGAAAAGACAGGGCACTACCCGTCCACCCACTGGCAACGTATTCTTTGTTTTAACTAGACTTTGTTGAATACGAATAGAACACGGTGTCTGTCTGGATTAATTTAGTCTGTGATTGTTGCTATTGTTTGGGTTCCCCGTTGAATTTCCACAATAAACGATGAGTGTTTGCTGACTTCACTCGAACAATAATTCGGTACAACTGTTCACTTTGAATTTAATTGTTGGAACAACTAAGTTTTAATTATTTTGTGTATATTGTGCGTTTAAAATTGTATAAAAAGTATGCAATAATTGTAAACGCTCCGTCGAAAAGTATGCAACCCTTTTTTAAGCCCTTGGAGATAAGCACTGGGACATATGTATAACCAATCATCATAATCTCATATTATAGAAACTAGCGTTTTTAAAATAATTAATTTTCAAGAGGGTAGCGATTATTAAGCCCGCTTGATACTATAGTTATTCTCAACAATGAATATTTTTTTATAAACAAAATAGCAGTAATTTACTCTCTTTAAATTAAAATTTATCAAAAAATTTAAAGATAAAGTAACTGAATAGTAATATCCATTTAACAATTTTATAAATTCCTTAATTGTTATCATTCTGGATAGGTAAATTTAGCACACTAATATTCAAATCGTTAAAGGTATTCCAATAGAAAATTAAATGTTCCATAATCTGTGGCGAACCGTATTTAAATTGTCTACCGAAGCAAATTTATTAAGTTAATGCTGTCCCCAGGCACTAATAATTGTCTTTTGTGTAAATTCATTTCTGTAGAATACAGGAGCGATTGGAAAATACGTTCAATGCTTAGGTTCGGTTCACACTGAACTCAGAACACCTAAGTGCATTTTCGGAAAGTACGAGTATTATTAGTTTCTACATGATATTTAAATAAGAAAATTTCCTCGATAGCGGTTACATTTTTGAGCAATTTGGGGTAGAGACATTGGGTCCTTGGGGTCTGGGAGCTCACCGCGTTTTCCAAAATTTATCTGAGCGCTTGGTCGAGGCGACGTGTGACCAAAATGCTGGGGTATATTTGGCCCAACGTATAAGTATTGCCATTCAACGTTGCAATGCTGCCAGCATTCTGGGCACTCTGCCATCTAACAGTGTGTTTGGAGCACTTGGATTTTCTGTAGATCGGCTTGTGGCCGATCTGTGGTTAATAAAAGTGTTCTTTACTGCTGTAGTAGCTGTAGTATTGTTATTTTGTTAAGGCATTTGCCTTTATTGCGACAAACAAAACTTTAAAAAATAAGAAGTAATATCTCAAGTAAGTAATCTGATTCATAAAAATCTTATGTGTCACAAAAATCACAGCGTTGTTATTATTTTATACGAGACACAGAGAATATTTCACATTCAGTCACACAAATGCTGTTCCTTTTTATTTACAAAGTTTATAATAATATTATTTCAATATTTCGTTGACTTATTTTGGTTAAAGTCGCGCTTATTGTCAGATAAAATTAAGCGCTTTACGTTCATGTCATGTGAACTAGATCCAAGCTTATCATGTGACTTCGGTAAATATTTACACTTATAATATGTACATAATTTATTTATTTATTTGTTAGAAGTATTTAGCTTTTATTTCATCGTTTACTCTACAACTTAGCTAGCTTTTTGAATAAATTTAGCTAAACGAAATGTATGCAGTTCCTTACATTTAACTACGTAGACTGGTCGAAGCGACGCCTGCCAAAATTGTAACGTGTTTCTAGTGTTTAAACATTGCAATTCAGCAAGTGATTGTAGCGTCTCGGTTATACAACTCTACCATCCGTCTGTTGGTCTAAAGCACTTAGATTTTAAAAGTGGGCTGTAAATGCTGTTGTACCTACTCAAGTACTTGTGATCTCCTTGATGTGATACATAGTATACAACAAAGTCGCTGCCCGTCTGTCTGTCTGTATGCTTAGATCGCTAAAATTATGAAACGGATTACGCTGCGATTTTCTTTAAAAGTTAGAGTGATTCAAGAGGAAGGTTTCTATGTATACGATTCTATGTATGTATGTGCATTCTATTTACGAGTATGTATGTGTTCTATGTATGTGCATTGTAAAAACACTAATAATTTTCCGTTCAGCGCTACGAAGTGCGCACGGATCTACTAGTAATACATAATATGAAAAAGTACAATATGTATTGCAAAATAAACCTGTATATACCTCTAAGGTATATACAGGTTTATTTTAAACGTAAATTTTGACAAGTAACTAAGATTTTCTAATTTAAAAAAAAACTTAAAAAAATCCCATAGTAATTAAGTGATCTGTTTGTTACCTTATGCCCTGATTGTTATACTCAGAAGTTTGAGAGTCTAGTCTAGTCAGCGAGAGGAGCGGAGTCGTTAAATTCACGCGAGCGCTTTGTTTCGGAGGAACTAACTCTAACTTCAGCTTGTTCTAGGCAGTTTACTTGGAGACTTCCTCTAGAATTTCAAAATAAACTTGAAAATTGCTTTGCTTTATATTCGTTTATAATAATTTACATACAGGGTTACTACCCGAGTAGTTTTAAACGGAGGAGGTTTATAAATTGACGTGTATAGAGCATAACTTTTTTTTGTTTGTACCTATCTTTACATATGTATAGTATAAAATAAAGTCGCTTCCACTGTCATTTCGCTTAGATCGTTTAAACTACTCAACGGATTTAATGCAATTAAGATATGTTGGAGGCAGTCGTTAAGTCATGTTGCAGGCCCTGTAGTAATCTCGGCGACCTGAAACTGCAACATATAAGTTACCTATAAATTGTGATTTGACTCTGACAGTGTGAGTAGGGTTACCTATTCTGTTGGAGCATAAACTCCAATTATGTTACATTATGAATGCAATTTTCAGCAAAAGATAGAGTAATTCAAGCGGAAGCTTGGGCAGGTCTAGTAATAAATAAAACTATTTTTCAGCCTATGAATTAATATTTCACAGCTTACAGCTTTTATCGTCGCGTCGGTATTTAGGAGCGTTAATTTTCATACGCTCCAACTATTTTCTCAGGCTGATGTTTTCACTAACAAAATAAACAAGTTCTTTTAAGAATATACCTTCAACATTTAAGAGAATCAGAGTGGAATGGAAGCTGCTAAAATAACTTATTAATTCCTCAAACTTTGGCTTAACGTTTGAATAAAGAAATAAATAGAAGAACTTATGATTCTGAAGCGTCACCCAGTTGTCTGATAAATAAAATAATCTTAAGTAAATATGTACCTCATCTCCATATTTCACAGGTTGTTGTATCGATAGGTTACATTTAATGGCTCGGAAAACCTGTATATCTATGGTATACTTGTACCTATACATACATATTACATATATTATCCCATTTCGAAAGTGAGGATTGTGGATCCCTAAGCTTCTGTAAAACCTCAGCGAGATGCAGCGCTGCACCGTCAAATCGGCGCATTCCAGCCCTTGTTTTGTTTGTTAAAATCATGGTTTTACGATTTTACAGCATTTTCCCGCAGAGTCGCTATTTTTAGAAGTGTGTCAAGTGACTGACAGGCGCAATTAGAAATGGCTGAAATCTTACTCTGGTTAAAACCAATATTTCAGTTCGATGTCTGTCAGTCAGTCACGTCAAGACCTTTTATTATCATATTGTGGGCCTATACAATAGTAATTGTTCACAATTCATCTTGAGATGTACCTACGGTTACTGTTCTCCGATACGTCTGCGAATGAAATTGTTGTTGATATATTGCGGCGCTATTTTACTGCTTTCTCTTAGCAATATGCGATCGATCACACTGTAGGTACCATTTCACCATTATTCATTGTTTGTACTTTAGTTTCATTTTATCCTTATTACTTTTTATCTTAACTATGTATTCGTAATCTAGTATATATAATTTAAGGGTTTTCTAAAACTTAATACGAGTAGGTGCTCTCATGTTTCGTCGCGCGCCATAACTCCTTGTTGCTGAAATGTCGCTTAGTTCCCAACAATTTTGGTATTTATATAAAAATAATATAAAGGCTAAGTTTAAAATAAAATCGTTCAATTTCGGCCATATATTTTGTTTAACCATTATTTGTACCATAGTTCTGGCAAATAAACGTAATATTTCATATCGCTAAATATAATGTACAAAGTTACAATAACTGATTTTCAATAGTTATTGAGTAAGCAATATATGTATTGTATGGTGTTTAGGTAACTTTGTAATTTTTTTCTATAGAGAAAATTGTATTATTCTGTTTTTTGGCGTACCTTACTCAATTTACCTTAGGGCAACTGGTATAAAACGCTATTGTAGTATTTTTTTAATCAAGAATAGGGCTGCGTTTGATCACAGTCTCACCTGTTATATATTAGGAGCAATCAAAATTTTCTATATTCAAAATATCTCTATTATATAATTGTCTTTTAGTAAACCCGCTATGACAAACCTCTCGACGTGCCATCTTATTTCGAGCAAAGGGGCAGCCTGAAAACCAGCAACTACGCTAACCACGGGTTGACGTAGTTACACGCTGAGGCTGCCCCTATTGCCAAATAATGTATTTTTTTTTATTTAAACCATTTTGTTAACTGTGTAAAATTTGGTAATAAATTTATTTTCTTTCTTTTTCTTTCTTGCTTTCTTTCTGTTGGTTGGTGGTCTGTTAGTATTAAATTATTCCTAACTTTGTGCCAAATTATAAATAAAAAAATAATATTTTCAAAGGTTGATTTCATATTATAAACTGTAATATTTTAAATACTAAAACGAGTTGCGTTTAACAATTTGTCATGATATGCCTCATTAAAGCCGAGTAATATTATAAATGAAAATGCTAATTAACTTTTTGGGCTAATTTACTTGTTAAGTTAAAATTTGTTTTATTTTACACATAAAACAGTAACAGTTTCGAATCTCTATAATAGATAAGTCAGAACAAGGTCACTTTATGAAATCTGTTCAAAGGTTTATAAAAAAAAGCGTGACTGATTGACTGGCTGATCTGTCAACGCACAGCTTAAAATGCTAAACGGATTAGGTTGAAATTTGAGACACGTATAGGTTTTTATGACGTGGACCTCCGCTAAAAAAACGATATCTACACGCAGTCGAAGCCATTGCATTAGTAAATAAATATAAGTAAAAACTGGCTCTCTTTAGTTACATCATTTATTTTCGTGCAAAGTAAAATTAAGTAAAACACCTGTTGGCGAAATTCAATTACAAAAGTTTGAATTGACATTCTGTGAAGTTAGCGAGCTTTTAAAATTCATCCACAATAATTCGGTTAGCTACCAGATACACAATAAATAATATAATAATATTATTCTCCCTCCAAAGTTGTTCCTGCAGGAAGAGATCGCTTTTAGCGATGAGACCGCCAATTGTAACACTCACAACTGTTATAAAATATCTTAATTAAATATTTATATATAACTGGCTGCACCCAGCAGTTTTACCCGCTGTACTGCGCCTGTTTTATTCCAAGATCTAAGTTATCTCTAAACCAAATTTTAGCTCGATCGGTCCACCCGTTTAGGCGTGAAGAAGTAACAAACATACACACACACAAACTTTTGTATTTATAATATTAGCAAAGTAAATCACAACTCCGTTAAATTTAAATTGTGTCACAGTTTTTCTATATAATGTTATCTATTCTATTCAATAGTAAGCAGATAAGTATTTTATCCATTGTAGTTAATATCGAAAGCGTGGGTTTTATAATAACGAGATCAATAAAAATATTTGCTTATGTGCGTTAGGTAGACGGGGCCGCCGTTGGCGTCAGGTGGGCCTAAGCAAAATGTAAATAGGCCTGATTATTCCCTCTGAGCATTTTGTATTCGTTAAGTCAGCGGAATAAAAGGGGACCCCATTTTATGCTTAATTTCACTTTCTTTCTGGCCACGGTCACGGCGAGCAACAGCCGGCGAACTCTTTATACGAAACAATTGTAACGCTCGAATGTAAACAGCTTTTGTAGATGACAAATATTTTAACATTCAATTGAGGATTGGAACGGCTGCGTGTTTTAATAACTTTTTAATCGTCTACGGAATATTTTCTATTTGAATCGTTTTCATACAATTTTATAACATCTGAGATTGGAGCATTTTTTTTTTTTATACAACGAAGTAAGAAGACGAGCAAGACGCTCTCCTGATGGTAAGAGATAACGCTGCCCATTATTAGTACAGTGCTACTCAGTATTTTACAAAGGTACAATTCTGGGTGCACTGCGCCAACGCTTCTTACTTGAGAGTCATAAGATGTTAAGACTCCTCAGCCCAGTAATTTCACTAGCTATAGTGCCCTTCTACCGAAGCACAGTAATGTTTGCACATCACTGCTCAGGCGGTAGAATAACTGGCACTGTTGGGGTACCCACCTAGTCGACCTCCTGCAAAGGAAGTCTACCCCCGGTAAAACATATTTAGGGATGCCACCCAACAGATAAGTATGAAAGTCAGTGAATCTGACAAGGAACTAAGTCTTAGCATCTTATTATGACTTTTGAGTCTTGAGTAAGAAGCGTTGATGCGCAGTGCGCCTAGAATTTTACATCATTGTGAAATCCTGGGTAGCACTGTACACTATACCTACTAAAAACTGATGAAGTGTTATGTCTTACTATAGATGAAAGTCTTTCTCGGCATCGTGAACAATTCGGTAACTGCTGCACCTGCTGGCCCACACGGACAGAATACGCACTCAGTATGCACACAACACACCAACGGCAAGAGCGATCGAGTGTATAAATTATAAATTACTTTCTTGATAAGGTCCAAGATGTCGAGATACATGTTGACCATATTGGTCGAATATATAAATGTATATGTTTCCATTTAGTATAACACTGTGAACGTTTTGGGTAACTGTAAGTTCATTGCTGTAACTGTTTATAAATAAATAACTTACTGAAACTATTAACAAACTATCAAGCAAAAATTAATAGGGCTAACTATCACAGTTCATTACATGTAGTGGTGACAGACGGACGGACGGACAGCAAAGTCTTAGTTGTAGGGTCTCGTTTTTACCCTTGTACGTAGCCCTAAAAAACAAATGAACTAAAAATCATTTCTCTAAGTTTTAATATGCCCGTGCAGGAAGCAGTTACAGTAAAATGATATGAAATGTAATTTCCAACGTTGCATAAAGAATAGCCAAGTATTTGCATTAAAAGTCGTTGTATGCGGGCGCCGACGCCGAGCTGTGGACTAGAGGCGTAGAGGTGTAGCCGCCAATTACACCTGCATTTTGCGGTCTCCTTTTTCATGTTGCATGCCGGCGAATACTGCGCGGCGCTGCGCTGCTTGGAACTCGGAAGTTTAGTTAGAACTTAAGAAAAAGTGAAATGAAATTTTAAAAATTATTTCGAAGTGATTTTTTGACGGTATATTTTGTAGAAATAGTAATTTTATTAATATTTTACGTAACATGTATTTATATTATTGTTTTGCCCGGATCTGGAAGTATATCCTCCGAATGTTTCAAATCAGTTCATCTGGATCAGTTCATTAGTTCATCTGGAACCAGTGAACGTAAATAACATAGATTCAGATGAACTGACAAACTTATTTTCTTTTTCTATCGGTAAAGAAGTAACCTTTTTAAGGTACTACTCAATCAACTAAAACAATATTTAATCACATTTTTGTTATTTTGTCGTAGTACGAAATAATTAAATGTAAACAACAGCTACTAAAAAAAAATATATCCTTAGTCCTTAGTTACAAACGTGAGAATACAATAAGCCAATATCCTATAAACTATACAAATATGTAATATTAAATTTAATAGGTACCTACATAATATACTTACTCCTTATCCAGATCATTTCTTGTAAACACATGTACACTGAAAAAAAAAGTGATTGGTTTAAACAAGATGTTGTTTCCATATGAGCCTACAAAAATCACTATTGCTGCAACTAAGAATAACGTTTATCATGTTAGTTATAAAAGAGATGGCTTAGTTGCAATAGCAAGCTAAATATGGTTGAAAAACAACCTATATTAATTGATAATCTAATAATGCATCATAATAAAAACGACTATAACTACCTATATATGCACTGAACAAGACAGTAATCAAACTAAATAACTACTCTTTATAACGGTGGTACAGTACTTAACTAACAAAACTAAGAGAAAATCAACAATTTTGTCTTAGTTGCAGCAATAATGATTTTTGTAGGCTCATATGGAAACAACATCTTGTTTAAACCAATCACTTTTTTTTTCAGTGTACTATTTAGCGATTTCTATTAAACCAAAACAATGAAATATATAATTGTGTACGTAAAGAAAAAAATAATATAATCGTTGTTTTAAATATGCAATAAAGGCATAATATAATTAAATTTCAATTGACACTTTTCCATGGTCAATTTTACACCATTTTCATACGAATAAATATTTAAAAACTATAACAATTACTTAACATACCAAAAATAATCTCCAACTATATATTTTAATCTTTGTCCACATACACGTATATGTGTATGTACCTATGTAGCATGTGGGCATACAATAAGTTTTGTCGAAATGAAATATATTTCAGTAAGAATCCAGAATATCACTCCATGGAAAGTATTCATGTATTCTTCGGCAATAGCTATTCATATGGCAGTTTATATAAATACCGCTGGAGAAATGTTTGTGAACTCTGATAAATCAGAATATTTTCTTGACGGGAACGCTTCAAGACTGTCTTTACATACTTTGAGAAAATCCTTGAACAAATCACGAACCGTCTTCATTATTTAGGTATATTTCGCTTGTAGTTTCCATATATTTTATGCTACCTCTAGCTACACTTTCAGCAGGAGTTTAAAGTTTAAAGCTTGAAACTTCTTGTAGAAATAGTGCTTAAAATGAAAAGGCTCGAAGTTTTGAACGACGTAGCGGGTGCCGCGGATTGGAACAAGATTTTTATAGTGACCTACGGAATTCCATAATCTGGGCAAAGTTTTAATATTAGACACAGATTCTTCTAGTAACTGTACACTGTACAGTAGGCACTTACATATATTTTGTATGCAGTAGAATTTTCGATCCCAAAATGTTACACAAAAATAAGACATTTTTCTGTTACTTTATAAGCAATTTCTACCCGACAAAACATGAAAGACTCGAGTAATTCAAAATGCCTACCCCTCCGCTTCGGTTTGTCTTTCAAAGTTCGCTTCTTTCATATCAGCGTTTCAATTTCGCAGCGCAATTTATATGCACTTTGTGTCGGTGGCCGTTCAAAAGCATCTCACCGCAGCTTATTCGAGGAGAGCGCTACTGTTAAACGGCGTTTTTTCTGGTGAAGAAGAGTCTTGATGACGGCGTTCATAGTTAATGAGCAGCTAGTATCCGGGTGGTGTTACTGTGCAAATTGCCCGCTCTTTAGAGGCTTACCGTTTGCCAACCCGACTAGGGCCGGTCTACCGTGAAAGACGTTTCCGAGCGCGCATTATTGTTTACCACCGGAATGAGTTCCTTTTACCGGCGCATAAACGAGCATAGTTTACATGCTGCACTATGCAAACAAATCTCCTTTGCCTCGAACGGATATTAAGTATGCGCCCATCAATGGGAAGTGCTCACCGTTAATAGAACGTTTTGTCTAACAGAATGGCTTCTAGAAAAGGAGAGAAATACAATGTGGGTAGCTATGTTTACATTTGCGTGATCTAGCGTACCTAGGTCTGACAGATCTAGACTGAATATTGCACAGTTTATAAATTATGCTTAGTCTTATATTATACACAATTGTTCAAAGAGCATGTTTGTTATATCGGTTTAACATAATATGAGTATATTGTAGGTATCGTATAAGATGTTAGATAAAACTCACACTATTTTTATTCACATATCCGTAAAATATCATAATAATAGGAACATGTTAGATTAATATAAAATATAATGAAATTATTCAATATAAATTGATAACGAGTGACAAGACAAGCCAACGAGGTGTCTGATGGTAAGCATCATAATTGCCCATATTAGGCACAATGCTACCAAATGTTTTATATTAAAAAATTCTGCGCGGCACTGAGCCTTTCGCCTTGAGAGCATCTATTATAAATAGAGCCTATAAGTTGTTGAATCGAGTCATGTCCAGTAATTGCATCATTCGCTTCAATTCATTACTGCTTGGCTAATTAACCAACTGGCAAGAGTACTGTGGTACTTCCCTAGATGTCTGCAGGTGAGGCCTTTTTTTTTACTTACTTACACTAACTTATCCCGGGATTGAATTTGGTTCCCTATTTACCTTCAAAATGTTTACAAATAAGCCGGAGATGTCTTTGAAACTAAGCCCTATAATAAAAACGTAAAGGAACCTCACCGTAAGGATTTTTAGCCACAAAAATACGTGCAATCGCCAGACTTTCAAACTCTTCATACAATGGCATCGTTTTCCTTTCCTCTTCGATCCCCAATTTCTCTTTAAAAGGGCCCCTTGATATTGGTCCCATTAGTGCCTTTCAAAGCTTGACCCAAAGGTCTCTACGAAATATGAAATACAGAAAACATAACAAACAATGCGGTAAACGTTCTAAGTTATAAATGCATAAATTTGAGTACTCCTTTATCCCACGATCATAAAAAAAGAAATTAATCCTTTGTCTTTGAAATAATTAATTGATAAGTGAATGAAAAATTAATACGACCGGTACTTTCTGAACTATGCCAATGACATTTAAAAACGTTGTTGAAAAACTAAAAATAAAATTGGTATTGAATATGTGCCAAGTTTCTTGAACTAACATGGGCGTTTTCTATCTCGTACCGAATAGATACTTATCTGATGTAATACTCGAATGACATCAACAAAAGTCGAATTTGTTCACGAAACAAGGAATCAGGGTATTACAGCGGTAATCGAGCGCTTAACTTTTAGCTTAACTGAGCCAGTTAACCCATTCCTTCCTTTTCACATTACGCTGACAACTTCCTCGAACACATATTATTCGAGTTTTTATCAACGCAATAAGCCTGATCCGCAATAAGCGCAATCAAACGGCGTCTATAACAATGTCAAGTGGGTACCTAATTGAAATTCAATATTCATTAACTACACTTGATGATTCACGGCGCGGCGCGGTGTTGCGTTGATCACTCTTTAACTGAAGAACTTTCGAATCTCCTTCAGTTTTCACAGTAAAATCACTGTAAGAGCATATTATGATCAACTCGTACAATACAGGTACGTCCGACACAATCGTTCCGTATTGTGTATAATTCTCGTCGCATATTTTCAAACTGCAACAATTGTATGCCTTAACGAGTAGGTACATACATATTTCTTCAACAGTACTACTTCGACGTCCAGTGATTAATGTATTTTCTATTATGGCAATTGATCGCAGTGCGCATGCGACGTTTTGTATTATAAGAAGGACGGTACTCAAGACCGCACGGGCTCGTGAGCGACTTTTAGTCGGACTGACCAGTGTCGTTTGATCTCATAATCCGTGTTTATTTCAGCGAATTATCCCTCAGTTTGATATATCATATTTGTGAATGAATTTATATTAATAGTTTAGTGATATAAAAGACAATGTCAAGTAATGGCTGTGAGATTTCAGGTGAGTGTTGACAGTGTTTTATGTAATTAATTTTTAAAGATAACAATAATTATTTTAAACCTAACCTAATATAAAAATCTCGTGACAGTGTTTGTTTTTATTGCTCCTCCGAAACGCCGTGATTGATTTTTTATGAATTATTTTGTGTATTTTTTGGTTGATCTAAAATATGTTGTTCAATATTTTTCAACCAGAAGCAAACTCGTGTCATCTAGCAACTAGTAATTCATCAAAATTACCAAGCTTTTGCTATAAAATAAATGGAGAACTAAATAATCAAATAAACAAAAAAAAAACAATTTACTATTAAGTTGCATTTGTAGGATGTAAATAATAACATTCCTTGCTCTACCAATGAATCAATTTGTTGTTAAATAATGAAAAGAATAATTCTCGAATTGGTTTAATTAAAACGACAATAAATTATATACCACATACGGAACGGTGCGGTGTCGATATAAATTTATTATTCGTATAAGAGCAACCGTGGAAGAAAAATGGATTGTGGGCCATCCCACTTTAATATATTTGATACAGTTTTACTGAACCTTTTTGCAAAAGTTTTTATACCGGATCACTTCGCAGTAGTTTTCTTTTTACATTCATACTTCAGTGTTTTGTTTTTACTAACCTACAATATAAATATAAGGTCAAGATAAGATAAATATATAACTCTTTATTGATGTAATATTGTGTACTTATTTTTATATTATACTAGCTGCGCCCAGCGTTTTTACCCGCTGTACCCTATGTGTGTAGCCTATGTGTTATTCCAGGGTCTAAGCTATCCATATACCAAATTTTAGCTCAATCGGTCCATCCGTTTTGGCGTGAAAGACTAATAAACACATTCTTTCAAACTTTCACGTTTATAAAAGTAAGAAAAGTAAGATTTTACCCAATTGCGAAAGTTGATGTATCTACTAGTTACTTATATCATCAATAAATAGAAGCCACTAAACCAATTAAGCTAAAATTTATTATCCTAGTCGTTGGCAAGAACATAAATATACTAGGTACTTTTACAGCGTTAAAAGCTCCTTTATTTGTTATACCTTACATTTCATGTAAATTTGATAGTTTTTTACTGTTAATGAAAAAATGTGTAAGAATGGATGTGTGACCCAATTGGGCTTTTGAAATTTGAAATGTCGATATCTTAGACCCCGGCTGGATTAACATTTTTTTTTAATGACATGCCATAATGGTAATGATATTGTATTACAATGCCGTTTGTAATCTAGCCTAATTTCAAGTAAAGGCTAATAAGTAATTTTAAATCTAACTTAAATTGCTACATAAACATTTACAAGGAATAACACATAGGTAACTTTTCAGTTCGTAAAACCGATGGGATCACCTTATAATTAGGGATTGAAATCCGGAGTCATTTTCGGTCCGGTCGGATTCGGCCGGATTTATCAAATCAGGATGTTTTTCGCTTTTTAGTACAAAATTAGTGAGTTAATCAAGTGTCACTGCACTTATGTAGGTAGTTTATAAAAATAAATCACAAATTTAAATATATAAAAGGAAAGAGTGCCTGATTAACTGACCTATCAACGCACAGCTCAAACCGCTGAACGGACTCGTTTGAAATTTGGAACACAGATAGGTTTTATGGTGTGGACATCCGCTAAGAAAGGGTTCACCACGCAGGCAAAGCCACGAGCTCAAGCTAGTACATATATAAAATCGATTTTATTTCCTTACTAATGTAAAGACAAAGAGACAACAAGAAATTTCCTTGTTTTATTGAAGAAAACAATTAATATTTAGTAGTGTAGGAAACTAACTAGTAATAATTCTACGACGTAATGAGTAGCTCAGTCTATCTAGATTTCACTTCACAGATAGATCAATTTATAAATAACAATATTAATTATCAAGTAACTACAATATCTAATAGATACAAGTAACCTTACGTAGTTAACTGAAATGAGATCAAAATCATTATTAGATAAAGTATTGATTACACAAGTCGACAAGAATTTTGAGTCTGGGTTCTGTATGTGTGATTTTGGTTAATTATACTTAACTTATTAAATATTGATCATTTATATTTTAAAAAGTTTGCTTTTATAGTTATTAGAACGAAAATTAAAAATGCACTTCTAACTAAAATTCAATTTAAGCTTCAGAATTTTTTATAGAACTAAAATATTTTCTCGCGGTAAAATGTAGTCTATATTTTTTGGTGATAATGTAGTTTTATATTGACGAAAGAATTTTAAAAATCGGTCCACTAATTTTTGAGTAAATTCACTACAACGATTCCAATATATAAATTTTACTCACTTTATAGCATAAGTGTAGAAGTATTGACAAAAAAAAGTATTGGTAATTTCTACGTTGCTATTTGCAATGAAATCATGAATTACGGCTATAAGACTAAGCCACGCTACTTTTTTGTGGGTATTAAATATCTTTAATTTTTTTTTTACTTGTATTATTTCACAATTATCTTTTTGGTTTGTGAACCCTCTAAAATTTCTGCTTTAATTTACCATTCTGACCATTTAGGGTAAAATATCTTCATAGATATTCAAAAACCTGATAGCCTGGAACAGGAGCTTTAACAAACTGTTTCATGAGACCCATTTTTATATGCAATAGAGGCATAACACCCGATCAGAACACATAAATTCGTCAACATTTGTCAATTTTGTTTTTTCGTTGTGTAATGTACAAAAACAAACTTTAATTGATAAAAACAGCAATTCACATTACTTTTCAATATCCAACTAAACTAAACTTCCAACCAGAATCTATGCATTAAATATCAGAACCAAAAAAAAAATTTTTTTTTGTTGACTTGTGTTATATTAGTATTGCTATGAAACAAGTCTTATAGGTATTTATGAGAGATACCATCATGATTTGAAGAATCGGTCGAACGAATGAATGGCTATAATTATCACAATAATGATGTTAGAACTCTTTAGTTTAATCAACTTAATCGAGGAATCGAGGGGTTTTCTGTAAGAGAGCGCTTTTTCAGATCTGATGATGGAACTAGAAGGTCCGACCTGTCTCAGATCTGATGATGGAACTCGAGAATCCGTAATTAAACGATGTAACCCCATCGAGTTTGGACTTATTAAAATCGTCTCGACGAATACTAGATGGTTATAGTAATAAAAGCATGATTTTAAAAATGTTTTTTTTTAAATTTCACTTGTATAAAATTTAATGTATAAAATTATGTAAAGTTCCAGAAAAATATATCTATTTGTTTACAATTTCTCGTTCATCTTTTCTGAATGTGCTCATATACAAGTTGGTCACTTCCTAAACAGTTTTAATAAACTGTTCCCCACCTATACTCGTTAATCAAACTTTTAATAGCTGTGAAACATACCTACCCTTACCTAATAAAGACTATTAAAATTATTTATGTTGCTTGTTACTGGCCATAACAATAACACTAACCGTTTAAACGACTTTTATGTCGCGACGTTAACGTATTCTAACATATATTTTGTGGATTCACTTCACTTAATAGATTTTCAATTTTACTTTGTGGACATCCCTTTTTCATGTGCAGTGTACCTACCATATTTTACTATTACTTTTCTATGCGAAGAAGTAAGAAGACGAGCTAGACGCTCTCCTGATTTTAAGAGATTACGCTGCCCATAATCAGTACAATGCCACCTAGGAATTCACAATGAATTGAAATTCTAGATGCACTACACCAACGCTTCTTACTCAAGAGTCATAAGATGTTTAGACTCTTTAGCCCAGTAATTTCACTAGCTACAGTGTCCTCCTACCGAAGCACAGTAATGTTTGCACATCACTGCTCAGGCGGTAGATATTATATGTAGTTACGCCCCGCGGTGTAACCCGCGATAAATAAAGTTTGATCCCGTAGGATAAAAAAGGAATTAAAAACTATCTCAAGTCCTTTCTCGCAAGACTCTAACTTATGTATCTCAATACCAAATTTCAATTGAATCGGTTCAGCGGTTAAAACGTGAGGAGGTAACATAACAGATAGACAGATACACATTCACATTTATAAGTATGAAAAAAAAAGTACTTTATTGTTTTCCCTTTAACATTACATAAAATAATAAAATACAATAATGTATATAAGTACCTTTATGGAATACGTATAATATACATTATTGCTTACTATGTAATTTACATTTACGCACACAAAACACTTTTAATAAAAGGTTAACATTACCCTTCCCTTTCAGATAAAAACTCAGACTCGAAAATCAGTCAAACCACACTAGACATCTGCCATTCAAAAACGTGAGTAAGTACATTTCTTTATTAAACTCGCTAGTGATTCCGTATTAAACGTTTGTTTCATGGTGTTTCCTTTGACAGAGTTCAGAGTGAAAAAGTAAAAGAAAATAAATACCTTAGAAGATTTTTAGACGCAACACCTTCTGCTTCCGAATTAAAACAATATACCGGCGTCTTGCTCTGTGGTGAGTACATTTTGCTTTCATAACAATTCTATAAGAACAATAGCGTACTCGCTTAGTACTCGTATCTATCATTGCGTATAGATAACATATTTGCGTAATCTTTTAAACTTCTTTAAAATGGAGGAGGACATTTTGTCGACCTATTTCAGGTTGTTACTCCATTTAATAATTAATTTAAAGTAACGTAAATAAATGCACATAATGTACGTTATAATATAAAGTAATGTTATTTAGTTGTTTTTAAAACTTCCACACATAAGTAATTTCACAAATTATCATTTTTAAGGCGATTTTTTCCAAAATACTACCTGAAAATTATATTTTTTGCCTGTATGATGCCATAATATTATGTTAGATGTACGATAAAGAATTTATCCAACTATCTATCTTTTTATCAACTTCTAAGTTTCCTTCAACGAAAAACTTTTTATCGTAGGAAAAGGAAATTTCTTTGTTCTTGAGCCCTTCGGGGAAATGCAAACCAAAGGACGAATTCTTTAGGCAAAACCCTTTAGGTATCCAGATTCAATTGTCTCAGAATGCGGCGTTTGTTACGGGAAAGGCGTTTTATGAAACATACTTGCCACTATTCTACGAATATTAAAAGTTTGGATATTTAGGTAGGTAAGCACTACCTTTTTGTCATATTACAAAAGAGCTCTATTATTGTAGCCTATTTGAAGAAATGAATTTTTAGTTTGATATAAATACAGAATTGATTTTCTCGAGAGCAGGCAAAGTAGCGGTGCACGACCCTACCCTACATCCTTAGACCTGTTCCAAAAAAGGTCAACACCACGAATTGATTCACGCGAATACATGTTACATGTATCCATGTATTACGTTTATAAGCATCCCACGACTTAAACGATGAGCTCCTTGTATCTCGACCTAAGCGCGAGGTAATTCTCGCCTTAGTAATACGAGTATTACAGATAGGGAAAATTTGATTCTAATAGATGTAGACACTGTATCAACTATGTCTTACACCTATTAGTTTATTTCCCTAATTCGTTGCTATTAGTTATTAGTGAAGTAAGCGTGAGGGGAGGTAACATAAACCAACGAAAAACTTTTGTATGGTTTTGTTTAGCAGATATCCCAAAAAATACATAACCTATGCAATGTGTACTTTAATTTTACTGGTGTCATTAGCAGATGATAAGCTACGATATATCGATTAATATCGAAACACTTCTAAGTTAATCGATATTTTTGGTATTAACCAAAAAGATGTCCAACAAGATGATCCATAGCGCTGCGCTACCACTAATTTTTACTATTTTTTAGGGTTAACATTATGGGGCACGACATGGTTACAATTCGGCGACGTAGTGGTACCAGGAGGCTACATATTCAGCATGGTGGGAGTTGTAATAGCTGGCTATATCTGCGGCCACACGCTGGAAAGATACACCACAATACACCCTGTAGTGGGCATGACACTAATAGGGGCGCTCTATAGAAACTTCGGTCCAACGAATTTCTTACAAAATCCTGCGGCCGACGTAATAGATCTTCATTTGAGGTATGTACCTATTTATTTACGGGTACAGGTAGGGATATTGCGGAAAACGTGTTCATTTTATACAATCGGGTCTTTAATAAATTTCTGATATAGGTTTCTTGTACCCGCAGACGTGAAACCTGTCCGTGCTTTTATGAATGTATACTTAAATGAACAAGTCGAGGTTAGGTTTAGCGATGACGTCGGCTCATTTTAATCGGAAAAATAGCTATTGGAAAAATTCATATCATCAAATAATATGTATATCTAAATGGTCCAAACAGAATTAAATAAAGCTCCCGATCCGGAAATCTCAGAGTACCTACTCGGGTAGTTCCAACTAAACAGTAATTGTTGCTTACATTATACTTACATTGGTATATAATATACATTTTCAGTCATGTGATACCTTTCGCCATATAAACGTTACCTAAAAATAACGTCTTCGTAGAGTACACAATATATTTAATCTATCTAATAAACAAACTATATTAGACACATTCAATATCAATATACTCGGAAGGTATATAATTACTTAACATGCTTCAGCACATTCGATTTTGGTAAAATATCTTCGTCCGAGCCATAGCGGGTACTCATCTTTTAATTTAGTTAATTGGATCCGATGTACCCTATCAATACAAGTAGGTACACCTTGTTGGCCCGATGGCTCGAGCAACTTATTAAATTAATTAATCTAATAACATTGACTTTCTCATTTAATTATAATTATCTCATATTTTACCTGTTTAAGTAAGAGTCATTATCATTAGGTTTCCCAAAACAACATTCGATACTTATTTTTACTTCGCATGAGATATTTCTTAAATATCTGAAACCCACGAACAGCAATGAAGACAGACACCGAAAACAAAACGTGAAAATGTTTTCCCTATCATTGCCAACCTGATTGTTTAAACATCTACTCATATTACGTCCCACATATAAGTATAACAAGTATAATATAGCGAAAAGAGTTCCCATTGTCTCTAGTTTTCGGAAACTGTTTTTTCACACATTTGGTAATATGCGTACTAATATTATATATATTAAACTGAGTTGGTATCACCTTTGTTTTTGGTGCCTGCTGTCTGCATTAACTACTGTAACCGGTATGTGAAACCATAATATTATTTGCCCAATTAACGGAAAATGTATTACTCTTTTTCAGGAGAATATACCCAGTAATTATTTTGACGAAAGGCCCGCTCGGGTGGAACTGGGAGTACATAAAACATAATTCGGTAAAAGTTTTCTCGTTGGCCACTCTACCATGGGTCGTGGAGTGTTTGTCTACGGCTTTCTTTGCTCATATACTGCTCGATTACCCGTGGTATTGGGGTAAGCATATTTTTCGCAGAAATTTTCAAACCTTTCCCTCTTGCTACGTAAGCTTTTCATAATTAAAATTCGGATTTCCGTTGCCGATTTGGATGAAAAACGAATGGGATTCTTTGTGTTCTTTATTATTTTGTAAGCTTTTATTTACTTTCACCTGTGCCATTGTCTATC